>VDFB02000002.1:25895465-25914847 GCA_007258455.2 Sequoia sempervirens | reverse complement strand
ATTGCTTCTTCTTCTTCCATCCATGAGAAGAGTGTGTGATCGGGAGAAATGTCTACTTCTTGCTCTAGTGACATCCCTTGCATTTGTGCAGTGAGCACCGTGTTATCCATTTGCAAAGAGGTATACACATAGCTTCTGGGTTCTGACATTACGGCTTGGTTGCGCTGCTCTGCTACCTTTTATTGTAGGTTTCCATGCGAATAGTTTCAGGGCATGTGTGAATCGTCGCAAGGGAAGCACCAGGGGTTGGTGTCATCCACTAAATTGTTCTTCCCTGTAGTCAACTCTCTGCTCGAGCTTAAGTTGGCGCCTTGTAGCGAAGTAGGTACCAACACTATTTTATTTGTTGTTTATGCCGACAGATTTATGCAGGTGCCTCCTTGGAACTAGTTCTTTTGGTAAGAGGACCTTCCGCCTTGATAATTTTGGTAGGTAGGCTTCGGAGGTACGGCCTAGTTTCACTTGATAATGATTATCTCATTAACAATAGTCTGCAACATTTCCTTGAACTCGCTCATCTCCTCCTTTGAAGAGCCAGATGAAGAGGCAACATTTTATGGCATGCTTGGATACATATACATGGATTGAGGAGGATTCGGTGTGCTGGTAGAAGGCATCTCCTGAGCAGGAAGTGATATTTCCAGGAATATAGGAATGATGGGCCGAGGTGGCGATTTCCCAGCATCTATCAAATTTTTCTCCATTTTGATAGCGACGCTATATGCGCCTGGTAGTGTGGTTCCACTGAGAGACTGGATCATCATGGAAATTTCAGGGTTGATAGATTTCAAATAGAACATAAATGTCAAATCGAGCAACGGACAGATATCAACTTGAATCCTCTGCCAGCTTGTATGGAACCGAGCATTGAAGTCATCCATGGCTTCGTGCAGGGCCCGCTTTATGACCTAGAGTTGATAATATAGCGAGGATCGATCTCCTTCATTTGAGAATCTTTGGTAAAAAGGATCTTCAAACTCATCCCAGGTGTATTGATAGTGTTTGCTTGTAGCGTCCGATACCAATCTAGAGCCTTGCCTTTGAAAGAGGCTACAAGCACACTTAGCGCTATATTTTGGTGTGTAACACCATGTACTAGACATACGTCTACAACATCTTGCAGATGTTCGGATGGTGTTCTTGAACCATCTTCGGTGAATTTAGGTATATCCTTTAGGGAAAAAACAAGGATAGCGACCCAAACGGCAGGCGTTATTGGTGCAACAATAGGGCTTCTGGTGTCCCATGCCACATAATTTTTGTTAGCGGCAAGAAACATGGCTAGTGGAAAGGGAGGAGGAAGTGGAACGTTCACTAATTGGGTCGCAAATTGTACTGTCCCTAATGGTGGTTAATAAACCAGGATTATTGGTTGTTTGGGACCTAGTAACAGGTCGATGGCTCATACACCCTTCTGAAAATTAGTTTCATTTAAGCTTAGTCCCACTAGGTGTGCCAGGAAAAAGAAAAACTATTGATGCCAAAAATTAGAAAGGTAACATCCGTTTGTGGGAAACTTAGTTTATGGGAGACTTATTATGCTAAACTGAGTGACCTCCAGATTTTTAAAGAAGTCAACTTCTTCTATAATTGGGGTTTTAGAATGGGAAAAGGAAACAAATATAAAAACAAAGAATCTAACTAAGGCGGTGTGCTAGAATTTAGATAAAAGGCACAATAAACCTATCTTTTGGATATGATCTAAGGGCCCGCTTAGGAATTTACCAAGTCCTAGAATAAAAAAATTTAAGGATTGCAACATGAACAACTCATTCAATGACAAAAAATAATTATCACACCCATTTACTGAAAAGAAGAGTCAAAAGACATGATCTAAACAAGTAAACTTGCATTCAGATTATAGAAGTACAACAAATAAACCATTCAAACAATAATGGCACAATGTAAAGTTTATCAATAGCATAAGAAAATAGAGAGGTCAAACAATGACATAGTTTGTGAGTTCTTGCAATAATCTAAACAATAAAAAGGCCTGGTGTCCCTCCAAAAATCCTGTAATTCTTAAAACTAGTGGAACTTAAAAAACATGTAGCATGTAATCTTCAAACTCGGAACCCCTCTTTAAAAGCATAGAGTAGTATATATAGCAAGCCTCCCACCGCTGGTGAGTAGCAACTGAAAAGATTCAAAATCCTGAGCAATGATGTAGCAGAAATGATTACCCTCAGCCGTTGCAATAGAAAAGGTTCGGGCCATAGCATTTGGTCGCTCCCCATTCAGGTGCATCCCCTGCGAATGATGGCAGTGGTCCTACGCAAACAAGTGTCACCTCCTCGTATAAGAAGTTAGAACACGTGGCAGCATATCACAGCCCATAGCTCGCTTCATCCCTTGCGTTGAAGAAGCATGCACTAAAGAGACGTGTGGCAGCATTTTGTTGCCCGCATTTTTCCTTCCTTCATTGAAAGCTTGCACTGAGATGACACATAGAAAAAATGTTCACTATAGACGCTGCCTGTGGGGCTGCCAAATCTTTATGTGAATGGGAGCTACATGGCACGTGGGCAGGGACTGATAAGGAAGTTAAAGGAAGCAATCAAATAACCCATGGTGAAGACACGTGGGAGCATAGCGGGGGCCAATACAAGAGCAAGGAGAAATTTCCTTCAGAGAGCGATGAGTGAACAAGTGGTAGAGGCTGTGGTGATTATCAAAAAGGGGCCAATGATATTCATTTGAAGGAATGGGCTACAACTTAGCCAAAAACAAAACCCGAAGGTTGCATGGTGAATTTTTCTATTCATAGTAACACAAGCATAGATCATCTTAAGGAATTTACCATCAATCCCAAACTTCCTAAGAACAACAAAAAGGAAAGGCTAGGAGACCCTATCATAGGCCTTGGAAATATCAATTTTGAAGGCCATCCCAGGCTTTTTAGAATGATCCATTGAATGAATAATTTTATGGGTAGAAATAACAGCATCAAGAATATTTCTAGCTCGAACAAAAACCTTTTGATTTGAGGAAATCATTTTTCCAAGCACCAATTTGAGTATAAACACCAAAATTTTGGAGAAAATTTTATAGATTGTGTTACAAAGACTAATAGGTCTATAATATTTCATTTCTAAGGAATCATTAGATTTAGGAATAAGAGCTATGAAGGTAGCATTCAAATGGTTCAACAACCTACCCGACCTAAAGAAATCCCTGGCAACATTAAAAAGATCTATTTTAACAATATCCCAGTATGTTTGGAAAAATGCAGGAGGAAACCCATCAGGGCTAGGGGCTTTGAAGGCACCAAAAGAGAAAACAATCTTTCTAACTTCTTCCATAGAAACAACATTATTCATCATCTTTAAGTCTTGATGCAGAGCCAAGGTGGAGAAGACTCAAAACTAATAGACCTCAATAAGACATCAACCCTTGAAACCACAATCATTCACATTGAATCAACTGACACCAACATGTTATAGACTCCAAAACTCAACAATTGGGCTTATCTTTTAGAGAAGGCCACAAAAAGACCAACTCAACATCATTTAAGCATCCTTTCAGACCCCGACACAATTCTCAAACCAATCACACAAGGTTTCTTTGCAACATTATGGAGAATCATCAAACTTCCCTACAAAAAGGCTACAATAATTAGCCATATTTTACAAAGTACCCTTTAAACATCTCCTAACCCCTCAATCTCTTGGATAGTTCTTAAATGTGTCTCAAAACACCCAAATCCAGGGGTCTTTGACAATTTCACACCCTCTAAGCCATCGTTCTCCAAAACCCTCAACTTACTCACAAATACCTAGGGTTTTCAATATTTCACCCTTCCAACGCTTTCCAAGCCCAACCAAGACATAAAACTACTTTATTAGGGTTTGCATAGACATTTCATACTATTTCCTAGATAATACCATCAACAATTCATCAAGACTCATCATTGTTCCACCAATCCTTGCATGAAAAATACACCATTGCACCCTATGGTGACACTCCACATCCTATAACTCTCCTTATTTCCACTCTAGAATACAAAGAAACATAGTCTAACCTAATTTCATGCCATCCCACTGAGTAACAAGCTGAAACAGTAAGTGGGAATGGCTTAAGACATATTAGAACCTCAAACGGTGTCGTCACTACTTTACACAAGTAGACTACAAAAAAAAAAACACTCTCCAAATTTATTATTAAGACTTCAATATGGATTCAAAGGTGAGTTATTCCCATTCCCTATAGGAGACAAGAAATTAGAACCTTAAATTACATTTACGGTCTGTGTAGTGCAAGGGAAACACAAAAATTCAGAGATAATAGAAGAAAATCAATGAACTAACAGAGAAATGTTGCTTTATTCAAAGAATGTTCACCACCACTGAACCATCAATAGATCCTCATTCCTTTCAAAGGCCTTTATACATTTTCAAATCAATACAACCCTCCCCCAATTCCTATAACCACCCTTTAACCACCAAAACCTTCATTTGCCTTAAAAGTGCTAACATTAACAATTGTTTGCTAAATAAGCATCATTATGCAATTTTGTTGTTCAAGACACCTAAGACCACTTAAACACCTTTATTTTGTCCCTAATATAACTTCTAAACTCTTTTCTTGCACTCCCATTTACAATTTGAATAGTTTTCCTTCATGGAAAAGTTGACAATATTGAAGGAAGAGTGCATGTTTGCACATTTGACCACCAAACTCCAAAAATCCTTAAATACATAAAAGAGTGGTCTACTTAGACCTTATTTTTAAAACCTACTAAGATAAAGCACCTAAAACTTTGAGACTCACCTAAAGTCCCTTAGGACAGTCTGCTACCAAGTTGAATCTTGCACCATGGTTGTAGGTGCCCCTGCACCAAGTCTAAATCTGAAATTACATTAGGGATCACTTCAAGAAAGTTAGCATTTACCTGAAGAGCATTGCCAAGATTCATTTGATAGGAGGAGAAGAAGTTAACAGCTTCCCTAGCAATATCTTTTTCATTGGTCACAATAGAGCCATCCTCTTTCACCAACGATCTTATTATGTTTTTGCTTCTATGTTCCAAAGTTGATTGGTGGAAAAATTTAGTGTTCCTATCCCCTTTTGTCAACCATTGGACCCTTGACTTTTGTTTCTAAAAGATTTCCTCCTTTTTTTTATCTTTCTTTCTTGTTGAAATCCTATGCACAATATTTTTGGTGTCAATTCACCTCCATGTATGTATGTGGAACCCACTAATAATGCAAGATGCTCCACTACTCAATTATAGTTCCCATGTTGAGGAATATACTAAATTTAGCTTGTAATTGTTAGTGACAACTCCACCTCCTTCATGAATTCCATTACAACTAATATTTCAAGGAAACGAGAAGAATCCATAATAAAATAATAATCTCTCAACAACATGGGTGTCCAAGTACCCATTTTGTGATTGTTGGAGATGCATACAAATATACAATAGCATAGCAATTAGGTATCACACTATCCTAACAATATTGGCATAACACTTTTAGAGTTGGCACATCCTTATATTGTGGCATCATATCCTCCCACACCTCAATCACTTTTATTCTAATATCTTTAGCATTTATACCTATATTGGAGGCATTACGCATTCCACCTACACATTATACTCTCATTGATACATCTTTATATCAAGAACACCATGCCAAGTCCCCTCCTTAACATTAAATACCTACACCACTCTTAGTGACATCCTTCTTATTAAGGAAATCATGTCTCCTAGTTTCACATTATTCCTACCTAGATTCACGTTACCAGTAGGGATCTATCACCTTATGTATACCATTGCATGCTCATACTATACCATTGGGTCTTACGAATTTCTTACTTACATAGGTTTTCCTAGCCATTGAGGGCCACAACACCATTTACTATAAACCCAACAAGGGAAAACCTTCTACTTAGAGATTCGTCTCCAAATCATATGTACTTACTATCCTTTATCATTTTACATGTTACACTTGATTATCACATGATGTATTCAATATTGTTATTCCTTTGCATGATTCATATACTTACATTATTATCTATAGATTATATTTACTTTCATGTAATTTTTTCTCTCTCCTTCAATCTCTTACCTCGTCCTAATGTAGCCAATTGAAGGGGGCATATATTTTCACTACACATTCCTATGTTGAAATTTTAGGTAGTGATAGGTTCTACACAAAAACATAGAATAATGACTAAACAAACTCACATTATCACATGACATGATTTGAATTTAGTGTACCTTGTCATCCCATGGCCATCAAGCTAAACATGATATTATTAATTTTTTAATAGAGGAAACTCCTTAACTTAATTCATTTCTTATTTTCTTATTTATTAGATGGCTAAGCAAGCTTATGTTCTTTACTTTATTTTTCATATGTGAGATAGAATGTACTCATTGAATAGTTTTCATTTATTTTTTAGGTTTCCATGGAGAGTTTATTCCAAAAGATTCACTTGCATGATGACATCATGTAGGGTCCATTACTTTTAATGGATCCTTATGGTAACCTTTTATTTTAAAATTTTTACTTTACATGCATGTTTGCAAGTGTTACATCCTTAACTTTACTCATTTCTTCTAATCTTATTTCTTAGACAATTAAAAAATATTGTATTCTTCACTTAATTTTCATTTGTGAGATACAAGCTACTTATTGAATATTTTTCCTTTATTTTATAGGTTTCCATTGAGAGTGTGTTCCAAAGTGTAGGAATTGATAGTGAAGTCCAAGGATCTAATAGTGAACTCCCACAACCTAGGATCACTTGAAAAACAAAAGATACACATTCCATAAGAGTTAATGGCAAGAGAATACCTTTCTTGATATTGATGCAATAATGTACAATGATCAATAATGAATCAATGATACTACATCCTTTGTGATTATAAATGTATATGAGGTCTTGCTTATATAGGCAAGGTGAAGATGACCTACTTGGTGAACTACTTATGTATAACACCTTATTCACACCAATACCTCCCCTTGAGTTCAACTTAGGAAGAAATAAACAAATGTAAATGATGCAAGAATGCAAGGAATTTTTTTTTTTACGAGGCCTTGTTAAGTACCCATTTATGAAAGATCTCTCACAAACAAAGAAAAAGAGAAAATATACATGGGATAAAACCCATCTCCAAAAGAGAGAATACATTAAAACAATCATGTACAAGTGATAAAAGAAGTAATGTTCATGGAGGAATCAACACGACCACCCAAGGAATACATCCATAAAAAATATATAATTAATATCCCCTCCATAAGAGGGATAGAGGGAGATTATGTAACTCCCCCACAATGTGTAATCTCCTATAGAAATGGTAGATGCTTGAAGAAAAAACATGATCCAATGTCTACAAAAAACATTCATCCCCTTGGGAAGAAATAAAACCAAGTATTGATGTTAGAATGTACAATGATCAATAATGGATCAATGATTGTACATCCCCTATGATTAAAAACATACAAGAGGCCTTGCTTATATAGTCAAGGTGAGAGATATGATTAGAAAATATCATAACAAGTATCTTACTCCTATGACACGAGATAAACTAAAAATAAGATAAGATAAGATCACATGAAAACTAAAACTTCTAGAAAGATTCCTAGCACCTAAGTAAACTTAACATGTTTTGATGCAAAATAAATATCATGTCACGTGTGGAGCTAGATAAGCCACTTGGAAGTAAGTGTATTTTATTTTCTAACGTTAGCAAATGATTTCAACAAGCATATATATGCTTTCCTTTAATGATTACTTTTACACCTATTTGTTTGTACTTCACTTAATGGTTATTGATAAATACAATGGACCTACTAGGTGAACTAGCTAGGTAAAACACCTTATTCATGTTGAAAATGGGGGTAATTATATAGCCTAATACTTTGTAAAATTATTGTAGTTGTAGATCTAATTAAGTATTATTTGTTACAATTTTTTTGTGGATGATTATCTGTTTAGATTCATTTTACCATTTGTAGAAATAGATAGTTGTATTCTTTAAAGATGAAAGATGGTGATTTTGTTGCAAATCATTTGAGTGATTTTAATTTGATTCTAAGTCAGTTAGCATATGTAGATGTAAAGCTAGAAGATGAAGATAAATACATATTGTTACTTTGTTCTTTACCAGAATCTTGGGAAAATATAATTGTTGCTATCAGTGGTAGTGGTGTAGATCCGAAGATGGACAATATAATTCCTACTCTCCTATCAAAGGAGATGAGGAGGAAGTCTAAAATGGAAATCCAAGATGCCTTGTTTGTAAAAGGTAGACCCAAGAAAAAGGAACCTAAGGGAGACAAGGAAGAAGGATTATAAGAACAAGAAAAAGAGTTTTGATTCTTCTACAGAGAATCCTCGGATGACGGTAATCATGACTACCATCCTCCTCATGAAGATCACTCTTTAACCTTACTTCGTCCTTCTAACTTACCCTTCCCTTCCTTGTCTCCCTTAGGTTCCTTTTTCTCAGGCCTACCTTTTACAAAAAAGGCATCTTGGATTTCCGTTTTAGACTTCCTCCTCATCTCCTATGATAGGAGTGTAGGAATTATATTTTCCATCTTTGGATCTGCACCACTACCACTGATAGCAACAATTAGATTTTTCCAAGATTTTGGTAAAGAACAAAGTAACAATATGTGTAGACACCTAAAATGGTCCGAGAATCTAATTAATTAAATACTTAATTTTATTTGATTAATTAATCTTAAATTATCTACTTAATAAATAAATAGAAATATTTATTTATATTAAGTTCATTATTAATTCTTCTATTTTTCTCCTAATTAAATAAACAAAATTAAAAAAAAAAAAATTTATTTAATTATTATCATTTTTATCATATTATTTCTCTCTTAATTAAATAAACAAAATTAAAAACTTTGTTTTATTTAATTATTATTATTATCACTATCTTTTATAAATTAAATACACAACTTAAATAATTTGTGTTATTTAATTACCTCATCACATTTCTTCTTAATTAAATAAAGATATCTAAAATCTTTTATTTAATTATCATTTTCCTTTTGTTTTAATTTAATAAACAAACCCTATAGTTTGATTTACTAAATTATTCAATCCTCTTTTTGCTAAATTTAAATGAATTAAAATTATTTAAATTAATGCATAAATCATTTACCACTATTCACTCACCAATAAAATTAAATTTTCAAAATTTAATTAATTCTATCATCATTCATAGAAGAGCTTTGGGACAAACCATAGGAAGTCCTCTCAATCTTCTTCCTCCAATCTTCCCTCTCATCTTTCCTGGTGTTTTCATGGGGAGAAACAATCCTCCATGATCAGCTCCATCTTCTCATCCCATGCCCTTCAATTCTCCAGATTGAATCCCAGCCCCTTATCCCGTATCCCTGTGCAATTGTGCTGCCGTGAAAGCTATAAATACAGCTCTTTGGCTACAGGAAATGGATCCCAACTTATGCAATCTTACTCTGAGGTTTTCCAAGCATCCGCATTCATCCAAAATCCATCCAACATCCAACATTTGTAGTCATGGCTGCAATCATAGTAGTTTTAATCATTTAATCATATAGGAAATAGAATAGTTCAATTCTCATTCTCTAAGTGTCATTTCAATAGTCTAATTAGCTTCTAAAATCTGAGAGCAAAGTAGATTAGAGAGATCTTTAGAGTTAGAGAGCAATAGGATATATTTTTGAAGATTATTAGTTTAAATTAGTTTAAATTTCTTAAATCTTAGATGCAATGTCTTATTTAGAGGTGTAGAAGCATGTTTAGATTGTTTAACTCATTCCTACGCTTCACAATATGCATTTATCTTCATCTTCTAGCTTTACATCTATAGATTCTAACTGACTTAGAATCAAATTAAAAGCATTCAAATGATTTGCAAAAGAATCACCATCTTTCATCTTTAAAGAATACAACTATCTTTTCAAATACAACTTATTAGTAAGACTTTTGGTTTGATAGATATCACCTATTCTCTTCACAACTTATATGCAGAGTTTCTTTTGAATTATTCAAGAGAACAACATCAACAAGACATAATCTTATGGTCCCTCTTTCTTTCTTATCAAGCTTAGCCCAATCCTCATCCGACATCATTGTAGGTGACTTTGTCTCATTACCAACAACTAACCACTGATCTCTCTCTTCAAGGAGATCCTCCATTTTTAGTTTCCACATCTCATAATTAGATCCATTGAATCTTTCAATATCTAAGAGAATTAAAACTCATTGTAACAAACTTATTTTCCTAAATCAGCAATAACACAATAGTAAAAGCTCCCACTACAGCCAAAAAAACCTTCAAACTTTTAAGAGAAAGGTGTCCCAAACTCTGTACCCAACCTCAACTCTGATACCAAATGTTGAAAATGGAGGTAATTATGTAGCTTAATACTTTTTAAAACTATTGTGGCTATAGATCTAATTAAGTATTATTTGTTACAATTTTTTTGTGGATGATTATCTGTTTAGATTAAATTTACCATTTGTAGGAATAGATAGAAGATTGTAGAAGAATAAGACCAGAAGATAGAAGTTACACAACATAAAACCGTGGAGAAAACCTTTCGGGAAAAAACTCCACCAAGAATCAATAGTTCTTGTATTATTTAACCTTAGAACAAGATTACAATAATTTTTTATCAATCCTTCCTTGAGATGCTTCTTTTTCCTTCAACAATTATTCTTCACAACCTGCAATAAAATCTGATAAACTCTCTTCAACTTGCTACAATAAATAGGCAATAATGAGCCTTGTAAACTCCAAAGAGTTTACAATTACAAAGCACAATGCTTATCTCACAAAACCCACGCCTATTGTTTGCAAGTAGAGTTCTACCATGAAGAACAATGTCAAAACAAGTCTTTCATCCACTTGGGCGTCCCAAACTGAAGTCATAACTCAACATTGATTCTAAAGATATCTTGTAAGATTATCCTCAAAGTTGGCACCTAAGTATGGGCCCACTTAACTCAGCCTTATAAAAGATCTTATCATGCAAAAGTGTTAACTCCAAGATGCCAATTTGGGCACCCAAGGTGGGTCCAAGTCAATCTCTGTTAACTAAAACATATCTCTCCACCACTCATGCAAATATCATGCATGATTGATCATCCCCAATTAACTGTAAGTAGTCACCTATTATCTGTCATGCAACTCAAGTTATTAGCATGCAATTCAAGTCAACTGAAGTCAACTAACATGCAACTCAAACTAACTACATGCAACTAAAGATACTTGAACCATAACTGAACTAAACTGAATGAATTGATACAATGAATTGAACTAAAACTAAACTAAACTAAACCGATGAACTAAAGAACTCCATGCATGTAAACATCAATCCCTAACTTCTAGGATCTTTACATGCATTACTGAAGTGCTATTTTTTCTCCAAACAATTAACTTAACTCAAGGTGGGTTCCACATTCCATGTGGGCACCCCATGTGCTCCTATTATTTAGGAACTCTTTTGGACGCCCTCACATGTTCCTATCATTTAGAATTAATTACAAATGTCAATTAACATGTTCATTTCATTCAATTTAATCTCTTTCTAATCCTAGTGTTGGGGAACACTTTCCAAGGACTTAGGAGATACATGAAATATGTTTAGGATTGCAATTAAATGGCATCCTATTCCCAACATTCTCCCACTTGACATTATACATTGCAATTATTCTAAACAAGGAATCATTATTATAAATCAAGTACAGGACTCAAGGCCAATGGCTTCCTGCACCAACTAATCAATCCATGCCAACTTCAAATGGAACTTGCATAATCATGAAGCTCCAAGCAAATGATTAAAACCAAGAGAACTTATTTGTAGGAACTGGTTTCATAAGATGATTTGCAACATTAATTAAAGTGTCAACTTTCTCAAATACCTTCCCACTCTCAACTATTTCTCGCACAAAGTGATAGCTAAACAACAACATGCTTAGTACAAGCATGATACATATATTTTTAGCTAAACACATAGCACTCGACTATCACATTCAAGTTTAACTGCAATTAAAACCAATACCTTTCCCAAGTCTTTGTATCCAAATTGCCTCTTTGGAGGCATGTGAAACTGCCGAGTGTGTTGAACTCACGTCCAACCAAGGTGTAGGCTCTCAGTCTTTCTGTTGAAAAGCTTTCTTGCAAGTAACCATTCCAACAAATATCTCTTACCATAAGAGAACTCCAAGCCTCACCTATTTCTCCAAGTATCCATGAGGACCTGTAACCAACCAATCCATGCCAAACTCCAAATGCAACATAGCACTATCATGAAGTAATCAAGCAAATGATTAATGTACCCAATACTTAAGAGAACTACACAAGATCAATGTCAAAGCTCCAATCATGTATCAAGAACATAAACATGACAACATGATCTAACCATCTCCTACTAGGAGATCGCATGCACCATAACATATATACATCCTAGTCTCAAGAGAACAAGTACCATGCCAAACTCTAAATGCATATCAAGAATAAACCATGACATAATAGCAACCACTCTAAAAAAATAAAAAACCATATCCCCAATCACATGAAGATAACCTTACCAATGATGCATCCACGTCATTGCCAACAACTCCCACTGAACCGTGGTACGAGCTACACATGACATCATGACTACCATCCTCCTCATGAAAATCACTCTTTAACATCAAGCAAAGAGTCATCACTAACATTTTTACATGAAATGATCAAAGCATGATTACCATCATCCAAGGATTCCTCTGTAGAAGAATCAAAACTCTTTTTCTTGTTCTTACAATCCTTCTTCACATGTCCTGGTTTACCACAGTTCCAACAATTCACACCAACACAAAGGACATAGTTGCATGATGGCATCATGTAGGGTCCATTATTGCTAAGCTTTTATTTCTAAATATTTACTTTGCATGCATGTTTAAAATTGTTGCATTCTTTTGATCCATGATCATTTTAGGAATCACATGTACCTCAACATGTGGGACAAATTTCGTGGTGAAATTTGCATACCCATGCCATTTTCCATTTAGTTTGTGCCCATTTTAAGTGAGTTTCTTGACATGTACATATCAACAAATGACACAATCTTGTGTAGAGTTGGGCTTATTACCTTTGCCTTTCTCATCCCTGTACACAAATTCTCATATAATTAGCCACACCTTATTCTTATAGGCATACATTCTTATACATTTATCTAGACCACACAATTATTACACATGTCACAATATAACCATTATCCATCTAGATTTGATTATTTTCCCACATAGGATCATTCCTATGGTCATATGGTCAACCCATGTTTGTGGACTTGAACACTACTTTTCAAAATTCAAATGCAAATTATAGTCATGTACCACCCTTCATTTTCCTACTCTAAGACAACTAAGTATACAACTATGAAAGTCAAAGTTATGAGCTAGTATTTAAAGGCATTCATTAACATTCATTTCATATCTCTCATCTCTCATACATCATCTTTCATCCTTGTGGAATTTAAGGAGTATTTAATAATCAAACACTTTGATTTAGTGCATTGAAAGGAGTCAAGGATCTACATACATTATTCTAGGATCCTTGCCTATTTGTTTCAATCTTCTTCTATACACATTTTCATGAACTAAACTAGGCAAATGCAACACTATTTAGAGTTATTTTCTATTTAGTTTCGTGCCCATTTTAAGGGAATGTCTTGGCATGTACATATCAACAAATGACACAATCTTGTGTGGAGTTGGGCTTATTCCCTTGGCCTTTGCCCAACCCTATACACAAATTCTCATATAACTAGCCCCAACTTATTCTTATAGGCATACATTCTTCTACATTTTATCTAGACCACACAATTATTACACATTTCCAAATATAACCATTATCCATCTAGATATAATTATTTTCCCACATAGGGTCATTCCTATGGTCATATGATCAACCCATGTTTGTAGACTTGAACACTACTTTTCAAAATTCAAATGCAAATTATAATCATGTACTACCCTTCATTTTCCTACCCTAAGCCAACTAAGTATACAATTTTGAAAGTCAAAGTTATGTGCTAGTATTTAAAGGCATTCCTTAACATTCATTTCATCTCTCATCTCTCATACATCCTCTTTCATCCTCGTGGCATTTAAGGAGCAACTAATAGTCAAACATTTTGATTTAGTGCATTGAAAGGAGTCATAGATCTACATACATTATTATAGGATGCTTGCCCATTTGTTTCAATCTTCTACACACATTTTCATGAACTAACGTAGGCAAACACAACACTCAACACTAGAGAGAGCACAAATTGAAAGCAAAATTTCAAACACTTTGCAACAAAAAATACATATTCTAATGTCAAAATAATGAATACCTCTAATATATTTAATGTTAGATTAAATTAACTCACAACTATTATATATTAAATTTATACTTTAAATCTAAATTAAAAAATACTTTATTTGTATTCTATCTTTTTTATACTGTTTAATAAAAATTAACCTACAATGAAATGTTTCGATTGAGGAAGAACGATAAGTTAACTGCAATGGTGTGTGATGTAATTTTATAAATTTGTATGTGTTTAAAGCTATTTTTATGCATGCATAGAACGAAGGACGAGTCAAGTAAGAAGGCGGAAGAAATTTTTTACAAAATGCGCCGTTGCCGGGGATCGAACCCGGGTCACCCGCGTGACAGGCGGGAATACTCACCACTATACTACAACGACCGAAGTGTTTGAAACTGTACGTAGTAATAAAATATTTTGTGAAAGCATGTTGGAGAGATGAGGGAAGATTAACCCTAGTTACACGTACAAGATATAACTTGAGTTAGAACGATGGTGAATGCCTCTCTATTATTGTATTGCATAGGAAAATAAATTAATTAAATTAAAATGAATAACAATTTAAATCAGAATAAAGAGACAAGATTAATATTATATATAGTGTTTAATTTTAAGTTTGATGTTAATTTAATTGTAATAGTTTTTTAATTGATTTGTTAGATGAATGTTGGGGATTGAGAAAAAGTTTAGATCTAGATATCTACAACGTGTATTTACTTGTTATGAGTTAGCAATCTTAGAATTTATCAATCACATATTTGGAGAGTGAACTTTGTACAAAGAGGTGATGAAAGACTACATCTTGTGGTGATTTTACCACTAACATTGCATATTTTATTCTAGATGTAATCATGCAATTATGACTTTAACAACTATTCCAATGAAATCAATTTTTAGATACAACTTTGGATAATGCTAAGTGAAGGTAGAGTTTGAGAAGAAAGCAATAGTTATAGGTGTAAAGGATGAAGACTTTGCTTCCCCACCAACCCAAGGTTTGGGAAATGATGATGAACTCATACAAGTGAGGAAATAGATTGGATTTTTGCATGTATTTTGCAATAATATGGGCATAGTATTGGTAGGTTTACATGTTCACCACCATCGAGGATGCCTTGAAGTTGGCACTGGCTTCACAATTCTTACGTTTTATGGCCCCTCTATGAAAAGGTATGACCACTATAGGGATATTTTTTACAATGTTAGATCTTCATCTCTTGTAGTTCATCATATCGGTAGACATGTACGTAATGGAGAACAATGGGTGGAAGAGGTGGTAGATATAGTGCATGCTTCTCAAGTTTTGAAGGAACATTAGGGACTTGTCTAGGGTTGGTTTCTAGGATGTAGTTAGGATGGAATCTAATTTTTGGTCTTAGATATTGAGATATATGGAGTTGGTTCTACTTGGTTGTAGTTTTATCCTCTCAATGATATTTTGCATATGCTATTATATGGATTGTTCTTATAATATATGTTTGTAAGATTTTTATCGAGGGTAAGGGCCCCTATAGATCCCTTGCAATTATATCTAATAAGAAATCTAAATTAGAACAAAGAGGTAGGACTAATCACGTTCATTAAATGTATACAAATTTCAAATAAACAAAATAATGATATTTAGCTCTAGATCCAATGTTGATTAGATTGTGACAAATATTGTTGAATAATTAGTCAATGTGTTATAAAATTAGGACTTGTCAAACTATTGCCTTAAGAACAAGAATTATTTTGTCTATTACTTTGTTTCATTCCCATGACTATGGAATTGAGCTTTGTGCCTACTAAACTGAACCTTTTTCACATATTTGAACTTCACTATTTTGAATGTTTGAAGTTTGTTCACTTTAATGTATGTAACATGTATAGAAAAGAGTGGTGTCAATAAATATTATTTAGGATTTTGCAAGGGTAGGGTTAATCTCCTTTGTTCAAACCCTTATTACTAAGTCAATTGTAAGGAAAAATGATTGAAGACAAAAATACAATCATGCAATATTTTTAGACATGTCTAATTGAATTGATGTTGTGCTCTTATGATAATGCACAAGATGTAACATATATCTCTAATAATTTTTAGATCATGTGTCATATTGAATAGGGTTTATCCTTAAATATAACACCGCAACACACAAGTTAATGAGTTCCATGGTCAAGTTCCCTTGTAATAGATATTTGGAGGAAGTTGGCATATACCCATTTTTAAATAATCTAATTTATAAAATTTTGGTGGTCGTTTCTATATTGGTAAAATTACCTTGGGTCAATTATATAGTTGTTTATTTAGATGACATAATAAATGGATAGACTAAGATTCAAGACCATGTTGTGGAGATCTATGATGTTGGAATCATGATAGGAACAATTCATTTGCCATCTTTCATGTTGAAACATGCCACTTCTACACTACTCATTTCATAAAGAACTACTTTGTCATAATGGACCTACGACAAAGTGAAAATATAGAGGGTATGTGTTAAGTGGGAAAATTGATCCTAGATCTAACCAACAGATTAGCCTAGATGTAGCTTTCCCTAAATTCTTAATATTGGAACACGAACCAACGAGGGTTTTAGGATTGGCTAGCTACCTCAAAGGAGATCCAATATGCTTGGGTTATGTTCCTTTATTTCAAAGAGAGTAGATTTGATTAGTGTGATTAATTAACCTAGTTGAGGTAAGCCCTAATCTAAAAATATGAATGGTTTCACTTGGATGAAAACAAAAAATTGTAGAAACAAGTACAAATTTGAGATGAGCAAACAAAGGGGAACTTGTGGTTGAAAGTAGAGACTAAAATGTAGGGACATGGGTGTGAGGCACCCTAGTCCTTGAAATGAATACAAGTGAGTGGAAGCAACTTCTTACACTAATCTAAGTAGGGTAGAGTTAAAAAAAATTATTTTTAACACCTTAAACTACCATAGGTACAAACAAATGCACATTCAAAATATACACAACATATAAACAATGCAAACTGTAACACAATGATTAGATGGGAAAACCCTTTCGATAAAAAAACCCACACTCCAAATATACGGCTCAACTTGTATTATTAGAAACAATAAAAATTGCAATACAATCTTAGAGAAATGCTCAGGATTCTTCACACTACAACAAAATTTTAGAGCAATTCAGATGACATAACAACATGTCAATTCAATCTACAACCTATCACCTCAAAAGGAACTAAGGTATCACAAATTTATAGATGTGCAACATGGGCACCCAAGAATTCCATGTGTCATCTCCACAATCACTGCATGCATGAAACAAGAGATAGAGAACATGCAAGGCGTCCAACTTCACCTATCTATGCAACTATCACAAATTTCTGACATATAGGCCATTTGTCATAAACTTCTATGCAACAAAATAAATCCTCTCAACACGTAAGTTGTGAGGATACATGTAAGAGATTCTCCTCAACATCCAAAGTACCTACAACATGCAAGACAAAAAACTGTTGTGAACCCTAAATCTGCATACTTCAAACAATGACCACCATTAGTTTAGTTAGTCAATTTAAAATAAGCAAACCCAGCATTCCTATGAAATATTCAATCATGTTAAAATATGCAAACTAGATAAAAACTAGATGAAAGCACATAAAAACATGATCAAACCCTATCCCATAGTGGATTGGTGCTACTTTGATGTGGAAAGTAGCCCTTTCCCAATCCTTGATAAGCTCTTGGATGATGGATGAAATGCCTTGAAGATGAGTGATCAAGATGAAAATGCTTGAGATTGTGTATCAAGTTGTGTCCTCAAATTAGTAAACAAGTCCTCCATTTATAGGAATGAAGGATGGAAGAATGCAAAACATGGAGGATGCGAGACTAAAGACAATCCAATGGCATTGTGCCACTTGTCAGCATTCCAATGGAGGGAGGTTGTGCACATTTTGGTCATTGTGCATGATAAATTCTTTTAGGTGGATTTGAAATTTGAAAGTTGGCTTGTTGGAGGGAGAAGAAAGAGTCTTAAATGTCAAGTGGGAGACATGTAAGAGAAAATGAATTCCTTGTTGGAAGGAAAAATCCATCTGGAGGGATTTTCAAACTTGGAGGAATATTCCCTTTTGATGCCATGTTGAAAGTAATTAGGGGAATTTAATAAATCAAAAGAAATGATTTATTGAGCAAGTTGCAAAATCTATAGGATTTAGGGATTAGATTAGCATTAATCATGATTTGATTAATTTTAATGGAGGTTAGTTGATTGTGACATTCAACTTAAATATTTGGATTTATTTAAATTAAATGAGAAGGCAAAGAACATTAGAGATTTAATAAAATATTTGGATTTATTCAATTAAATAAAGGCACTTTAGGAGATAATTAAATAAAATTGATTTATTTAATTAAATGAGGAACATTAGATGCATGATGTCAATTTTGCATGTCTACATTTTTCCCCTCTTTGAAGCAATGTACTTGTTGTGTTGGTTCAAAGAATAAACTACCAAGATCAAAATTCAAAAAATTTCTAATTTTTTTGGATGCCCTAGTGGAAAGAAGCATACTGGTACACTGCCCCCTCGAGAGATCAAGCAAAAAATTCGATTTGAGGGTCGATCTTGCGACAAAGAGGTTCAAGATGGACATATGGATGGTTATGATGATGATGCAAATGAGATGGATGATGTGATGATGCCTATATGATTATGCAATGGATGTTTTATGCAAATGTATGGTTTATGAGATGTTTAAACTAACAGATCTATATTATGCAATGACGAAAATGTAATGCATGTGAGATGATTAGTGTTTCTTATATGATATGATATGATATGCAGTATATAGATGGTTTTAAGATGCTTAGAATAACAAATCTATATTATCCTAAACAACTTAAATGATGATGTCATGCATGTGAGATGGATGAGACGGATGATGTGATATGCCATGATTATGAGATTTATGTATGCTTAATTATTTGTGGATATAGGATGGAAGCATTGGTGAATATGATTAATTGTCATGGTATGATGTTAGCATGGAGAGAAGAAAGAAGAAAGAAGATGATGACAAGAGGATCCAACAAGCCAACCTTATTACGCATGAT
>VDFB02000002.1:25799202-25895365 GCA_007258455.2 Sequoia sempervirens | reverse complement strand
TCCATTAGGGCATGAAGCTTTCCCTTTCTTCATCTGAAAGATAGTAGCCTCTAATTATTCCAACGAAATGAAGCCAAAAAGGTTCTCATTCATCTCCCTCATAGCCAAAGATGGGATACAAGATAGAACATGGTTTTCTTATGCCAAAAGATCTCGAGAATCCTCTCTGAATAAAGAAGAAAAGCATTGCAAAGCTTCTCTAGACACATCTTTCCAAGAATGTAATTGCTCACCCCTTCCATTCACAAGAACAAGAATATAATTACCATGTCTCTAAGCTTTAACTGAATTGAAGAAGACTACATTATTTATGTTCCTCTCCTGTAACCACTTGACCCGAGCCTTTTGTTTCCAATAAATCTCCTCACGTAGCTCACACTCCTCTAGAGGTTTCAAAGATCTCACCTCCCTAAGTAAATCCTATGAAAGGCCCAACTCCTTGATCTCTTAGGTAATGACATATAGGTTAGCTTGAGCAGCAATCTTAGCATGAAAAATGTGTTTTACGCATTGCTTCAAAGAATTTTGAAATTTGCCCCAGATGTTGACTGTCAAAATAATGATATGTATATGCCCCCGCGAACGATGAATCGATCAAATTTTGAGTTTTCGTGATTTTTTTTTATTTTTTTTATGATTTTTAATTTTTTTCAATTTTTATGATTTTGAAGATGTCGATTCATCGTTCGAAACTAATGATTTGAAGAAATTGACCTGAAAAGATATGAAATGAGAATTTGATGAAGAAATTGCCCCTGCTATGTGAAAATATGATAAAATTCCCCAATTTTGTGTATTGAGATGCCCTAATTTGATGATGTTTGTCTGATAAATTTGTTCCCAAGGTTGTTGGAAAACAAATATAGCTGATAAATTTGCTTTTAAAGTTGTTAAAAACAAATAGTTGTCGATAAATTTGCTTTTCATGATGATGAAAATCAAACAGTTGATATTCAGATTTGGTTGATGAGTTTGTTTCTAAAGTTGTTAAAAACAAACAAAATTGTGATAAATTTGTTTTCAAAGTTGTTAAAAACAAATAGTCGAATGATGTATTCTGATTGGATTGATTTGATTGATTTGATGATCCATTTTGATTTGAATGATGGTTTGATCTTCTGATGTTATTGACGATTTGATCTTCTGATGTAGGAACAAGTGGTGTGAGACCAACAACATCTGGGGGTAGCACCTCATAGTGTTGTCATGTGATCAGCTTTGATTTTTTTATTCAGACATTGTATACTTTGCCAGCTTTTTAGAAATCTATAAATGCAAAATGCAGATTCTAACATGAATGCAATCTATACTAACCATGCAGGACATTCATACAATATTGCCATTTGGAGAGCTTATACATGCTTCTTGTATCATCATAGAGCTTTTAAATGTTGAAAGTTAATACAAGCATCAAAGGGTATGTTAGCACTAGTGATGTCCTGAGTATTGCTTTCATGATTTTTAATATAGCAAGTTAATACAAGCATCTAGGTATAATTGAACCGAGATGACCTGAGTATTGCTTGCATAAACAGACAAGAGTTAATCCTTTTCCCATGCAAATTCCAAAATTTCATCCATGATACATAGTAGAGCATGTCTCACGACCAATTTGCATAGTACTAATGATTTCCTCACAAACAGCAGACAAAGAAAAATCATACTCCTTCCTTGCTTTTCTAGTTCAGTACATCATCGAATTGCTCTAGAGATATGATAGAAAATCAAACAACCATTCCATTCTTGCTTAAAGTATTTTAAACATTTATTTAGATCAAGATCATCCAAGTTTTAGTTATCATTATTGATATTCTCACTTCGATAGTTGTTTGGATCATGTTGTTTCGATTTTCATTGGCATGAATATGTTTGTGATCGATTTGATACGACAATGTTTGTTTTGTTTTGTCAAACTATTTTATGTATGTTTTGGAATATTCTGAAAGCTCATTGCCCCTCTCTTGTATGTTTCTGTGTTTTGCCCCCAGTGTAAACACAACCTAAAGATAAAAGATATGTACAAATTCATCAAGCCATGATGAAACCTAAAGATTCCCACTACATGATATGGATAATGAAAGATATATACAGATGATTGACATGGATGGATGATGTCGAAAGACATAAACTAATAAATGAAGGAACCCATTTTTATCACAAGTAGCGCTTGTTTGCCAAGTTTTCACCACTTATTTTTATTGCACTTTTTCAAGATTTTTCTAATTTTTTTTTTTTAGGACTTTTTATGATTTTTTTGATTTTTTCAGGACTTTTTAGACATAGAACTTCTTGAGATGAATACTATTGATTGGCTCTTCAAACAGGTCCCCCTCTGATGTGGATAACTGATATGCTCCAGAACCATATGCTGCTACGATAACAAATGGACCAAGCCAATTAGGTTCAAATTTGCTTTTCTTTTCTCTGTCTTGCTGATTACGTGAATTTTCTCTCAAAACTAAGTCACCCACTTGAAATGCCCGTGGTTTAACTCTGTGGTTATAACTACGAGACATGACTTGTTGATAACCTTTCAAGTGATCAGCTGCATGTTGGTGTCTTTCATCTAACAGTTCAAGCTCTTGGAGACGAGAAACCCTGTAGTCTTCATCAGTTATCAATCCCTTAAGTGAAACCCTAAGTGAAGGTATTTCAACTTCTAATGGTAAAATTGCTTCTGCTCCATAGACTAAAGCATATGGTGTGGCTCCTGTTGGTGTGCGAACACTGGTTCTATATGCCCACAAAGCTGGGTTAAGTTGAATATGCCAATCACGTCCAGCATCATTTACTATCTTCTTCAATATCTTCAAAATGGTTTTGTTAGAAGCTTCTGCTTGACCATTACCCTATGGATAATAAGGTGTAGAGAACCTGTGTTGGATATGAAATCTTTCACAAAGTTCATCAACATCTTGATTCTTAAAAGGTCTTCCATTATCCGTAACAATAGAATTAGGAATTCCATATCTACAAATAATGTAATTCAGGATAAATGAAGATATCTGTTTACCAGTCACTGTTGTTATAGGAACAACTTCAATCCATTTTGTAAAATACTCAGTAGCTGTAATGATAAATTTATGACCATTTGATGATGAAGGATGTATTTTACCAACAAGATCTAATCCCCACTGAGAAAAAGGCCATGTCAAAATGAAAGGTTGCAGTTCTTGTGCAAGTGCATGAATAAGATTCCCGTGGATCTGGCATTTAGAACACTTCTTGACAAAAGTAAAAGAATCTTGCTCCATGGTAGGCTAATAGTATCCCATTCTGACAAGTTTCTTGGCTAAGGTCAAACCACTCGAATGAGTTCCACAAATACCACCGTGAACCTCTTGTAAGGCTTTTTCAGATTCATCGCGTTCAAGACATCTAAGGAGTGTACCATCAAGACCATGCCGATAAAGGATATTGGCAATTAAGGTATAACAGGATGATTGGCGAATGAAATTCTGTTTTTGGTTGTGGGATAAATCTAAAGGTAAGATGATATCTTTCAAATAGGTATAAGTTTTGCCATATAAAGGTGAATCTGAACCAGTCAAATGACATATAACTTGGGTTTCAGGATTATCATATGCGGGAGAAAACAATTGTTCCACCAAGAATTCATACTTGGTTTGATCTTCAGATATTTGTAATAAAGAAGCAATGGTAGCCATTGCATCTACAGCTTTATTATCAATCCTTGATATTTGTGAAAACTTGATTGACACAAAATATTTCTTATAATCATCCACCATGTTCTTGTATGGTAGCAACTTATCATCTTTAGTTTGATAATCATCATTAATTTGATTAATGACAAGTTGTGAATCACCATAAACTTCTAGCTCTGTAATTTTCCATTCCAAAGCTATTTTCAATCCTATGAGTAATGCCTCATATTCAGCTATGTTATTTGTGCAAGGAAACATCAACCGATATGATCGTGAGATGGTATGTCCTTCAGGTGTAACAAAAAGAATCCCTGCCCCTGAGCCATATTGTGTATAAGATCCATCAAAGTACAATGCCCACGGTCTCTGAATTGTTGCTGTAAAGACATCTGCATCAGGAAACTCAATGTGCATTGGATTGTCTTCTTGTAAAGGAGCTTCAACCAACTGATCTGCACTGACCTGTCCTTTAATGGCTTTTCGATCTACATAGTGAATGTAAAACTCACTTAAGATCATTACCCATTTTGCAAGTCTTCCTGTTAAAGTAGCTCTGTTTAATAGGTATTTCAATGGATCAATCTTTGTTATCAACTTAACTGTATGAGCCAACATATAATGTCACCACTTTTGAGAAGCAAACACTACTGCAAGACAAGCTTTTTCAATGAAACTATAGTTTAACTCATGTCTTGTTAAGGTTCTGCTGATATAATATATGGCCCTTTCTTTACCTGTAGAGTCTTCTTGTACTGTAATCGCCCAAAAGATATACATTTAACAGAAATATAGAGTATGAGTGGCTCTCTTGGAATAGGTGGAATTCATTTGGTGGATCGTAAGATATTACTTGATCGGTCGAATCTTGCTTCTGTTGTATCCATTTTAAATGGAACATTTTATGCAATAAATGTATGTAGGAAAGCTTTTATGCGCCAGTTGAATATATAAACCTTGATGAATTTGTAATATTCCTTACAATGATCTTAATTGAAAATTTTACGATATTATTTTGGTGGAGGCTTGTCCATTATAAGCAGCGCAGCATACGGATCAACTTCTATACCCTTTTAGAAACAATAATGTACCCTAGGAGTTTTCGGATGTAACACGAGAACCGCATTTCTTTGGATTTAGTCAGAACATTGAACTTCTCCATTCGATAAGATTTTTTGACAAGATTTCCAGGGTGTTCATCTGTGTATGAAGTTGGCAAGTAAATCATCAACATAATCTTTGAATGTATGCATCATGTATGAAAATAGTTGTCATTGCTCTTTGATAAGTAGCTCCAGCGTTCTTTAACCCAAATGGCATTACATTCCAGCAATAGGTACCCCAAGGACATGTGAACACTGTTTTATCTTGATCTTCTGGTGTAATTTTTATCTGGTTGTATCCTGAAAATCCATCCATTAATGAATACATTGCATGGCCAGCAGTTAAGTCAACAATCATGTCTATGTTGGGTAGAGGAAAATCATCTTTAGGGCAAGCTTTATTTAAATCCCTGAAATCTGTACAAACTTTGATCCTTCCATCTGGCTTTGAAATAGGTACAATGTTTGAAATCCATTCTGCATAGTCAATAGTTCGAATGAATCCAACATCCAAAAGCTTCTTTAATTCTTCTTTGACCAATAATGCAACATGTGGATGCATCTTTCTAAGCTTTTGCTTTACAGGCTTTATCCCAGGTTTGATAGATAAATGATGCATTATCAGATTAGGATCTAACCCTGGCATATCAGCATATGACCAAGCAAAGTTAATTTGATTATCCTTCAAGAATTGCATGAATTTCTGGACTTCTTCAACTGTTAATGATGCTGCAATTTGCAAAACTTTTGGCTGCTCTGTTGTACTTATGTTGATTGATTCTGTTGGTTCAATCAAAATAGAAGATCTTTCATGATAATACTTGGGAAGAGTGTCAAGTTTCTCATCCTTCAGTGCCTCAGAAAGGTTTTCACTGTCAGATTCGCTCTTTATTTTTCTCTTGTTTTGATCTATCACTGCCATTTTTTCGGTTTTCACCAATAGATCCATCTTTTATTTCATTTATTTTGCAGCTAAGAGACTTGACACTCTCCTTGTCAAAATCATGAGTATAAGATTCTTGAATGAAACAATTGTTTTCTTCATTTGAGGAACAAAGGAAAGTTATAACATCTTCATCATTACTAAATGTAGGAATATGGATAGGTGCGTCAATGTCCCAATCTATAAGTTCTGGATAAACTAAGGGCATAGGATCATTAGGTTGGGTAAGGTCTTGAATTGTCAAAGTCATGATATGGTTATCATCCTCATGGTAGACAAGGTCTATGATAGTATTCTCCTGTTGATTATCAATCTCGTTAGAATCTGATTCTTCCTCACTTGAGTCATGATCGCTTTGTAAAACATAATCGAGTGGAGGCCTTGAGCCTTCTCCTTGTATAAGAACAGGTGCATATTTGTGTATAGTATCAACTTGTTTATCCCTCCAAAATTCATCATTATAAATGGTGTCCCATTCATATTCATTAGAATTAGTATCTGAACTATTTTGCAATTGGTAAACTGATTCATGAGATTTATCTGACACGGATCCTCCTTCATGAATTAATGATGTCTGCTGTGAAGTAGGTTCTTCTTTATCTTTACCATATCCAAGTCCTGTTTTATCACTTGAATGCTTTGAAATAGGTTGAATTGGTTCCACAATTCCTTCTCTTCGTTTCCTATAGGACCATTCCCTTCATAACCCATCTTTTGCATGATAGCGTACCCCTTACCATATTGTTCTTTAGGCAACTTAATGTGCAAGAGAGATTCATCTTCATCTTTGTATAGCCAATTTAGGATATCCCTATCTTCAGCTTCTTCTTCAGTGGTATTAGCTCTAATGAATTTTCCATCAAACTTTGTGATTGGCACGGAAGCTTGAGATGTAGAAGCGGTTGCAATCTTTTGATTTGATAAAGTTGGTAAACCATGTGATCTTGGAGAAGGTGGTAAAGTAGAAAGAGATAGTGAATATTCACCTACCCCTTTGTCTTTAAACTTCAGCTTAGTATCAAGATTCTTTGTCAATTCTTGCAATTGGACTTGTAAATTGGAAGAAGAAACGACAAGAGCTTCTCTATTGTGTGGCACAAAGACATCTTGAGTTACTCTAAGATTTGAACAAGTTTGGGTACTATTGTAATCAGCTTGTATAGTTATTTCTTGTCCATCATATGGAAACTTGATACATTGATGATATGTTGATGGTACTGCTTGCATATCATGGATCCACGGACGACCCAAAAGTATATTATAAGACAGATCTCGATCTAGAACCTGACAAAAGGTATTCTTCACAACAGGTCCCACTCTGATAGGTAGTAATATTAATCCTTTAGAAGCTCTTTCTTCATCATCATATGCCTTGATGGTTATCTTCCTTCGTGGATCAATTTCATTTTCTGAAATTCCTAAGGCATTTATTAATTTTAAGGTACAAATATTCAAACCGGCTCCTCCATCTATTAAGACACGTCTAATTCGATGTTTATGGATCATGACTTCAAGATAGAGTGAGGAATTATGTGGATGTGTCATAGAGGCATCATCTTTGTCGGAAAATGAAAGACAAGTGGGGGAAGATAAATGTCCCACCATGGCTTGAAATTTGTTTGCATCTAGATCAGTATCAACAGTTGTGTTTACAAGAGCTTCTAAAATATTCTTGTGTATGGGGGATATTTTAAGAAGTTCAAGAATGGATATTTGAGCTGATGTTTTTCTCAATTGATCAACCAGATTATACTGAGTTGGAGAAGAAATAGTTGTTTTAGATGAACTTCCTTTTAAAACAACCTTTGCTTGACCTCTTGTTGTTACATTAACCTGTTGATATTCTTGTTTTCCTTTGATTTTGATAACATTAATCCGATTATCATCTGTGTAAATGTGGCGGATTATATTGTCTTCAACATTATGTATGCTTTTGGCTTTGGTATCCGATGTTTCCCCCTTTTGGTAGTTTGGCAAAGGATCTTTGAATGCTTGATGATCATCATTGGTATGATGTCCCTCAATTGTAATAGTACCATTGTCAATTAAATCTTGTACTAGATTTTTCAAAGCTTGACAATTGTTTGTTCTATGACCTTTACATCGATGATAATTGCAATAATACGAGTCATTCCATGATGGTGGTTTAACTCGTGGCTCATAATCTCTTTGTGGTGGTAAGGTGATAACCTTATTATCAAGAAGCTCCTTGAGAGCAGACTCAAGAGATTGACCCAAAGCAGTAAAAGTCCGTCGATTTGAAAAGAACGAAGGTCTAGACGGATTTGATGTTTGAGTATTGCCAAGATTATTATTGAAATTACCACGATTTTGATTGGTATTTTGATTGGTCATGTTCTCTTGCTTGGAAATTTGTCCTTGTTGATTGTTGTTTCCTTGTTGAATTGTATTTCCTTGTGGATTGTTTCGTGGAGCACTTGATAGATTGAAAACAGATGGTCTTGTTCGTAAATTATTTGCATCCACTATACCATCATTAACAACATTTTTGTTTCTATTCCAAAACCTTGTTTTATCGTTGTTGTTTTGATTTGATGTACTTGGATTATCAAGTTTTATCACTCCCCTTTTAACCAAGGCCCCTTCAATGGTGATTGCATTTTCAATCAGTTTTTCAAAGTTATGAGGACAATGAAGGTTAAGCCTATAGCTTAATTCTGGATCAAGGCTATTAATAAAGATATCCATCTTTTCCTTTTCAGGAATAGGACGAGAATATCGTGCAAATAACCTTCTCCACCTTTGTAAAAATGTAGTAAAGGGTTCTCCTACTTTTTGTTTCACTTTACAAAGATCAAGCATTGTTATTTGGTGTTGAATGTTGTAGGAGTATTGTGAGATAAACTGATTTATCAACTCCTCAAAAGTTTTGATAGGTGGAGTGATTTTTGAAAGCCACTCCATGGATTGTACACCTAGACTTCGTGGAAATAATTGCATCAAGTAAGTATCGTCATAGGCGAATTCAAGACTCATGTTTCGGAAATCCCTAACATGGTCAATGGGATCAGTTTTTCCATTATACCTATCATACTTAGGAATTTCACAATGTTTTGGAAATGAGATCATTTGAAGACTCCTATCAAATGGATAAGGAGATATGTCTTCTAAAACATATTTCTTTATTGTACCTCCTTGCATTTCCTTTATTTGCCCTTGTAATTCTTTTATCTGTTGGTTAAGAGCACTAAAGTCATTAGGAGGAGTTTCAGGATTTTGTTTAATCCCTTCTATGTCAAAGGTGTGAGGCAACTTAGCTCCTTGATTAGCTAATGAAAGAAAATATTTTTCTTTGTTACGTTCTAGAATTATTTCCATAAGAGTATGGAATTGGGGATCTTGTTCTGCTTCTTGAAGCTTTTCTTCTGTTAAATCATCAAGATTAAATGTTTCCTCTTCTTTTTCATTTCGGTCACCCATTTTACTAGTTGTGGTTTCTCCCTCATCTTTTTCCATTTGTTTTTGAGATCTCGTGAAGACAGGCATAGATTTGTGTCCAAATTTTACTCACTTTTGATCAAAAGAGTGAAATAGTGCAATTTATGTGATATATATGAAAGTCAAGATAGAATGAAGATTCTATGACTTACACAAAATTTCTAATCTTATAGCTTGTGTTGTTCCCTAAGTGAAAGGATGAAAATCCTGTTAGCGGGAATATAAGCAAAAGATCAAGAAAAGGATGGTTTTTCACTTTATGAAATTTTGATCATGGCTTTGTAAAATGATGGATTTTATGATAGATGTATAATGTATTCTAAGTTCTCTATTGCAAAATTTGATTTGGACGAGTAGAATATTCGATTGCGGGTTGGGGAATATAACTGAAACGGATGTGTTGACTATGGTTATGCCTTTGAGAAAGGGCTCTTCTTTGAAAATAAGCTTGTGAATACAAGGGCTCTATGGCATAATCATCTGAAAGACCTCTAACACAATCATGATACCTATGAAGAAAAGTTCTATATTTGAGTAAGACTTTTCGACTTTGATATAGGAATCGTTGCTTCTTCAATAATTTCTTGTGGTTGAGGGGTTTCTTTGGCTTCTTAATCCTTTTGGAAACGGATTTCTTTACAAATTTTGTGGATTTCCAATCTCGTAACATGAGATTGATCAATATGATAATGAGTGTTTTGGATGATCTTTATCTAAATTAATGTAGTGAAAACACATCAAACAAATTTAAAACAGTTGTTTTAAGTCCTATGCTAAACATCAAGTGTATAACCAAAATGTTTTTCAAAAAGTGTTTTAATGGGTTTTACACATGACAAGCACTTCAAACAGACTCACTCTTAGTTCTCAAGTAGGTCATCATAGCAATCAACAGCCCACATCTTAGAACTGCGTCGACTCACACAGCCGTGTCACCCCCGAAAGGGCGCCCGTGTTTTTGTCTTTTCCAGGTGCGTACTCAGAGTGATGGAAGTGGATACCAGATCCCCTGAGCAAACAATCCTTGGCAGTTATATGGTGAGTATCTTGGGGGTAGATTCTTCCCTCCCCTGCACTGTGATTGAAACAATGTTTGGAAACTGACTCGGTTAGTTACTACACTAGGTTCGTAGTAAGGGTTTCCGTTCGGTGCGGCAAATGATAGACTCCCTCAAGAGACCTCCCTACCTTTAGAACAAAGGCTTTGGGGATGGTTATCAATGCACACTACCGTCAAAAGAGGGTTTCCCCAATTTTGCTTTAAATTTTAGAGTGGGGTGGAATAGCCTGGCTTTGGCTTGAACCCACTTGAGTCGTTCCTCTTGGGTGAGTACTTTTTCCCACAAGAGCAGGCTCTCTACAAGGTTTTAACAAAGCTGTAAAATGCATAAAAAGAAAAAGGTGAGTTTGGCATTTTGATCACCCAGTTAAGGGGAGAGCATAGGCCTATCACCGAAGACAAAGCAAACAAAGGTTCAATTGTTAAGCACCAAATGAAAATTTTCTAAACTAAGTGAAGATGTTGCTTCACATAAACAGAAAATTCATTTTAAGCCTAAATTGAAAAATGAAGTGTCTATCCTAGGATTGCTTCATTTTACCTTAGATGACTACCCTAGGATTGGTTAATTTTATGCTTAAATGACTACCCTAGGATTGGTTAATTTTATCCTTTTAGATTATTAATTGTCTACGGCTGCGTTGGAATTAGTTAGATTTTTTTACAATTACAAATTACAAAGCTGCCTTTTAAAAGTTGCATTGCAACAGACATTATAGGTGCTGCAAAAATAGTTAAGGGCGCTGCAAAAATAGTTAAGGGCACTGCAAAAATAGTTAAGGGCGCTGCAACAGTCTTCAAATGCGCTAATCTGAAGGACCTTCCCGAAACATGTTGTTTGCGCTATTCCGCTGTTTTTTCCCTGTAATCAGTCAAAAGAAGCTGCAAAAATATGTTAAAAAGGGGGCAAGAGCCCCACGGTGGGTGCCAAAAATGTGTAATGTTTATTAATGGTTAATCTAATTGAAAACAAAAACACCAAATGAAACATTAATCTAAAGAAAACTAACTAAAATTAAGCAAACCGGTATTCTTCAGAGCCGTCCCATTTTCTCTATCTACAGTGATTCTTTTGAAGCTATTGCTCTCAGATTATGTAAGCTAGGCTTCCTTCAAATGGCAACTTGTAGAACGAGTATGCAAATGAGAATGCTTTACTATTCTATATGCTGATGAAGATGAGATTGATGATACGGATATGGACAGGGGCTGTGGATTATGCACAGGGGCTGTGAATAAGAGATATCATGATTCTATTGCTGTTGCTATGATTCTATGCTATTTATGCTATGAAAGTACTCTATGAATGCTATGGATGCTATGAAATTTGCCTATAGTTTACTTGCTTAAACTTCTATATGATTTGGAGCTCCCGACAGCTGTATTTATAGATTTTTGCAGGCTCCATCCCGGCTGGCAAGAATCTATGGTTGTGAAATTGTCTGGTAAGTTTGAATGGTGAGAGATGGAGAGGTTGAGAAGAAAATGAGGGAGGTTGAGAGGTTGGAGAGAAGGATGGATTCCTATTTTCAACCCACGGGAACAAGCCTGCACAGAAACAGAGAAATTTAATTTTCTGTTTCAACCGTTTGCTTCCCGGGAGTTGAAGATAAATCCCAAATTAAATAAATTAAAATAAATTTATTTAATTTATTGCATTTGATTTTTTATTTTTGAAAACTATGGAAGATTTATTTAAATATTTTATAATATTTAATTATGATGTGACTTTAGAAGAATTTGAAATATTTAAAAGATTTAATTAAATATTTTTTTGGAAATATTTAATTATGAATAGATTTTTGAATCGAATTAGAGGAATTTTGAAATGATTTTAAGAATGAATATCTAAATTGGATTAGAGGAAATAATTAAATATTTTGGAATATTTAATTGTAAATGATATTTAGAAGAAGAATAATATTTTAATCTTTATTTGAATAAGATATTCAAACAAAGATTATTGATAATTAATATAAATAAATCGTAATGTTTATTTAATTAATTAAGAAATGAATATGAAAAGATGATTAAATAAACTTATTTATTTAATCGAAATGAAAGAATGAAGAAATATAAATAAACTATTTATATTTATTTATACGCAGATAGAATTTGAAGATTTTAATTAAATATTAAAAATATTTAATTAATTACTAGACAATATGATGTGACCATTTTAAGGTGTACACAAAAAATATTTACAAAACACTGCCTATTCTACCATTTGATCTGATACTTCACATATTGCAGTAGTTTCGAAAAATAATACATAGCAATGCTATGAGCTAGTCTCCCCATCCGCCACTGTTCAACCACATACTCCTGCAATGAAGGAAATATTAACCACATAAGTTGAAACTAGAAAGAGGGGGACTAATCCAAATGAGCCAAAGTAAATAGGCGAGTGATCTAAGCCCCTCCAAAAAATATCTTAGAACAAGTAGACCACAGTCTATCAACCTAGAAATAGGAAACCAAGAACTGGTCAAGCCTCTTAGCAATATAATCTTCTCCTAATCTCCTATTTTTCCAAGTAAACTAACCATTACTTGGCTTGATATCAACAAGATTCAAAGTATAAATGTTATCACAGAGTAGAAAGGCTGAGGGCTCCAACCTCAAAATTCCACCCTTTTTTCATCCAGATTAGTAATGGAATTGAAGACACCTGCCATAATCCAAGGATAAAGAGGAGCAGAGCTTTGAATACACCTAATATGAGACCATAGGTATTGTTTACCAAGAAAATCAGTAGGAACATAGATGTTAGAGAAAATAACTATTTCTCCCATTTCCAAGCATGAAGCAACCGCTGAAATAGAAGACTTACAAGACATCCACCAAAGAGGTTGAATCTTCAAAGGATTCCATAAGAAAGCCACACCCCTTGCATTACCTTGGGAACCAATGCATTGGAATTTACCCTACCCCAAAATTTTAGGCACCAAACCACATATATTCTCTACAGACAACTTAGTTTCTTGTAAACAAAGCACATCAGGAGAATGAATTCTCACCATTTCTCGAACAACTTTTTGTTGAGGCCATTGTTCAAGCCCCTTACATTCCATGAAAGGATGATCATTTCTGAGTGTTGGAAAAATTAGAATCAAGAGTCTTAATAGACCCTAACTCCACCAATGACTCCCCCATCAACTTGATTTTCTTTAAATCCTTCTTTCTCCTAGCCTTGGAAGAATTCTCAACTACCCATTTTTTTAGATCTTTCTGGTGAAGCCCCAACGAGGGAGAAGCTTTGATTCCTTTTCCCGAATCAGACCCCATTTTCACTAAAAAAGGAGAAACCTCCCCCTCTAGTATTCTTCATAGCAATAAGAACCTCAGGCCCCACTAACACCATCATATTGATATTAGAGTCCTTATTCAAAGCACCAACATCCTATGAATTTTGAATATTATCAGAAATATTACCCTCCTAAACCATGTCCAAACCACCTTGATCCAGAGCCATCATACTTAGGTTCACCTCTTGCTGACTAAGGTAAACCTAAACTTCAAATCTATTAAAAGTGTCCCCTTCTTGTTGCTTAAAATTTCTCTTCTACCTATGATTCCTATTATGGTCCTTAACTAGAATGAAACCCTTTGTACCTACAACATCACCAGGAGTAGGGGCCTTTCCTTTTCAACCTTAGGGGGATTGCAAGGAGGCTGAGAAGTCTAAGACTCAGAGGATTTGTTCTTTAGATATTGGCACTGCAAATGACCATATTCATGACACTAACAACAACAAAAAGGAAAAGTCTCATAATCAAGTTGCTGCACCCAAGAAAATGTACCTACATGAATTTCCATAGAATCTAGATGAGGGCTACTCAAATCAATCTCCACACAAATGCAAGAAAAAGTCATTACCTTTCTATCATGTGTTTGCTAAGAAGGACCTATTGGTTTCCTCATAAGCAAAGCAACCATTTGCAAGATGTTATTGCACTAATATTCAACCAAAAACTAAGGAAGATGTGCCCACACTAGAACATTATTCAAGAGATCTTCCAAAGGATTAAAACCAACATGCCATGGCTTAATCAATAAACCACTTTGGTTGTGGAAATAAGGGCCACCCTCAAAAAATCTATTATGATCCACCATGTAGTTGAAAACCACCATGAAATAATTCTTAACCAACAACATCAATTCTATTTCACCCTTTGGGGCCCAAATTTTTTGAGCCCACAACTCCAAAAATTGGAGCGAGACCCACATTCCCATGAATTTTCATAACAAAGCATTCTTCGAGAAATACTCAACCTCCTCTGCAATAGATTCTAGATAAATCACCAACACCAACCTTTCTTTGCTTCTTTCCAAACAACCATTGACTTTTGGGATTCAAGGGCCTCTAGAGGGAGCAAACCCTCTAACCCCTGAATCAAACAAACTATTCTCAATCACCTTCATTGAAGGAGTTGAAGATTTCACTCCAAAAGTAGCACAAAAATAAAAGGAGGATTTAAGCCTTGAAGCTTCCCTTGCATCCATTGGAAAGAGAAAAAAATTGCGCCCTTATTCCACCCTACAACTCTTCATCGAGCCCACATGAGAAACAAAAAAGGAACACCACCCCTCAAACTTGATCCAAGCACCAAACGATCAATACAGGAGAAAATAAAAACACGTATAGCTCCCTCGGCTTCACCAAGCACCACCTCACAACAATGGCAAAGAGAAGATCAACTAGCATTGAAACAAACAAAAGATAAACTACCGCTGAGAAGAAACTTGCCTCCATACCCACAAAAATCCCCTTTCATCTAGCACCAAACACAATAGAAACCACAACTTAGAAACCCAAATAGTGGCACCAATACTCCCTTAAAACCCCATGCCCAACACCAAACACCAACTCAAATAGAAAAGAATCAAAGAAAAATCTTGTAGAATGAACAAGACTCCCACATAAAAAATGACTCCTTAGTAGCATCAACCAGCCACCATCAACAAAAACAACACAAAGAGCCCACATGCATGAACAGATCAGGCCATGCAAACCATAGCTAGGCTATGAGCCTGCATAGGAAAACCTCGCCCACATACCATCATGTTGACATTAATCCATTTAAGTTAATAACCTAGAAAATTAATATTTGAAATCCTAATAGAGAAGGAATAAAACCTAGGGGAAAATCTAAGTGGCATAGAGGAAACTTGTGTTCATAAAAAATGTTATGAAATGAAAAAATTATTTAAATATAAATTCATAGGAAAAATTAATTAGTCATCATTAATATTAGATATTCTAAGAATAAGATACATGAATAATAAACATTATAAAAATTATATAAATTCTTAAAACATTAAATAAGAAATGCAAGCAGTTAGCTCTATGCTTCATGTAGAATATGACATTGCTAAATGTTCAAAAATAATTTATTAGTGATATGGAAAATTAAGACTTGTTAGATGACAACATCATAATCTATGTCTTTAAATTTTCTATTTTGGTTATTTTGTTATTATGAAATTATCAATCCCACAAGTGTATACTAGACCAAACTTGAGGATTTATCTTAAATAAAATTTCATAAAAAATATCTTGCCTTGATGTTCTTAGTTTGTGAAAAGGTGAAAAATAGATTGGATGATCGACAATGAAGGGATACTAACCCTATACCTTTCAACTCATTTCATTAGGAAAATAGATCCCTCAACCAAGTGACTCAATTGAGGAATCTAGTAGGTTCCTTTGAGTGTGATTAAAGGGGGTTCACCACTAAGAAAATGCTTAGAAAGAAGGAAATGAAAGAAATATGCAAATCTAGCTATATGACCTTGAAAATAGAATTTGAAAGCATGCAATTAGACTGATAAACAAAATAAAATAGAGAAATACTTGGAGAAATGAAGATGACTAAGAAATCCCTAAAAACCCTAAAAAATTACTACTTTGAAGGTGTACTGGGACTCATACACCAGACTAGGCAATTTAGTCCCAATTTAGGGTTTCTGGGAAGGATTTGCAATCTCTAGGTGACTCATTAAGATCCTCTGAAAATTGGTAAAATGCTTGTACCAGGACTCATACACCTAGAGTGTTACAAAGTGTCCCAAAAAGGTGAAAAGTATCCCAAGAGCAGAATTTTGAACTAAAACTTTGTGGGCCTTTGAAGATGGATTAAATAAGCACTTTCCTACTGGTTTGATGTAAATAGGTTGGATGTCTTGCTCTAGATATGTTTTTTCATGAGCCTTGACAACTTTTTATAACAACTTTGACATTTTTTGCAACTTTGTCATTTTGGTATTTTTGAAGGCTTCAAATCAACTTTTTCTTCAACCTATAAACCTTCAATCACACAAAGAGAGAGAAAAATATGTTTTATTAGGGAATGGGGGTTTACCTTGGTGAAACCCTATTTTGGTAATCAAACCTTAAGGAGAAATGAAGCATGAATGAAATGAAACATGGAACATAAGATGAAACAATATAACCTTGTTTGAAATCTTGTAGATCTATAAACAAGCATGAAGTGACCTCCATGAATGTATATCTTAACCATGATTCTTGATGAAAGATAATGCCTTTGAATACTTGAATTTATCTTGAGTAATATATCACAACATTAGCTCAAAACCACATGCATGATGCATCAAGCCTTTGCAATGATAATGGATCTTGATTGCTGCAAAAAATGATGAAGAAATTTTCCCTTGAATGCCTTCTTGAATGCTCTTGAATACTCTATAATGATCTTGTGAAATCTTAGGATGCTTGACTTAAAATTTCTAGGTGAAACTAAGTGAAATATTCTTGTATTTATACTTGTTTATGCCAAATTTCCCTAAATAACAACACTACAAGCTGACATCAGATCTAGGATAATAAAATCCCACCAAGAATTAGATTTAAATTAGGTCCTGATTAAAGTGGGACTCATACACTAGTTGGGGTGTATGAGTCCTAGTGTCTTAAATATTGGATACAAACTCCAAGAAATGCCTTGTTTAATGTGGAATTTGAAATCAAGTCCTAAGACCTAGGTGGGACTCATACACCCAAGGTGGTGTATGAGTACCAGATCACTAAATCTGGAACACACAACCTCAAACATTAAATTATGATTTATCATTTGTTAAATGTTGGGATTATCCATATAAAAATACATTTAATTAGGCATGTGGATGTAAAATGGGACCAAATAAGGAATAAAGAATCCCAATTAATTAATAAAGCCCTAGATTAGTCATGTGAAAGTGAAAAGATACACTTTACAACACCCTAAATAAGCCACAATTAGGTCCATTTAGTTTAAAAGGGCCATAAACTTAATGTGAATGTGTAAAACGCATTACAACACTAAATCAAGGCAACATTAGTCTCATTTTAATATTAATTATTCATAAATTAAGTAAGGAAAATGGATACTTTTTTCGTCACTACATTTAGCCCCCACTTTAGTGAGAGGAGGAACTTGCTTCAAAATTGCACTAAAGTGGACATTCAAGGGAGGGGTCCAAGTGTACCAATGTGGATGGTATAGGATAGAAAAGATCAAAGGAGGTGGCCAAGCCCCTAGGATCTAAGATCCTATGTAAAACTAGCATAAGCACAAAGGGACACACACAAGGTGTATGATATGCAACATAAAGATACACAAACATATAATATCAAAGACTAAAAGAAAGAAAAAGAAAAAAAAAAGAAAAAAATAAAATAAAAAGAGGTGGATCAAGCCTCAACTATTTGTCCAAAATGATGTGGATCAAGCCTTAGCTATTTTTCCAAAACACATGCTCACTTTGAGGCAACAAAACTTAAGTTTGTGCAATGGGTGAGTATCCAAAAAGGGTGGCTTAATGAGAAAGTCATGCCTTTGTATCAACTTCTCACCATACAACGAGAAATTCATGCCCATGTTTAGGCTTCTCATCATACTAACCATACTAAAGCTATCCTGTTAATAACTTCAATAGGGTTCCACAAAATGAAACTTTGAGCTTTAGAAGGCCTAACAAGTTGCGTTAAGCACTTATGAACATTTATGCATGTAAAGGATTTTATGTTTTTCAAGGGATTTTTCTTAGTTCGTGTAAGGTCTTTTCTTAGTGAACATTGTGCCTAATGTCTCCAAGAGAGGAAAAACAAAGAAATATCATGCTCTTAGAGGAAATCAAACCCATTGACACCACCAAGAGAAGGATGCATCACAAGAAGAAAGAAAATCACACAATGAAACATGAGTATAAATGTATGCCCCTACTTTAAAGTGGTTGTTAAAAAAATTGCTGTGAGAAATTTCTTTAAAGTAGAAGAAGAAATGAGAGGTTATTCGAAAAGCGCTATGCCAAGTCATATGTTCTTGAATGAAACTACATCATGGATAAAGGGTTTCTCCCAAAATGTAATGCTAAACATAGAAAGAAAAGTACATCATATGTGAGCCAACTTAAGGCATGTCATCCACATCCTGAGCTTTCTCTTATATATATACATGAAAGGTGGTCAACTAGCCAAAAGAGACAACAACAAGTGGCATACGAGGACAAGGCTACTTCAACCCTTGGCCCCACTTAGTGCAGGAAAAGAATGAGTTGAGATGATTGATGAAAAACATGCAAATCAATATCAATTAGAGGAACTAGGTGCTTCAACACAAGGAAGAGCACCACAATCCTTTAGATGTTGAATTTTATTACTAAAATCCTTACATTCATTAGTAGAATGACCATGAGCTCTATGATATACAAAAAATGAATTCTTCTAGTAAAATAGACCTTTCCAAATGCTAGGGACATTAGGAAGGAGAAAAATAATGCTATAACTTTCAATCATTGGATCGCTTAACACCAACATAGCCTCTTCACAAATGTGATAATTGTCCATGATTACATCTACATCATTTTCACAAGTAGGGGAGGTGTTGGGAGAGGAATGTAGACTAATTAGTGGCAATGATCTCATCTTCTTGTGTCATAATATCTTCCTAATAGGGAGGAGGAGAAGGACAAACAAGACTTTCATGATTCTTAACATGATTGTATCTTCTTCCACCATGATACCTTCATCACTAATAGGAGAGGTATCGAGAGAAAATAAATTATGATTATCATGATTTTATATGCTTGCATCTTCTTCTATCACATCATTCCCACAAATAGGAGAGATAGGAGGGGGTGTAGATTTAAGGTAAGCATCAACATTTTCACTTTCTTATGCTAAGAGACTCTCATAACTAGGAAATGTATTGAATGCATGACTAACATGCTTATTAATGAACTTTTTCTTTACAAACTTGAAAAAGAAAGATAACATTTGTGAAAAGTAATCGATATAAAATTAGTATGCAAACTCAAAATGGAAAGAGTCTTGACCTGAAATACAATGACTTAGAATGAAATGTGTAAATTCAATTTTCAGATTCTAAACAAGGTAATTTGCTGATTATACTATGCAAGAATCTAAAAATAAAATGTTGTAAATGTAAATTTGAAATTAAGGAATGCACAAAATGAACTGAATCAATCTAAATCTAATGATATGAATGAAACAAAAACTTATAAAAATAAAATAGATATCTAACAACAACAAACAAAAACACATAAATGATGTTTTTAATGTTGTAAAAGGTAGTTTTAGGTTTGGTCTAGGACTAAATCACCCAAATGGGAGAATGAGTCCTAGTTAGGGTTTTTAGAAGGTTCAAATAGAAAAAATTCCTAGAAATCTAGGAAAACCACATGTACAGGGACTAAATATCCCAAATGGGTGAATGAGTCCCAATTAGGATTTTTGTACCAAATTCAACAAATTCTGAGTGAATATTAAGGTTTCTAGCTTGTATATTCAAATGACTATTTGCAATGTCAAATTTCAAATGAAATTTAATGATTCAATATGCAAAAATGCAACCTATATGCAATTTTCCACTAATGAAAGATTTAGGAGCCCTAAATGCAAATTAACTAATGCAAGATCTAATGCAAAGTTAATGTAAGATAGATCTAGGACTAAAATGTTCCCCAAATAAAAAATGCTGATGTTCACATCAGGTTCACCAAAATGAAAAGGTGAAAAAATAGAGTGGATGATCCACAATGAAGGGATACTAACCCTCTACCTTTCAACTCATTTCATTAGGAAACTAGATCCCTCAACCAAGTGACTCAATTGAGGAATTTAGTGGGTTCCTTTGAGTGTGATTAAAGGGGGCTCACCACTAAGCAAATTCTTAGAAAGAAGGAAATGAAAGCAATATGTAAATCTAGCTATATGACCTAGAAAATGGAATTTGAAAGCATGTAGTCAGAATGACAAATAGAATAAAATAGAGAAGTATCTAGAGAAATGAAGATGACTAAGAAAGGCTTGAAAACCCTAAAAAAATTACTTCTTTTAAGGTGTACTAGGACTCACACACCAAACTAGGCAATTTAGTCCTAGTTTAGGTTTTTTGGGCAGGATCCACAATCTCCAAATAACTAATTAAGATCCTCTGAAAACTGGTAAAATGCCTATACTAGGACTCATTCACTCAGAATGTTGCAAAGTGTCCCAAAAAGGTGAAAAGTTTCCCAAGAGTAGAATTTTGAACTAAAAATTTGTGAGCCTCTAAATATTGATTAAATAATCACTTTCCCACTTGTTTCATGTAAATAGGTAGGATATCCTTCTCTAGATTTGAGTTTCCATGAGCCTTGACAACTTTTTATGACAACTGTCAGTGTTTAACTTTAATGCTAGTTATCCTCATGTTGACTTAAGCTTACTTAGGTCAAGACATTTATTGTATAAGTTAAATATCTCCTGATATTTAACTTTGCTAGATATTATTTCCTGATATTTCACCTTGCTGATATTTTGGGATATTTTGCTCTTCAAGATATTTCTCCTTTATAAGGGGACCCTTGGCTATCTAATATTAGAGAGGTTGAGTTTATGCATTATTGTGCTTGTTTTATATCTTTTTGATCTACAGGTTCTTTCATGGTATCAGAGCTTAGGGAGAGATAGTGCAAGCCAAAGTTAAAATGAATTTGTTGTATTCAATTTGTTTCCATTGTGTGTAATCATAGGAAGATGGTTAGATGTATGTAAAATAATTTTCAAACGTCATTTGAAATCAACCTACACACACACAACAAAGCAAGATTTTGAGAGCCATTTTCATCCTTTGGTGGGCGCAATTTATTCTTTGACACCTCTGTTCTCAGAGACACTGTCCTGTTCTTGCCATGATTTCTGAGAGAATAGGCAAAGCTGAGGAGGGGGGCGTTAATTCTGCTACAGAGCCATATTCTCATGCTGACTTGGTGATGCATTAGAGGAATTTAGATGCCACTGAGGGGTGTTGTGCCTCACAGACCACACACTCCCAACCCGTGCACACCATCATCTAGTTTATGCCCCTATTTTTTAGGCCAGGTGGAGAAGACATCTACAGGAATCTATAGGCGATTCCTCTATTTTATATGTTTTATTTTTGGCCTCTATTAGGGTCGATTTCCTTAAGGCTTGAGGGGAAATTGGAGGTTGCAGAAGTCGATGTATTCAAGCATCTCACACTCTTCTCTATTTTTTGGAGGAGGTCACTACTGTTAGAGGAGCAAGAAGGCACCAGTAAGGCACGTTCTGCTGTTGAAAGAGCCGATGCATCAAGTGGAGGCCCGATTTGTTGTGGGAAGACCCCTCACTACCTATACGAAGACCCCTGAGTAATGTGCGATTCACTTGTGTGGAGGCATGATTCACTTTTGGAGGTGCTAGTATTCCTAAAGGACGTGATTCATCTGCAAAGGTAGCCGTGCATATTTTCAAGGGACCTAAAGTGGAGGCTCGATTTGTGATTTGCAGAGGTTGGGCTTGATATTTGCGAAACCCCTATTTGTAGGTGAGCAATCTATGTGATGACTTTGAGTCACAATCTGCCAGTAGTGCTAGCTCAGATCTGACACATAGAGGCGATTGCCTAACTCCCCTCTTGGAAAGAGGTTGCATTCTTTTTCCCCTGTGTAGAGGCAATGTTTTTGACAGACCTGTGAGGGTAGGATTACCACCATCAAGCCATGATTTTGAGAGGGAGGCCACGAAAGTCTTCAGCAACAGCTTGGATCCCAGGCACATGACAAATAAGGAGGCTACATTTGAATTTGGAGGTTGAATCCCCCCAATTTTTCCTGATTGAAGCCAATTTTTTTGTGATCAAGCCGATCTCAGAATCCTCTCACAATAGTCAACATAGAGTGTGTTTGAAAGCACGAGATTTGGAGTGATTTCTATTTGGAGGTGGGTTTTTTGTCCTCATTTGTTGTGGTCATATGGGGTTATCAACCCCTGTTTCTTTTTCTAACCCATGAGGACTTAGTTTTTCTCTATAATTCTCTCTATCTCTTTAAAAATATTTGATTTTTCTAGTCTATTGCAAACTTAATTAGCATTAAATTGCAATTTTTTTTAATTTTTGGTGATTTTGCACTAAATACAAAGTTCCATCTTTCACCTTCATTATTGTATGCAATACATGCACTAAAATAAAGTGCCAAATAGAGGGAAAATCAAGAGTATTAAAAAGGGGGGTATACTAGAGAGAGTTGTGATTAGAATACTCCAAATTTCTTTTCTCAAATTGTCTAAAGGAATTAACCTACTTCTAATCATGGGATATAAAACTCATTCTTTTGTAATTAAGCTAAACAAGGGAAACTATAAGTCTTGGTGTGAAGGCATCTTAAAACATCTTAGGTATCACAATCTTCTACCCCATTTGTATGGACTTATCCCTGAACCTGCTAATCAATTTCAAAAAGATAAATGGGTCAATAAAAATGATCATATTGTTGGATTAATCAAATTACATATACCACATGACACTTTGATTATCATCATGGATATTGTGGGTCCACATGCTTTATGGATCAAACTTTGGGAGATTTATGGAGACTCAAATGTTTCTCCATTCCCACATGATCCTGATATGATCACAAATGATATCCCACATCATGAAGAATGCCATGTTGACATAGTGGAAGCCATCATTCCACCTCCTAGTTTTGCTTCATCAGTTTTCATTGTTGCTTCTTTGAAAGCTTTGAGTACTTCTTTGCAGTTGGATCACATTAGTCTTCCTAGCATTGCTGATTGGGACACAATCCTACTTGACATTTCTTGTCTATTTGTAGAGTCTCACATTGTTGACTTGGAAGCACACATTGAGGACATCAGTCTTTTATTTGATGATAGTTTTAATGAAGCTACATCACCATTGGTCTCTTTGGATATTCATGCTCTACATCTGTCTTCACATGGTTCTGGATTTTCATCATCTTCATCTATTAGACATGCACCTAATTTGATTATGACATCCTTCGACATCGACATGGGAACATATGAGCACACTTCAAAGACATCATGGGCACCTTCATCATCATTCTTGGATGAGCATCAACTCTATTCAAGATCATACATACATCTTCTCACATGGGAAGATATTCTGCATCTTTAGTTGGTTTCATTTCTTCCCAAGGGAAGGAACATTGTGACACATTCTTGGATCTACATCTGCATTCTCTGTTCACTATCCAACTTTAATGTAGCAGGACATGTATTATGGGGGTTTCTCATAGACCTTCTACTATTTTCTCTCTTATGGAGGAAATCATACATTGTACTTAGTGAAAGAAGTAGTATTTCTTCATGTGCATAATTTTCATGCATCTTTTCTCTCTTTTGGGGGGTAGTTTTTTCCCACATGGTTTTCTACTTTTCTCCATTTCATGAGAGATTACTTTGTACATGGGTACCTCACCAAGCTAGTAGCTGAGACCCATTTTATCCATGCCCACCTAAGTTATGCTTAAGGGGGGGTGTCAGTGTTTAACTTTAATGCTAGTTATCCTCATGTTGACTTAAGCTTACTTAGGTCAAGGCATTTATTGTATAAGTTAAATATCTCCTGATATTTAACTTTGCTAGATATTATTTCCTGATATTTCACCTTGCTAATATTTTGGGATATTTTGCTCTTCAGGATATTTCTGCTTTTTAAGGAGACCCTTGGCTGTCTAATATTAGAGAGGTTGATTTTATGCATTATTGTGCTTGTTTTCTATCTTTTTGATTTGTAGGTTTTTTCAACAACTTTGAATTTTTTGTAAATTTATCATTTTGGTACTTTTGAAGGCTTCAAATCCACTTTTTCTTTAACTTATAAACCTGCAATCACACAAAGAGAGGGAAAAAATGTTGTTTTGTTAGGGAATGGGGGTTTTACTAGTCAAACCCCATTTTCGTAATCAAACCTTAATGAGAAATGAAGCATGAATGAAATGAAACATGAAACATAAGATGGAACAATAGAACTTTGTTTGAAACATTGTAGATCTGCAAACAAGCATGAAGTGACCTCAATGGATGTAGATCTTGATCATGATTCTTTATGAAAGATAATTCCTTCAAATGCTTGAATTGATTTTGAACAATACATCACAACTTTAGCTCAAAACCACATGCATGATGCATCAAGCATTTGATATGATAATGGATCTTGATTGTTGCAACAAATGATGAAGAAATTTTCCCTTGAATTCCTTCTTGAATGCCCTTGAATACTCTGTAATGCTCTTGTGAAATCTTAGGATGCTTTATTTAAAATTGCTAGGTGAAACTAATTGAAATATGCTTGTATTTATACTTGTTTATGCCAAATTTCCCTAAATTACAACTGTTGGTGTAAATAAGTATTTTACTTATTACACTTTACTTAAGCTTACTTAGGGAATGCATATCATTATGGGTTGCACTTGTGACACCTAGTTATTTGCATCTTGCATCTAGGTTTGTGCATACATTGAGAGATATGAGTTGGACACTTAGGGAAGTGTGTGTAGGATAAATTCCACTTTTTGTGGTGTGATCTAGTTATCACCTTTTCATCTCCACCTTTCGTGGCATGATAATTCCACTTTTGGTGGGTGATCCACCTTTCATGGAATTATCTATTATTTCTCTCTACCTACCCTACACATGATTGAGACACTTGTCTCATTCATGGCCCTTCATTGTGTCCTAGCTTGTCTTTATAAGTGAGCCTTGTACATGCTTGTAATTGTCCATCTTCATAGTACATCTTCATGCATATTGAGAATACAATCATCATATTTTTTCATCTTGTCTCTCTCTTTTGTGCTATGTTTAGTCTCTTGATCTTGTTGTTTCTTTTCATAAGTTCTTACCTGGTATCAGAGTGGTTGGAGGTTCTTTGGATAGCCATTGGTGGGAGACCTTAGTTCGTGTGAAGGTGGTCATGAGGAAAATATGAGGAGCAACAACATTTTGGTGCATCCTAGACTAGATCTAACCTCAAATTGGATTCAAAAGGTTTTTTTTAGTCAAGATAGCCTTTCATTTTGTCAAAATCTGACATCCGGATAGAGATCGAAAAAATTTGCCAATTTGGGTATTTTTTCAATTTTCTAAATTTCTCGATAGTTTTGAAAGTTCTTTTTTTAGAAAATTTTTGAAATTTTTTTATGGAAAATTTGAAAATCTATGGATTTGTAAGGGAATCTTTTTGTATTTCGCAGATTTTATTGTAAAAATAAAAATAAAAAATATTATTCTACAAAATATTTTTGCAAAATTTATTTAAAAATTTCGCAACATTTTTTGGTTGTTAAAAGTTGTATTTAAAATTAAAAAAAACAAAAATAAATAAAAATTTAAAAATAAAATCAAAATTTTAAATCTCAAACTTAACAATTTGCAGTACTGCAGACATACTGTCTGCATAGGGGTACGTTGTACCCAGTACCCGTAGGTCACATCTTTCATTGGCTAGTACAATTGTTGCAGCATCTGGTGGGCCCTACAACTGTCAAATCACAAGCATTGGCCAGAATTCTCATAACCATTGGTAGATAGTTTCAAAGAAAGTCGGTCGGGATTCCTCAACATCTCCAGCGACCTCAGTTCATTGGCGGGCGACCAACTCTTCTCATAGATCTGGAAGGCCCCCTTCACCAACCGACATCCTCCTCTACCAGTGGCCGATGAATAGAATCTGGTGCCCTCTGCATATATCCACTGGTGATTTCTTTAGACACCAACGAATGCAAATCCAACCGATAGTCAGCAGTAAAATCTAAATCAGCGGTGACTATAAATAGAGATCTGGCGAAAGGAAGATTCCAACAGTTCTACACACTGGCGGGCTTCTCCACCAATGATGGTGGATCAAAAATCAACTAGCGGTGACCTTCAATCTTTGGGAGGCAAAGAATATTCCAAAACATCTCTCATATTCTAGCATGACCGAATTCTGACAAGATGTGCATTTAGCCGTCAAACAAAACCTCACGGACGAAACTATATTCTTCAGGCGGCGAATATTCTTTTTTGACAGGTGGTAAACCATCAAATTTAATCGAAGGATTTGCTAACGTCATCCTATATCAGAATTTTCTAAAAAAAAATTTCCCTCCTCACCAATGGAGTATTTGATTTTGCAATTCGATTTCAGAGGCCCATATCTTGCTCATTTTAGCTCCTTTTTTTGAGCAATTTTTTTTTATTTTGGCTAATTTTTCATGTACTTCATAGTGGTGTACTAGGTTTCTAATTTTGGTTGACAAATTTTCTAGAATTTTTATTTTCTCAACTTTGTACCTATCCAATCCTCATTTTTGCAACTTTCAGGGCTTCGTTTAGGCACATACAAACTCCTTTTCAGGTGTCATTTGTTTTGAAAGTGTATGATTTTTTATCGAATTCTTGAATTGATATTGAGTGAATTTTTTACTTTCAGCATATGGTCCTTTTTGGCCTATTTGGCATTTGTATTGCATAGATTTGAATTTAGGTCTTTGCTTCATTGTTCTAGTCTATTCTCAGCCTATTTGTGACAAGTTCTAAATAATAAATCATAAGTCCACTTAGCCAAGTTGCAAGTGGCCTATTGTACATGCACTACATTATAAAGTGCCAAAATCATCTTTTTTGGGGGGGAGGTACTTTGATTGAGTGAATTTTGGGGAGTGTCTCTTGTGTGATTGTGCCTATTTTCTCTCTTGTGCTCTTGCATTCCATCATGGGTTCATCTAAAGTTCCACTCTTAACTGCACATAATTATGCTACATGGAAAGTACGTGCATGGAGTAAACTAATGGAAAAAGGTTTAATTTACTACATTAATGGAACCATAACTACACCTTAAAATACTAAGGCAGATCCAACTACATATATGGATTGGCTCACTAAAAATTATATGGCATTGGGTACACTTAGAAAGTTCATTTTAGATGATCTCATTTTCCATGTTGCTAAATGCACTATATCCAAGGAAGCTTGGGATAAGCTTGCTACTTTGTATGGAAAGGTTGATAAGGTTAAGGGATACAAACTTGAACATGATCTCCTAATCCTTGATCCCAAGGATTTTGACACAATTCAAAATTATGTCACTAAGGAAAATGAGTTAAGAGCACAACTAAAGGATTGTGGTATTGAGAAAGAGGATGATCAATTGTTCTTCAACTTGTTGGACAAGCTTCTAGCTGAGTATACAGCCTTTGTTTCAAGTTTTCAAACTCAATGATTGACAATTGGAAACTTCACATCACCATCTTTTAAGGCTCTCAAAAATATTTTGATTCTTGAGCAAAATAAGTTGATGAAAATGAGAATTCTCAAGTCTTCAACTTTAAGAGCATTGGTGGTCAATCATGGAAACAATAAGCAAAGAAAAGGGAAAGGCCAAAATAAATCTTCACTAAAGCCACAAGGAGAGAAAAAACAATCTACTCCTGCACAACAAAGCTCAACTTCATCTTCTTCAAAGAAGTACAACTATTCAAGCAAGAGGGAGCAACCAACATGTGCATATTGCAAAAATTTTGGTCATGAGGATCATTGTTGCCATGATAAGCAAATTGATGAGTTGAAAAACATACTTAAGAAGAAAAACATCAACTTGCCAACTACATATTGGGAGAAGGATTAATCTCCTTCCACTTCTACTTCTAAGGGAAAAAGTACAGCTCACATGGAAACAACATCAAGCTCATCTCCTTCTTCTTCATCTCAACATGAGACACACAAGGGGCAAGCATTTCTTGCAGTTTCAGATTCCAATTTAGATAGGTGGATCCTTGATTCTGGAGCTTCACATCATATGACTTCTTCCAAGGATATGTTCTCTTCATTTGATTCTTGTTCATCACCACCCATTTTGATGGCCAACAACACTTCTTTGATAGTTTGTGGGAAGGGGTCTATTGAAATTGAAGGTGGAGCATTTAATGATGTTCTATGTGTGCCTACTTTGTCAAGGAATATTCTTTCCATTTATCAAATTACACATAGTGGTACAGGAAAAAGTGTAGAGTTCACACCATATTTTGTTATTGTTTGGGATTTTCATAGCAAGGCTCTTGTTGCAGTTGGGGAGGTTGATCATCATTCTCAATTCTATACCTTCTCATATTTTTCTCCTATTGATGATTCAGTTCAGCCTAGTATGGACAAACTTGAGGAGAATGAGTATGGTTACTTGAATCTTGAAGTGCTCACTACTCCTGAGGTTCTTGAGCCTATTGCTAATATTCCATCTCCTACATTGATTGATGCACCTAATGATACTTATGTTCTGCCAGTTTCAGTGCCTTGTGATTCAATGCAATAGTGCATACCTTGTCTTCCAGCAACAGTTTTATGGGATGACTACTTGACAGACATTGGCAGCTTGTTTGTGGAGTCCTACATTGCAGATTTGGGAGACACACTTGATTACTTACATCTTCTCTTTGATGAAGGTGATTCTTCTTCAGTTGTTGCGAGGGAACACTCTAACCCTCATCTACATGATCAGTCTTTCAAGGTTGATGTGATTATGGATCCATCTATACAATAGTTGGAGGATGCCACTTTCTCTCTTGAGGAGACAATATCTTTGGAGTATGTTCTACCTTCATCCTTGCTAGATCTTGAGTTTTCTTTTTCAGCAGATGGGAGTGTTGTTGCAAAGGGTTTCTCATAGGTTCTAGGAAGTGAGTACATTGCAGCTTCACATGGTTTGGGAAAGACATCATTCAACATCAACACAGGGAAATCTAAGCAGATTTCAGAGACTCCTTACATTTTGAGGGTTCTTCCTTCTTCACTTGTGGATTGGGGAGACTTCATTCATGCACCTTTGGTATTGTTTCTTCCTAAGGGGAGCAACTTTGTTCGACGTTTTTGGAACAAGTTCTTCATTCCTTCTCGAGCATCTTCCATGGGTGATCATTGTACATTGAGGGGGGCTACCTTGTCTCTCTTCTTCTTCTCTTTCATGGGGGGACTTTTTCCTCATCTTGGGATTTTGTCCATCTACATTTGTATATTCATTTGTTTTCTTCTCTCTTTTGAGGGGGAGTTTTTCCCATGAGGTTTTCTCCCTTTCCTCACTTGTGAGAGATTGCATTGCATTGCACTTGTACATGGGTACCTAACATGGCCTAGTTGCTGGGACCCATCTTGCATCTTATCTTGCATGGTTAGCTTGAGTCTTCATTCCCCAAGTTGCACTAAAGGGGGTGTGTTGGTGTAAATAAGTATTTTACTTATTGCACTTTACTTAAGCTTACTTAGGGAATGCATATCATTATAGGTTACACTTGTGACACCTAGTTATTTTCATCTTGCATCTAGGTTTGTGCATACATTGAGAGATATGAGTTGGACACTTAGGGAAGTGTGTGTAGGAGAAATTCCACTTTTTGTGGTGTGATCTAGTTATCACCTTTTCATCTCCACCTTTCATGGCATGATAATTCCACTTTTGGTGGGTGATCCACCTTTCATGGAATTATCTATTATTTCTCTCTACCTACCCTACACATGATTGAGAAACTTGTTTAATTCATGACCCTTCATTGTGTCCTAGCTTGTCTTTATAAGGAAGCTTTGTACATGCTTTTAATTGTCCATCTTCATAGTACATCTTCATGCATATTGAGAATACAATCATCATATTCTCTCATCTTGTCTCTCTCTCTTTTGTGCTATGTTTAGTCTCTTGATCTTGTTGTTGCTTTTCATAAGTTCTTACAACAACACTACAACCTGACATCAAATCTAGGATAATAAAATCTTGTGAAGAATTTGATTTAAATTAGGCCTTGATTAAAGTGAGAATCATATGCCAGTTGGGGCGTATGAGTCCTAGTGTCTTAAACATGAGACACAAACTCCAAGAAGTGTCTTGTTTAATGTGAAATTTGAAATTAGGTCCCAAGACCTAGGTTGGACTCATACGCCCAAGGTGGCGTATGAGTCATAGATCACTAAATCTAGAACACACAACCTTAAACATTAAATTATGAGTTGTCAAATGTTTGTTAAAAGTCGAGATTATCCATAGAAAAATGCATTTAATTAGGCTTGTGGATGCAAAATGAGACCAAATAAGGCATAAAAAAGCCCAATTAATTAATAAATCCCTAGATTAGTGTGAAAGTGCAAAAATACACTTTACAAGACCCTAAATAAGGCACAATTAGGTCCATTTAGTTTGAAAGGGTCACAAACTTAATGTCAATGTGTAAAAAAAAATTACAACACTAAATCAAGGAAACATTAGGATTTTTTCAATATTAATTATTCCCAAATTAAGTGAGGAAAAGGGATAATTTTTGCATCACTATAGTCTAATCTTTGCATAAAAACTCAACTTGTGTGCTTTATATTTTTCACATGAAAAGGACAATTGACTCCATCTCTTAAATCCTTGTAAGCATGTCAAGTCAATGACATTTTGAACAAGATTAGGGATAATAAACAACTTGTATAATGCCCTACGATGCTGATTTGATATCATGAGATAGTTTTTTTTTATCCTTTTGATATGTGCTAGGAGTTCAATTAATGTGTTTTCTAGATGTTTAAACAAATAAAGTTTTGTCTATAAAATACAATAGGTCCTAACATGCAATTCAAATAGTTCACACCTCACAATGATCAATTGAAGAAAAACTAGTAAGACTATTTTTTAATTTTATTTTTTAAAATTAAAAATTCATTTCTACAAGTGCAAAAAATTACACAATTATAAATAAGATTTAAAATAGAAATTAGAAAATAGAAAACATATAATCTAAATTTGATGAAATCTAAAATATGAAGAAAATAATTTAAAATCATATTATTTACTAACTTCCCCATAAAAATCATCATCTTTATACACTAACTATTTCATTAAAAACTAATAAATCAAAGTAAAAGGAAAATTAAAGTTTAGAATTTTCACTATTGCATGGAGGTCATATTTATTGTGATAAAAAATAAAGTAACAACTATACTTGATTTAGGTAATTATTCTTGATGTCAAAGAGCATAAATAAATCTTATGTTTGGTATCTATTTTTAAGAGACCAAAAGAATTTAAAATATTTTAACTTATATATTAAAGTATTTCACTATTTTCTTAGATTAAATATTACCACGCCACAAGCAATAGTGAAAGTAGCTTGCTTTTTAAAAAGACATTTGTATAAATAAATCTTACGTTTGGAATTATAAAAAAAAAGAAAAAAAGAAAAATAAAAATTCCAATTTACTTTTGTTTTAGATGTTGTCTTCCATGATTTGTCTGACTCATTATTACGACGCGACTAGCAACAGTGAAAATGCAAAAGACCGTGTTTGCTTTTTCCTCAGCTATTTGTGGAAAGATGGCCTTCTGCCTTCTTTACAGCTGGAGCGTACCAAAAGAAAAAGAACATAAGGGAGAGGGCCTGATGGTGGGTAGGGTAACCTGGAGCGAGGGGTCCACATCATCAGCATTTGAGTCAACTACTTTTTTTTTGCCAAGTGCCTTCACTGTCAAGCTGGCAGTTTGAAAAAAAAAAATTGGCCTGATTTCGAGCACACTTTCCAAGGTATTGGGGGCGATTTCCAAAAACTGCCAAAAAAGATAAAAAAATTAGGCGTATACCTTTTGCAGACATTTGTATGACCGATTGTTGTTTGGCGCCACACCAATACTTGCATATGCATATTCTAGTTAATTCTCATTAACTGCAACACACTCCCCCCCGTTGGCCTTAATGCCAAGCACCTCGGCATGCACACCATTCGGTAGGTCTTGCATTCTGTTCACAAAACACCCATGAATGCGACATAATTCATTTTCAGTGGTTCCATTGAGAACCAACTCCAGGGTTAGGATGGATGCTGACGGTGGTAAGGCCATGGCCGAGTGGTTGTGATATAGTTTTTGTGCTTATATATCTTCAAGATACATAGGTGAGGTTGTCTTCCAACCTCACTCAGACAGTAACTATGCATTGCAAAATTTTAGTTGGTTTTTCTTACGGTTTTCTTGCAGCTTATTCATGGCCGATTGTGTGTATATGTGACTATATAGATACATATAGGCATATATATGGCCGACTATTTGTAAATGTGTGTATACACAGATATATATGTATATATATGTATATATATGCATATATATTTGTGTATACACACATATACACACATCAACAGCCCAAAAATGAAATTATCCAGCAATAATAGAACTATATAATGCTGGACTGTGTGTATATGTGAGAATACAGTTATATATATGCATATATATGGCTGATTGTTTGTAAATGTGTGTATACATAGATATATATGCATATATATCTGTGTATACACACATATACACACAGTAACGGCCCAGAAATGAAAATTTCCAGCAATAATAGAACTATATAATGCCAGACTGTGTGTATATGTGAGAATACAGTTATATATATGCATATAAATGGCCCATTGTGTGTATATAAATTTATACAGTTACATTTATGTGTATATATAGTTGATTGCGGTCGACTGTGTGTATATGTCTGTATATATCCAAATTTATATGTCTACACACACATATACACACACACCACCATAATATATGTGTTTGTTTTCATTTTATACCTCTGTAATTAGAATATATGCATATATATGTGTGTATACACACATATACACACAGTCCGCCATTCAAATATAGCTTAGTTTGCATTTTGTACCTCTATAATTTGCATATGTATAGTGGTAGTATGTGTATTTCTCAGCTCGACAGTGAAGGCTTTCATGCACCTATGTTGTAGCCGGCTCTTTCGACCGATACCGTGAACCCCTCGCTCAAAAATTCTTGACCCCCATTGTCCACTCTTCCCTATCCTTCGTCTCTGCTTCAAATATGACTAATTTAGGGAATAGTCATATCCATTTATAGAATTCTGCTACTCAATTTCGTAATCATTTTATTTTTTTAATTGACTAATCATTTATACGATTTTCTTAGTCAATTTAGTAATCATTTTAATTTTTAATTGACTAAACATTTCTTTTTAAATTGATATAATATTCAACATCTTTATATTAGACTAAATAATAAAATATTATGTATGCATGTATGCACACATACATACATACATACTACATAATTATGTATCTATGTATGCATGTATGCACACATACATACATACATACTACATAATTATGTATGTGTCTATAGTATGTATACACACATACATGTATGGATGTGTGTATAGTATGTGTGTATATACTTATACACACATACATGTATGCGTATACACACATGCATACATGTATATACTTATACACACATACATGTATGCATGTGTGTATACATACTATACACACATACATGTATGCATGTGTGTATACATAATATACACACATGCATACATGTATGTGTGTATATGATACTATACAAACATACATACATACTTTGGCCAAAACATAGGTGCATGCAACCTGATACTATGGACTATAGGATAGTTTTTTAATACTACCATTATATATATGCAAGTTGTAGGTCTTTAATTACATGTCTATTGAAGTGATCATATGTATGCTTTGTTTGTTCTTCAATTAAAGTGACTGTAAATATCGGCCCCTCTCCCTTACAACTATGTGTGATGATGGTTGACTCCTACTTATGTTAATATCAGGTCAATTAGATGCATGGTTAGTTTGTTCATCAATTACACTCAATCTTACATGTATGAATTTGTTGTTACACTATGATCAATTGTTTGATATTTTGTTCATTTCTAATCAACTCAACTAGATGCATGGTTAGTTTTTTCTTCAATTACACTCAATCTTAACATAAGTAGGAGTCAGTATATGGTTAGTATGTTCTGCAATTGTTGTTTGAAGTTGTATTTTAGTATGTTGTTACACTATGCACCATTCTTATATATGTTGCATATGCATATGCATATATGCAATTGTTGTATGAAGTTAAATTTTAGTATACTGTTTGAGAAATGGTATTAACATAAGTAGGTGTCATCATATGGTTAGTATGTTCTACATTTGTTGTATGATGTTATATTTCAGTATGTTGTTACACTATGTACCATTGTTTGATATGTTGCTCATTTCCATTCACCTCAATTAGATGCATGGTTAGTTTGTTCATCAATTACACTCAATCTTACATGTATGAATTTGTTTCTACACTATGTACAATTGTTTGATATGTTGTTCATTTTGAATCAGTTCAATTAGATGCATGGTTAGTTTGTTCTTCAATTACACTCAATCTTAACATAAGAGGAGATAACATATGGTTACTATGTTATGCAATTGTTGTTTGAAGTTGTATTTCAGTATGCTGTTACACTATACACCATTCTTATATATGTTGCATATGCATATGCATATGTGCAATTGTTGTATGAAGTTAAATTCCAATATGTTGTTTGAGAAATGGTATTAACATAAGTAGGAGTCAGCATATGGTTAATTTTTCGTTCATTTCGAATCAACTCAATTAGATGAATGGTTAGTTTGTTCTTCAATTACAATCGATCTTACATGTATGCATTTGTTGTTACACTATGTACCGAAGTTAGATATGCATATTTATATTGCATCTATGAAAATATGCATATTTGCAATATGCATATGCATATATGCAATTGTTGTATGAGGATAAAATTTAGTATGTTGTTTGAGAAATGGTATTAACATAAGCAGGAGTTAGCATGTGCATGTGCATACTATCGGAAATTGCCTTCTCCATTTACATTTATATTAGATGAATGGTTAGTTTGTTCATCAATTACACTCCATCTTACATGTATGAATTTGTTGTTACACTATGAAATTCAGTATGCTGTTTCAGAAATGGTATTAACATAACTAGGAGTCCGCATATGCATATGTATGTGCATATTGTCAGCAATTTCCTTGTCCATTTACATTTAAATGAGTGGACACCTTGTTAATTTCCATAACCATCCTTTATGCTGTCATCGACAACTCTCCCTTTAAGCTCTGTTATGGTCAAAATATTTCCAACCCATTTGAATACAGCATTACCATACATATGTATGCTACACAGAATGATACAACATACTAAATTTTCAAATTAACTTCAAATAGCAGAGTCACACATTGTTATGATCTACATATATGTATAGATTACTATAGATAGATACACCAGTTTCCTCTCGTAGAGATAAATATATACATATGTTTCATATTGCAGAGATAGACAGTAAGATGATGGAATATGTTGTCTCTATGGTATCCATACTAATGTTTCAAGTTACAAACATTCAAAACAAAAAAAATTCAAACATCATTTCGAATCCATGAAGAAGTTCACAACAAAAAACTAGCAACCAAACATTCAAATCAATCGAAAAAGGTACGAAAACTAAAATTTGATGGCAAAGTTGTCTTGTGAGTTGGATGTGGCCTCTCCTTTGCACCATTTGCTTGTGCCTTTTCCAACTCTTTTTCCCTTTTTGTGGCTTCCTTTTCTCTCCATTAGTTCTCCCCTTTTTTGTCCCTCTCCTTCTTTTGTAGCTCCTTTTCAGCCTCTGCTGCTACTCGTTGCTTTTCCTTTTCAATTCTCATAAGACTTTTTGCCTCCAATTCTGCAATCCTTTCTATCTTGCGCTTTGCAAGCTATTGCTTCTTCCTCAATTTCAATTCTTCTAGTTCCTTCTTCTTTTCATCTTGTTCACTTAGCATTGCCATGAAGTCATCAGTAATTAGGAGTTGGGATCCTCTTTGCAACTTGATCCCATGGTCAGCTACCTTATTAGACTTGTCTTTCACCACATGAACCAGTAGCTTCAAGAATTGTGAGATGCGTGAAGTTTGTTGGCCTCCCAAAGGCTCAATCAAATCGGCATTATTTGTTTCTGGCCTCTCACTATTTGTAGCATCTGTTATATCTCGTAACTTCTCATCATCACTGTCTCCACAATTAGCATAGAAATGTACTAACGTATTGGGACCCATGCAGTGCGGTGGAGATGGCATTGAAAGACTCTGTTCTTCGTCCACATGCATATCCATAGCAAGATTGGCAGCACCATCAAAGAGCCAGGAGGGTTGCTCAGGTGGAGTTGGCAGGGAAAGAGATATGTCTCCAATAGTACTCTGGTCTCCCAATACTGCTGGTTCAAGTGGTTCATTGGAATATGAAACAAAAAATTCATACATGTAGGTTTGAGAGTATTTGAAATACAAATGAATCCAATCCATGTAATTTAAATGCAAATAGAGAAGGAAATTGCTGACAGTATCCACAACCATATGCATATGCTGACTCTTACTTATGATAATCCCATTTCTCAAACAACATATTGAATTTTATCTTCATACAACATATGCATATGCTCACTCTTACTTATGATAATACCATTTCTCAAACAACATACTGAATTTTATCTTCATACAACAATTGCATATATGCATATTGCATATGCCGACTCCTACTTATGTTAATACCATTTCTCAAAACAACATACTAAAATTTAACTTCATACAACATATGCATATATGCAATGCATATGCATATTGCATATATGCAATGCATATGCATATTGCATATATGCATATATAACTTCATACGACAAATGCAAAACATAGTGTAACAACAAATGCATATATGTAAGATCGATTGTAATTGAAGAACAAACTAACCATACATCTAATTGAGCTGATTGGAAATGAGCAACATATCAAACAATGGTACATAGTGTAACAACATACTAAAATATGACATCATACAACAAATGCAGAACATACTAACCATATGCTGACTCCTACTTATGTTAATACCATTTCTCAAACAACATACTGAATTTTATCTTCATTCAACATATACATATATGCATATGCATATTGCATATTGCATATGCCGACTCTTACTTATGTTAATACCATTTCTGAAAACAACATACTCAAATTTAACTTTGTACAACATATGCATATATGCAATGCATATGCATATTGCATATATGCATATATATCTTCATATGACAAATGCACAACATAGTGTAACAACAAATGCATACATGTAAGATCGATTGTAATTGAAGAACAAACTAACCATACATCTAATTGAGCTGATTCAAAATAAGCAACATATCAAACAATGGTACATAGTGTAACATCATACTGAAATATAACTTCATACTTACAAATGCAGAACATACTAACCATTCATCCCATTTTGGTGATCTCCAACTTTTGCAGTTCCAACATTAGTCTCACCCTCGTTGATTGCCAAACCATTGTTGGAAAGGCTTAGAATGTTTGTAGCAGCTGATGCTTCTTTGGGGGCAGCAAAGTGGAATGTCTCGCTAACCCTCATGTCATTATCCAAGGAATTTTGATCAAATGGCCAAATACCTATCCTCTTGAAGCCAGCTATAATGTTTGAAAAAGTTAATGACTTTTGGAAAGCTAGGCTACCAAGTGTAGCCAATTCTACCCTTCTTATCTCTAGATTTGGATGTCTAATGGTCCAATTTGTTCTTTCCTTTTTGAAGTTACACTTGAAAGACGAGAAAACACTCACATCAAGAGGCTGCAACTTGTGTGATGTGTGGGAAGGTAGGGTGAGCAAGTCAATACCAAGCTCCCTTGCTTTGGTAATGGTAGAGAAGGCTACATGGCTGCCATGCCCATCAAATATCAAGAGGTGTCTATGGGTGGGTGAGCAACCCCCAAGTACTTGCATAGCAAAGAACTTCAGCCATTTGATAAAAAGCTCTTTAGTCATCCATGTGTGAGGTTGAACAACCATCAATGCTCCTAGCTCATAGTTGGCTATGTGGTTTTGCACTTCTTTTTTTCCCTTGAACAAATAAAAACCTAGAAGTTTTTGACCTGCAGCGTTTACACATGCTAGAATAGTGATCCACTCCCGGCCCTTTGGGATAATGTAAGCAACACTTCTCACGCCTTTCATGGCAAGCACCTTCATATTACCGTTCTGGCCAGCTTGCAGCCCTATCTCATCACAGTTCCAAATCCTCTGCGGTCCATAGTTCCCTCCTGCATATGCCTTATCCAAAGTGTCATAGAAAGCACTTACAATCGGTTGCCTTAGATTTATTGCACGGTCTCTATCTTGACCTTGGGCCGTTCTCAAGCAGAGATCAGGATGCCTTCTTTTGAATCCTGTCCACCATGACTTGCCAGGAAGCCCATTCTTGAAGGGATTATTCCTTGTTTCGCATATTTGGGCCACTTCCATTTTTAGATTGACGATCTCCAAACCTTGGCCAACAGCAGCCATCTCCTTGCACCATTCGACGATCAATGACTCTTCCTCCCCAGTTAGGACTGTTGGGGGCCCTTTCCTTTTTGTAGTGGTTATACCACCTAGCCAATTGGACAATGTTGAGGAAGGAATACCCCACTTTTTTGCTACACCTCTAGTTGACCAACCGTAGTCTTTGACGTCTTCAAGGGCATGGTCCATGTCAGCCTGGGTCCATTCATGTCTCAGTGCAACCTTTTTGGTTGATACAGCTGGGTTAGATTACACTACATATTTGGTTGGCTGTTCCAAAACAATTTCTACCTCCTCCTCACTACTTGGTTCTTCAGTTCAGTGGTGAACAGGAATGACAACATCCTCCTCATCACTATGTGGTAGATGCACACCTCTCTTGTGTGCGGGCATAGTTGTCTGGCTCTGCTTTTGTGGAGGCTTCCTCCTTGAAGATCACCTGGTATTTGTTTGCGCATTTATCTTCCTCTGTATTGAACCAACACAGTGATTAGTAAACAATACACACTTAATATTGAAAATAATGATACAGACTGAAACAACGAATCCATACATTTACTATTGACTATAATTGAAGAACAAGCTAACCATGCATATAATTGACAGAGCATTATGATACACATGTATATGAACTTGCAACAGCAGCATGATACAAATATTTATATCTTCAAACAACTTTGCAAGACAATAAAGGGTTTCAAATATTTCTATCATATTGTTGTTTCAAGTTGTGTTAACGTTTCATAATGCTATTTGAGATATTCTTCACATACTGTCAGTACAATTGAAGAACAAACAAAGCATACATCTAATTAAGTTGAATGTAACCGATGGTGGGTAGGGTAACTTTGAGCAAGGGGTCCACGTCATTAGCATCTAAGTCGGGTAATATTTTTATGCCACTTCCCTTGACAGTCGAGCTGGCATTATGCAACTTTTATATATGTATGAAATTTAGATTTTTGGAATTTGTCAATAGTTTATAAGTCATGGTATTTTCCATGAATTTTATAGCAGTTCTAACTGCATGCACTGTAGGGCAATAGTGTTTTGATGTGACGTAAATATCGACCCCTCTCCCTTACGGCTAACTTTGATGATGGTTGAGTCCTACTTATGTTAGTACCATTTCTCAAATAACATAGTAACATAAGTAGGAGCTAGCCATTATGACAGTTGACTATAAGGGATAGGGGCCGATATTTACAGTCACCTTAATTGAAGAAACAAAGCATACATCTAATTAGGACATACATACAGTCACTTTGTAGAGATAGATAGATACTTAATTTGAATGTGAATGAACAAGGTATAAATTGAATGTAGATACCTATATTTGGTGATGAACTATATAGTAATATGTAAATTTGAGTATGCAATATATATATATATAAATTTGAGTATGCAATATATATATATATATATATGCAAAGATAGATAAATACCTAATTTGAATGTAAATGAACACGGTATAAATTGAATGTAGATACCTATATTTGTTGATCAACTGTTCAGTAATATATTAATTTCAAATTGCAAAATAGAAATATACATACCTTGTTAATTTACATTCAAATTAGGTTATTTATCTATCTATCTGCAAATATATATATATCTATATATGTTTCCCACAGTCCTATCCATTTTCATGAAACTTACACATTTATCTATATCTGCAATATATATGGCCCTATTCATTTTAATGAGACTTACGCATATCTCTCTCCCTATATATATGTATATATATATTTGCAGAGATAGATAGATAGCTAATTTGAAATTAATATATTACTGAACAATTCATCAAAAAATATAGGTATGTACATTCAATTTATACCTTGTGCATTTGCATTCAAATTAGGTATCTATCTATCTCTACAAATATATTATATATATAGGGGGAGAGGCAGATGGCCCTATTCATTTTAATGAGACTTATGCATATCTCTCTTCCTATATATATATATATGTATATATATATTTGCAAAGATAGATAGATAGCTAATTTGAAATTAATATATTACTGAACAGTTCATCAACAAATATAGGTATGTACATTCAATTTATACCTTGCGTATTTGCATTCAAATTAGGTATCTATCTATCTCTGCAAATATATTATTAGCCGATAGGCTATTATAGGTGAGAATTCAACTGGAAAAGTCTTACTGTCTGATGCCAAGAAAGACTATTCTGGTGGGAAGACTTTTCCGGTGACCTGACGCCATTTGTTGTCACTTCTACAGCTTTCACTTCCTTGATGCCGTATGCTATCCCTCTGCACCCGGTATGGGCATCCTGACAGAAGTATGGGTGTCTTGACTGAAGTATGGACACCCATCAAAGCCTGCGAACAGAGGGAATGCATGGACAACCATCAAAGCCTGCGAATAGAGGGAATGCATGAGACAAAAAGAGGCAATTTGAGTTTTAGTGTTTGATTGTTTTGTGGGTAGATCTAGAGGGCTCCCATTCTGAACCAGTTGAAGCATTGTCGTTCAACATCAGAGATGGAGCTGGTGTAGACAACGTCAAGGGATCAAGACTGGAGAAGTGCACCCAAGATGGCTCGTACTGAATCACATCTTATGCATAGTAGTTCTATTGTGTCTGATGCTTCGCATAATGCTTCTTCTGAGTTGCTTGACTTTGCAGAGCAACAGGCCTATAGGCTTATGAGAAGTGACTCTGTTGTTTCTCCTTATAACAAATGTCTTACCAAGGGTTGAGCTTTAAGGTTTCAGAAAGCGAGTAGCCGGCGAAAGATGAGCAGCAATTCGACAATGGGAGATATGAGCAGGGTGGGGCTCGGGTACGACATCGCCATAGCAATGGGAATACTGGTTCTGCTCTCAACACTGATGTTGGGTTCATATATGTGTGTTGGTTCTACTGTCTGATGCCGATAAGTTTTCTGCTACTGGAAAATGCACGTAGTTTGTAAACGTTGGCACATGATTGAGTCAAAATACAAGCAATGAATTGTTCTCCTCGCCAGATCGGAGCTTTTCTTTTTTTCTTCCAAACCTTGTTCTGAGATTTGAACATGTGACCGTTGCAGCACTGAAATGCTCCAGGAAATTGCTCTATCTGGACAATAAGGCCTTCTGTTTCATTGGGAAAAGTCTCACACATCTCAAGAAAATCAAACTGAAGGGATGCATTCAGATTATAGAAGAGGGTATCGAGTCCTTTTCACTTACATGCGGTCCTCTGAAAAAAATTTCATGTGGGTCCTTTGGGTTTGGAGCCAGGGGCTTGAATTTAATACTTGAGAATTGCAGCGAGCTTAAAGATCTTATTGTAAAATGGGTCAGAAGGATAGATGGTCAACTAGAAAGAATTGGACCAGGTCAAGGCAAGCTAAGGAGATTATTCCTTAAAGATCTTCATAATGGGCAGCTGTTTGCCCCATTATTATCTAGATCCAAGCACCTAAGGACACTCACCTTGTCACAGGATTTTTTTTGATTGTCCTGATGTGGGAATTTCTGCAGTTGCAAATGGGTGCAGGAAGCTAAGAAAGGTGTACCTTTATAGCTACAAGTACATAAGAATTGCAGATGATGGGTTACTTTCCATTGCAACTAAATGTCCTCAGTTGCAGGAGATTATTTCGATGGTTATTGATACAACAATTGTGAGTTTAAACGCTTGGCTTCCAATTGGCTGGTCCTGGAAAGAATGGCTCTTTGCAAAAGCGATGTTGTTGGGGGCTTGGAGATGTTGTGTATTGCAGCTAAATTCACAGCATTGAAGAAGCTATGCATAAAAAATTTCTCAATTTCAGATGATGGTCTTGAGGCCATTGCCAATGTGTATTTAGTGAAATTGAAGGTGAAAAGGTGCAAAGGAGTGACATCCAAAAGCATCTGTCAGCTTGAGACAAATAGAGCCTCTCTAATTGTTTCAGTAGATAGTGGGTCACAGACAACAACAGATGATGAGCAAGGCAGGTTTCTTCAGAATGGGAATGATAGGGTCATTACAACACCGACTCATATGCTATGTGGAAGCAGAGCTCCATTTATGAAGACCAAATTGCATATAGCAACTTCCAATTTTCTTAGAAGGTCTGTTTCTGCTAGCCAATCCCAGCTTTAAGTTTTAGAGGTTGATGGTAAAGAGAGTAAGCATACTACAATTACTCAATCCATTTTGTGATTCTTTCATTCAAAGCAACCTATGTAATCAGCACTGTAGTGAATATCCATGAATCTTTTTATCTATTCTTCTCAGGCCTTTGCTTGCTATTCTATTATGAATAAATTCAGACCGACACAAAGACTAAGCCTATAAATTTTTTAAAGATTTTCTTTCTTGTGGAATGTATGTGTGTTTTATTTATTAGGTATATGAAATACTGTAATATCACATTTAAACACTGGATACATGTAATATTCTAAAATTGTCTTCATTGAATCATGATAACAAATATTGGGCTACAACTTAAAAGTGACTATTATACCAGGAAGCAGATTCATTGCTACAAGTTTGCTTCATGTTGTATGGGCCTTCTAGGAACAATGTGCTTTTAGGATAGATTGACATGCTTGGGAGCAGGCAATTGGAGAAAATACATGATTCGTTTAAGTTTTGACTAGTATAAATAATTTTTTAAATATGGCTTAACTGAGTTAAGGACCTGTTTCAGGTGCATTGCCATGATTGTATCCATTTATATGTTTAAGTTCCGACCCATTCTTGATTTCCTCAGTGTAATTTATACTATGGTCTCTCTCTGTGTGTGTCTCTGCCCCCCTCCTCCACGCCCCTACTCTCTCTCTCTCACATGCCCCTTTTTATGATTTTACAAATTTTGTGTGGGTGTGATTCTACTATGATTTTTACAAGTTGTGGAGATATTTTCAAAGTACTAATGGTGGACCAAAAAATGGCTACCCAAAATGGAATATTGCATCCTGCTGAAGGAGAATGTGCATGGAAAAATGGAGTAGTGACATTTGTGCCATTTCTTGCTTTTGGATGTGATTGCCTTACAGGAGGATTTAGAAATTGACAATGAAGTGTTAAATCTCATAGCATCAAGGCCAAATGGATCCATGTGGGATGCTGAAATGACACTTGATCAGTCCAGTCATTTGGGGCAAATGATATCTCTGTCCTTGGTTCAGGAGCTTGTAAGTATGTGTAATCATCCAATTATCTACTTTACTATTATTGCAATGGTCGACAAAGGAACCGTGTCAAAGAATAACCTATCCTACATTTCTTAGAAGCCATCCTTTTGTTAAACTTGGATAAGAATTGAAAAATGCAATGCCAACTTGAAGTAGATCTGTTTGTTTCTTTCTGGTTGTTTATTGTCCTTATCTGATAATTGTTGCATTCTCAAGTATCTATAGGATTTCCAATTTACAAAATATTTATTAAACACATTTTTAGGTACAAAGGGTAAGTATTTCCAATCACTACATTATATGCCCAAAAGAATAGTCTTCCTTATATTGAGACATCCATAAATTTTTTAGTCTTGAAAGTCCACGTGGACTTTTACAGCTTTGAATTTGGAAGAAATTATAAGGAAAAATAACATTACAACCTCTTCTCTAAGTTTATGATTCATGCTCTCACTGAGTTTATTCTTGAAACAATAAAATTCATTTTGGCTCTTATTTACTGAGACCAACTATGGCCTTAAAAAGTGCACATGACTAGAAACACGAAAATCATCAAACAACTTTCTAATCTATGCCCTTTGAAAACTATCTTAAGATAAAATGTGTTATTGCAACTTTCAGCTCATTAAAACTTGGTGTTATACAAGCCCACATTGTTAGTAGTCTTCCATGCACATGTCATCATAGAAATTTTCATTTGTATTGGAGAGACTGTACCAATTCCATTGAAGTAATTAGTGCATCTGATAGTATGGCACACTCCAATCCACAAGAGGCATTGAGGTGCACTTGACTATTGAGTAGAGTACCTAAGATCCATGGGTTCCAGGTTTGGAATTTTTGTGAAGAGTTTGTTTAGAACGAGGCTGCATCAATAGGCTGAAACTCAGAGAGACATTGCAAACCAGGGGTGGGTATTTTGGTAGAGCTCAAGGATCTCGATGTGATAAGGAACCAACATAGGTTCCAATTTTAAAATGAACCAAGGGCTGAGTTGATATCAATAAATTTGCATATTACCTCAAATACCAATGCAATGTTTTGTGTGTGAATTGGTTCAAAGTTTTGTTGTGTTCAATAACAGTGTAGTGCAGACCGAGCTCGGGAAAAAATAGGCGTAATCTATGGAGTTTGTGAAATGCTTGGACCTCTTAAGTAGCCGAGTAAGGAACTTTGACAGTGTCGCACGATTAGCCTCGTGACTCTTGGTTTAAAAGTTTGGAAACGTATAACATGGTGGGGTTTTAAAGGTCCAAAATTTTATCCAGTATTCTAGTTCCAAAGGTGCTAAATAAATTTGCATGTTTCACTATCACGCAGTAGATATGGATAAGTTGTAGTCATTGTGGTTGGATTTGCTGCATTTTAGAGTTAAAAATTCAAACTACACCTATTTTTTTTTATGTTTTTTAAAAAGTTCAGAAAATGCCAATTCTTTTATTATTGAGCAGTTGATTTTATGTTCAATAGCCATCATTAGAGCCTTTAGCCATCATTAGAGTCTTTATTGTGAGCCTCAAAATTGAAAGATACCAGCAGATAAGTTTAAACAAAAAGAAAGAATTGTAATCAATTGAAAAAATGCCAGATAAATTTACTCCAATCATGGTGTGTCCTACAAAATTCTGGCTAAAGTTCTTGCCAACCAAATAAATACAGACATGTTTTATTCAGGTAAGTTTGTTGTGGACAACAGGACAACAATAGTATAATAACACAATTATATGATATTAACTGAACACAACAAATTATAATTCCCATTAACATAAAAATGTTATAGTCAATGTTTGAAGGCAGATAAATTCAATGACATTACATAAATTATCATTTTCAATAAAGTTGTAGATTTACTGGCAATGAGAACAACCAATGCAACCAATGGCTACAACTGCTTTTGATCCATATGCTACCGTGCAAGTGCATTTACTCCAATTTCATGGTGTGTCCTAGAAAATTCTAGCTAAAGTTCTTGCCAACCAAATAAACTTGTTAGCAACTAGGATTGTGAGACTTGAACAGACATGTTTTATTTAGGTAAGTTCATTGTGGACAATAGGACAACATAATCAATAAGAAACAATTCCATATTTCATGTGTCATAAAATAGTTTTTGTATTATAAAAATATTTTCTCCCAAGATGCAGTTTTCCATTATGTTACATTCGGCTACAAGGTATATCATTAACCAACAACAACTATACTTAATCCAATCAACCTTTTAAGTTACAAGTCTTCTTCCATTGTACAAAAAATATTATGTTGTGAAACCATTTAGCATAGCATACCGATTTAACTAAAGTTCCATTTCTTCATTTCAAATCTTCTCGCATCCCATCATCAATTGACTTTTGCTATAAATAGTTAGTCTTAACATTTTTCCCCTGCCCTTCAATATATCGCCTTAGTATATCCTACTATCAGTGTAACCATTGCACCTCGTTGAGGTGCAAGCACTAGTATATATATAGGGGGAGAGGCAGATGGCCCTATTCATTTTAATGAGACTTACACATATCTCTCTCCCTATATATATGTATATATATATTTGTAGAGATAGATAGATAGCTAATTTAAAATTAATATACTACTAAACAGTTCATCAACAAATATAGGTATGTACATTCAATTTATACCTTATGCATTTGCATTCAAATTAGGTATCTATCTATCTCTGCAAATGTATTATATATATAGGGGGAGAGAAATGCGTAAGTTTCATTAAAATGGACATGGATATATATATTGCAAATATAGAAAAATGTGTAAGTTTCATGAAAATGGATAGGGCTGTGGGAAACATGCGTGGATATGTATTATTTTGTGCAGCATATATATGTATGGTAATGTTGTATTCAAAAGGGTTGGATATATTTCTACCATAATAGAGCTTAAAGGGAGAGTCGACGATGACAGCATAAAAGATGGTTATGGAAATGACTTACCGAAAGAGCTGAAGGAGGAGAGCGCATCGATCTTGAGGAGCTCATCGTCGCTCAGGAGCATGCAGTAGAAAGTGAGAAATTTGAAGAATGCATTGCACAAATGAGTATTGCTTGCATAAATAGGTTTGTTGAATTTGAATTGGTAGCAAGTGGATTAATTTGAATTATGGGAGAGAATTTTTCTGCATTCAATGTACTAATTGTAGAAGTGGATTAATTTGAATTATAGGAGGCAAATTTATCTGCATTCAATGGATTAATGATAGAAGTGATAGCTTAATGGGTACGTAGGATTTCTGGTTGGTGATTTGAAGTGATATTAAGTTTGAGTTTGAATTGTAACCAGTTTTAAAAATTTTTATGATTATTGTTTTTTAGTGGATTTGTAAATAATAGAGTGATAATTAAGTGTTATTTCAAAATTTTGCAATACATAGTGAGCTTGAGAGTTCGTGTTTTTCAATTTTGCAGGCAAATTCAAAAAAAGATTGGTTATTATGGACATCCGGGAACTAGTTGATAGCAAAAAGAATATGAGAAATGGGACATGTTGAAATGTATTTTGTTCAAAAATGTTTGGAATTAAATCACTTGGCATTAGCTTATGTACATGTCAACTCACTTTTAATGCAAGAAGACTTATATTTTGGTTAATAAATTATCCATTCACAACAACCTTTTATTGGGAAGGTGGCAAATATTATTTATATTGTGGAAATATGATTATCATTATGCATTTGAAAAAGGCAAATAAATGTCCACTTGCATTCACCCACTGTTGAGAAGGTGGCAACAAAAAAGTCAACCTATGATAAGACATACTGTGAATTTAATATGAATCTATCATATCATATTTGAAAGTAAATTTGATATTTTTATTGGTATTAAAATTACCCACCGGTGGCCCCAGGCTGTCCATAGCTATACCAGCTATGGGACCCTGTCCCATGATCGGCTCCTCTCCCTTCCCATCTTATTTTTTTAACCAAAAGAAAAGAATGAATTCCCATCTTATTTCTTTACAGCTTGCAACGTACCAAAAGAAAGGAATGAATTACCACCTAATTTTTTTTTGACTGTACACAATTTCACATTCCAAATCAACAGTCATTATAAAAGACATGGTTTTCAATCTCGGAATACACATTGTGCACATTCTGAGCAATCTGTTTTAAGTCGTATCTCTTCAATTTCTTTTACCCGCTTCCCTCTTTCACAAGCTCACTAACATAATAATGGCTACCTCTTCCTGCTTTTGCTCATCTTCTCCTCCCCAAGAAGATTATCAAAATATTATGAGTAAAATGGTTGCGGTGGAGGCGATGAGCCACATCGATGAATTGATCTCTTCTATTGATCAGCTCTTAAAAGAGGCAAACATTAATTCAATCCCCCTTAATTAAATTCAGTTTTCTCCTATATATGTACATCAAATTTCAATCGTTGTAAGCAGGAAAGACAAGTTGCCAAGACAGATCGGGTGGATTCTTCTACCAAGGCTGGTGGTGTTTTACTGAACAAGATATTAAAGCGATCTAACAGACATCTATGCAAAGGTATTCAACCGATTTTTTATTTTATTTTTAAATTAAGTGATGCGACTCATTTACTTATTATTGAACTTGTTGATCCGGACATTTAAATTATTACTGGGAAGAAAGTATTCACATGGAAATAAATTTTAGTCATAGGGGTTAACAGTTAAAATTCTGAAATTATCTCTCAATGATTTTTATCTGCAGAGAACCTTTAAGCGAAAGCTTAACCGTGAGACCCGCAAATTAGTTATTGATGTAACAAATCAAGCAGCACAGATTAAGTGGCTGGGAGTAGCTCTGTCAGTTGTAGGTTTTGTGTTGGAACGAATTGAGCAAGTTTCTTCCAACACAAAGGAATGTATACAGCTCCTCCAATACATGTGTGACCTCGCAAAATATATCAAGCAGTTGGATGGGCATTTGGCTCAACAGAAGTCGGATCGGGTCCTTCAATTCATTGTGGAAGGCTCCGCTTTGTGCATATCGCAGATCAAATCTGATGCGTTTTCCAAGTAAAACCAATTCGTGCAATATGAGTTTTTCTCTAGTCATGTGATATTCGTATTTCGATTATTTTATAAAGCTAAATCTTTGTTTATTTTTTATGGCTGAATAGATGTTTGGCTGCTCCGGTTGCGGCTGAAGATTTGCGCAGTTTACGAGCAGAACTTGAACATGATTACTCAGATCTGTCATTGGAAGCGATAATCGCTGTTTTGAATAGTATTCCGGAGGTCCTACCTCCCTCGCAAGGGATAACTCCTGAAGCAGGTACTAATATTTCTTTTATTTGGGGTTTTGTTTATGCTAGAACCAACCAAAAATATAAATATAATAATAAGAAGGGAACGAATATAATAATAAGAAGAGAAACATTCCCACAGGAAAATCTTGAAGTGAATTTAATTGCTTGTAGTAGAAAAAAAAGTTATAACCTAGTAAGATTTGCCCCCTCATAAAACAATATACTAACGTGATTTATAAATTTAAGGATGATAAAATTTTTAGTCAAACCTTACATTTAAATCTTCCTTTTCTCCATGTATCACATAAATAATAGCATGGGCCAACTCCAAAGATTTGCATAGGATATATTGCAAAATATAATAAGATACACTACTTGACCACTCATTAGGGGGCATCTTTAATGTAAACAATACACAATGTATCAATTCATTAAGCAGTTCCATTCGATAGCTATTTAATGATGAAACATATATTTTATAATTATATAATATAATAAAACATTTTATAGGAAAAAATGCATGTATACAATTGTATTTCTAATGAAACATCCATACTAATAATATATCTATAATGAGGAGACATATATTTTACAATTGTATAATATAATATAACATTTTAATGCATGTATACAATTGTATTTCTAATGAAATAGCCATACTAATAATATATCTATAATAAGTATGTATCTATTAAAATGGCTCAATATCTAAATATGATTCACATATTCTAATACTTTTATAATATGATTTAATAACCAGCCTAGTAACTACTAATTTCTCCGCTCCACTCATATTATTACACCCCAAGTAATATATTTAATCAATCAAACAATTTTATCCACCTTGGAATTTATAGCTTTGCAACCTTATCAGCTATATTAGCCATTACAACAACCCTACACCATAATATTTTATACTCACACTAAATATGGTAAGCTCCCAAAAAATATTAGGGTCATCCCTAGACCTTGATGTATGCCTCAAGAATTCATTTGTAATAACCTTGCCTATGTATCCCTTTTTAGGAATCTAAGGTTCCACAGTTTGCACACCAATAATAGAGAGACTTTACCATCTCCTCCAACATGAGGCCTCTTAAATTTTAGTTTGATGCCAACATCAACATACAAAAACTCACAAAAATACATGTAGGAACCATCTCATTCAAAAATCACATGTTAACAAATGGTTGACTTGAGAATTCATCATCTATACATAATGTGGCTAGTTCTTTCTTGTATCACATATAAATTATGTGAACAACTCATATATACCTCATACGTACACATGGTGACTAGCTCAATCATACATCACATATGCATAATGTGACTAGTTTATACAAACATAACATCTACAAATAGTAAATAACACAAGCATACATTGCATATACATAGTGTGAATTGTTCACACATACATAACATGTACACAAAATAATAACTTACAATCCATGTATTATATACACATTGTGACTCTAGATTATTCACTAACACATAAATATAATGTGAATAACTTAAACATCACATGTTTATTCATTGATTAGTTGGAAAAAAGGAATTAATTGTGAATTTATTGTAAGCATCTTCTCCTTTACCCAATTCATAATAGATAAGCCCTTAAGTACATTCCAACCAATAAGAGCAATTCCAGTTCATCCCATACTACACCATGGGTTGTATAGTTAATTCTAATCCATAATTGGATCTATGATGTCAAGAAAGCATCTTGGATTACTTATTATTGTCACTAACAATTTCATAAGTATAACAATGCATAAACATAAGGCTATTTTTATTAATGTACATAGTGATTGAATAAAAAATACATAGTGATCAATTGCTAATAGGAAGTGGGTGCAACCCCACTACATATATCTTCCCATTACTTAGTTCACTAGCTCTTACCCTTTAAGTACATCCCAACTAGAAAATAAATATTGATGCATCCCATATTACACCATGAGTCCTATCCTTTTTCCTAATTTAGTACCAAATATGATGACAAGGAAGCATATCATACTACTTGTGATTAGCACCAACTAAAGTCTAATTTTAACTACAAACTTCAAATGAGGTTATTGACAAGATTTCTATAGCTTTTTAAACCTTTCAAGTAGGTGGATCCTAACATCTATCACCTCCATTCTATTAATGAATGTCAAACCAAACTTGTATGGGGTAGCTCCTGACATCTATCATTTGTATGGTACTAGTGAAATCAAATTAAAACTTATGATATAATAGGTAGCTCCTAATGTTTATCACGTCCATGCTACTAGTAAAAATTTACTAAACCCTAAGATATAGTGGATAAAACTTAGCATCCACCACTTGCATGGTACTGGTGACAATTGAATAAGTCACTCCTATATCATATACATGGATATCTCCTACAATCATTCACCTCTATGTTACTAGTGAAAGCTAGATAATCATTAAGATATGATAGAAGCCCTTGGAATCTATTACTTGCATGATACTTGTGATAGTCAACTATCTACACTTGTTAGATTTATTTTTAACATGTGGAGTCATCTTATATCTAAGTATACATAATATAAATATCCCAAGGATTCACAAACACAAGGGGGATTGCCTAGGTTACATACCACATAGAGTAATCCATAAACCTATACACATGGTCCTTTAGGTATTGAAGTTAAATTATTGAAACACAAATGACACAATGAACCCACATGAGATAGAATATCTACATTTAAAAATACATAAATAAATATTGACTCATAAAGTAACCCTTTCCATTCACTTCATTCAATTGTTACTCACAAAAATATCTATTCAACAAAAACTAAACCCAAAGTAATAATATTAAAGTATTCTAAATATGATATATAATATTTTTTAATATTATAAATCATTAAGGTTATATATTATTGACTATATATAAAGGTAAAAAATATTAGCATATTAAGTAATATTTACTATTAGTTGCCCATAATTAGCAAAAGTGGTCATAATAAAATTTGTCCTAAAATCAAGACAAATCTAGGTACATATTTAGAGTACAGGTAGATCATCCATACATAATAAGAGTTTTTCAAACCATTAGATCATAATGGATTAATTTGACATCATCATTAAGTACCAATATGGTAGGTTTACTTAACTTATTCATGATCATACCTTGGATAATTTATCATGTCATTATTTCCTAGAAAAATAAACCTCACTAGTGTCTAGAGGATAGCCTATGCCTTCCTATTCTTATCATTGAACCAAGACACCATGTTATATTATTTCACACACAAAGCTCTAATTATTTTAGTTTTAAATTTTAAGAGGAATTATCGCATATTCACAATAGAGATAAACCATTAATGTGATGAATCTGAAAGTTCATCCAAGACTGTAATAGAATTTTAGAAATCCAAATACCAACAAACCTTAGAGTACATAAACTATATGATGATGGATTTCCTTTTATCATCTCATACATACATAGTAAAGAAATATTAAATAGAAGGTGAGTTAATAGCCATTTAATGCTAATTTTAGCATCAAGCTAAAGAATATTGAAGAGGGGATATTGATCAAGTTTAGGAACACCCTAAATATTGAAAAAATTACAAAACCCTTCCTCTATAGGCTTAGGTCATAGGGGCATCATTTACCTAAGGATTCCTACATAACCACTTTTAAATCAGATCAAATTACCATTTATTTATCTTAACCTTAATCTCTCGAGGATCAAACACATAGAATTATTACACCCAAGCTCTCAAAATCACTAAAAATAAATCCCTCATGAAAGTGAAATAGAAAGAGTACTCTAGAAGGAAAATCATAGAAAGCATTAAAATCAAATATTGTAAAAAACTAACATTGTACCAATACCCATTATAAAACAAGACCATAGCTCATAGAACTCCATTGATTATTATTGCATATCTCAACAAGGTTCCTTTTCATGAATCCCATCAATTAATGATTCTTAATTGTAGGAAAGAGAACCCAAATAAGTTCACAATATATAAAACCTATTCTAAAGAGCTTGTACCCAAGGATAATAGGATCTCAAGTTTATACTTCTCCTTCATTATGACTTGGTTGTAATAAATTAGATTAATATTTTAAGATAAAAATTATAATATAAAAATTTTCTTGGATTGCCTCTACATACAAAAATCCTAATAACAATCATTAGTATACTTAGCTACGTATTAAAATATCACCCATTTTAAATTATATAAATTATACAATTATGTCCTATAAGGACAAAATATCAAAATTAATTCCATACATACAAACCCCCTCCAATTAATAAATAGCCCGAGAATATAATATTTTGATAGAAGATAAGCTATATTGTCTTACCAATATAATAATCCTATTGTATTTCATATACACTAAGGTTCTATAGACATTTAAGGTTATCTTAAACATGATAATAAAGGCCAATTGGGTTTTAACAATAATAATATTATCTAGGATATATATTTCTAGGCATAGAGATCCAAACATACTTAAGTATAAAGATGCTAGGAAATCCTGACTCATATAAGAATAGGATATCAATAAAGGATGTATGTCCCTAGAGATAGAAGTGATTGGTATGATGTTAGTAATTATCTTTATACAATAAACCCATTAGACACAATTACATATGTAAATTATAGAGGTGTTCATAAATCTAGTGAACTAGTTAAAAAGAAAAGCTTTTAAATAATAAAATGCCTATACATAAATCATTTAGTGACATGTACTATAATAGTTAAGTAGAAAATTTGTTTGGCACCTTTCATTCTGTACTTATTATGAAAAGAACAAGAAATGACTCTTTACCATTGAAAATCAAGATAAGATCCTTTAAACTAGACCATACTTAGGACAAAAAGATTTCCCAACAAGTCATCCTTTTTTTAGATTTTTGAAATTAACTGGATAGGGTGTAGTTGCCTATTCTTAGCTTATAACTATAAATCTTAATAAATATTTTTATAAGCAAAAATTAGTATAAAGAAGGAAATATTTTAGCATTAATAAGAACAAAGTTAGTAAATAGAGTTAATAGCCAATCAAATCTTCAATATATAAATAAAAAATCCATTTTCAAACACTTACCACTCTTCTTCTACTAATTCCTTCAAAAATAATATAATCCCTTTAGTATAGTGGTTGTTTTGTCTCAAATTAGAGCCAATAGCTTGCAATGCCCACACTAAGGCATATTAAACTCAACTAACACAAGTTTCTTAGAGCTTGATGTATTGGACTTAAAATTTGATGGACAAAGGAAAAACATGTTGAATGAGGACCCATATAGAGATTTTGTCACATAGACCTCTACCACTAACATTTTTGGTCACATCCATCTCCACTCCCATTTCACTCTATAATCATCATTCTTAGTCTTATTATTATTCTTTTGGATTCGTGAGAGAAAATGTCATTATATGTTTTTACTTCATAATGGAATGCAACCACATCCACTTGAGATTGTTTCAATCTTACATGTGGTCATACATTTTTATGAATCTCTTTATTCTCTCTCACACTGTACCTTAAAATAACTGCCAATAGGGATCTATAATCCCTCACCAAACATTTATCATTATATTTTATGCATTGATGGATTTCTTTACCTTTTTCTAAATCTACCCATTTGTCACATCATATTCCCCTATCCTCCTACGTTCTATTATTTCTACTTTCATTTTACTTAAATATCTCCCATATCTGCCTAGTTTTCTAAGCAACAATTCTTTTTATTTCTTGTAGTACCATCCTCCTTGGCACATTTATCACCAACTAAGCAAATTCCTCCCTCCTTTATGCTTTGATGAATTCATATTCATATCTATGCTTTCCCTCACCCAACTTATGTTTGTCCAAAATATTTATTATAGGTGACCCATGCTTCTTGCAAATGGACACCATATCCTTCTTCAAGATGTTGCAAGAAATCCCTCTCTTTGTCATGGTGTCCATACTTACACCATAGATGTTTTTGTCTCTCCTCAATTGTCGCTTCCTTCATCAAATACCTCTTTATTTTATTTTTATTTACCTCAATGTAGCTTTTATTTATTTTCAATCATACCATATTCCTTTTCAACTATTTCTATTATTATGATTATGTGTGTGTGCTTATATTTATTTTACAATTGTAGTTAACTATTTATATTTGTTAAAATGTATTGTTTTAAGTTTCAATTATTATTTGGTATTAATTATTTTAAGTAAGGTATTCTTTTGTGATGAAAAGTTGATGTCATTTATGTTTTCAATGAATTACCAAACCTATATCATCTACACCTAGCCATCGGCTAATCAATTTACAAGATCGAATAAATGTCTTTGAAAGTCGTGACACTTAAATCTAAAATAAAATATAAATATTTTTTATTAATTTAATGTAAGTTTAAATTTACAACATTTATACTCTCTTACTTAAAAGAAAAAATGATAAAATAATAAAATGAAATACTATAATACTTTTTTCTTTAAAAATTAAAAAAATAATGTTAAGTAAATTTGTTCAGTAATTTAGTTCACTTCTCATATATTTATTTGTGCAATTGTTATGAAGTTTCCTATTTTCGTTAATGTTAAAGATGTGCACAAACATGATTTCTAATAGATTTTTATATTGGGCTTGCAGTTGGTACCGAGGAACCCAGAATGAGTGTGACTCGACTTCTTCATATGGAAAGCAAACCAGTTATTGCGGTCGTTATTTACGGACAAGGTGGGATAGGGAAGACCACGTTAGCCACTGCGGTCTTCGCCAAACTCAACCTCAATAACTAGAAATTTTGTAGAGTTGATATGCTACAGGATTTTTCAGAAGCGGATCTTAAGTCTCTGCAACACCAAATTTTAAGAGACCTTTTTGGCCGTCGTATTGACTTGATGTGTTTGAATGAAGGTCGGGATGAGTTGTACAAGGAATTTAAAAAAGCCACTGCACCTCTCTTCATTTTTGTTGACAACGCACTGAGAGAAAGTGACCTTGAAAAGCTTTTGCCTATAACTGACCTGGCCTCCCTTCCGCCGCAGAGCAGGATTCTCTTAACAACCAGAAATCTGAACGAGACTCGTATAATTTTGCAGGCTGGAATTGAACGCTGTCATTATCTGGTACCTTTTCTTCCACCAGAAGAGTCACGGAAAATCTTGTGTGAGTTCGCTATAGGCAGTCGCCAGGGAAGTTTTGACCCCACCATAGATATTGGGGGTCTTCCCAAGGAATTCCGCTGGTTCTAAAACTGGCTGGAGCGAGATTACGTGAACATGCTGAGAACGTGCCAGCTTGTAGGGAAACAGTTGAATATGTCAAGTCGTGGCTGCTAGCAGGAGAGGAGAGCGATTTAAGCGAACGTATGGTGGACTTTGTGCATAATCGCTTGGAAGCCTCGTGTAAAGAGGCATTTCTAGACGTTGTTTTCTTTTTCTGTAATTGGGAGCGAGACAGAGTGGCCTGTAGTGTTGGAGAGACAGAGCTTCAAGAACTTGAAAGGGCTGCACTTGTAAATATCACGGATGGACGCCGAGTTGATGAACGTATCGTGAATGTTCACGATATAGTGCAAGCACGAGGGAGAAAGCTGTCGTCAGATGGGACAGAATCACCGACCAACAATCTCTCATCGATGTTCTGCAAAATGAAGAGGTATGTTTTGTGTCCCGCCGTTACCATAATTCTAGATTTTATCAAACTCACTTTTTCAAATTTCGTAGAGATTTATGTATAACCAGTGGTTAGGAGAAATTTAAATTAAAATCAACCAATGCTCTATATTTGAATGCACTCTTGAGCTGCGAACATTTTTGCAGAGGATTAAGAAAATAAAGGGGATTGTTCTTCCTAAGAAGTCGAGTTTGAAGCTCGTCATCTCAACTTAATGAACAGATGTCTAAATCAAGAATAGTAAACGGAGAATGCAAAAGAGTCTTCGAAAATCTAAGGTTGCCCAGCCTCAACGGTCATAATTACTCGCTGATGGATGTCAGTAAACATCCGAGATTAGCAGTACTAAGGGCGAGCTTCACATTTTTTGAGACAAACTCTAGTCGGGGAGAGGACCCAGTAGTTGAGCATGTTTCAATAGTTGAGAATGTTTTTGTTAATATAATGCCCAATAGTTGTTTATATAATGTCAATAGTTGTTTATATAATGCCAATAGTTGTGACTTTACTACCCATAATTAAACAAAATGTATTCTTTTGATCTAAAAAGCAACCAATCATGTGATGCCACATCAGCGCTCAACTACTGGTGATGTGAATGCACAAGTATTGGTAAGGGGTTTAGACGGTGCCTTTTTGGACACCTTGACAAAAAGCATGCTGATGTGGAATCATATTTGATGATGTGGCCCCGAAACTTTTGTTATAAGCAGGGGACTTGCCAAGTAAGCTGCTGTAAAAAAATTGGAGTGATTTGAAATTTCCAAGTAGGATTTTGAGGAACGCGAAGTTAGGTGCACAACTACTGGGTCCTCTCCCCTAAATCTGCCTATGTTTTTATTTTATTTTTTCAAAAATTTCCTATTACTTAATTTATTTATATTTTTCGCAGGACCTCGCTAATTCGAAACGGTGAAATTGTTTTGCAGTTCTCGGGCGTCGCATGTCGATTGAAATTTATTGCTTTAGTATTTGGTATAGTAGCTAATCTTACCATCACCACCTCGCAACTTCAGTCTTTGCGTTTTCTAAAATTGTTGGATTGTGACGGGCTTGATAGCCTCCTTGAAACCATCGGGAACCTATCTGCTTTGGAAAAGTTGGATGTAGGTGACTGTAATAGTTTGGTGAGCCTTGGAGACACAGCTTTGGCCAACTTCGTTCTTTAAGGCATTTGAGGTTAAGTGGTTGTCATCAGCTATCTGCGTTGCCAGAAAGTTCGGAAACCTCGCTTCTTTGGAGTTGTAAAGTTGAATTGGTGTGAGGGTCTCTCGAATCTACCTCAAAATTTTGGTCAACTGAAGCGTTTGAAATATATGAGCATAGCTAGATGTGGTCAATTACAAAGCCTCTCTGGGGATTTTGAATGTTTGAGATCACTGATTGTAACTGAAGCTTCTGAATGTTCTCGACTGGAGGAAAATACAATGGACAAGTTAGCGAAGATGAAGGGGTTGATGGTTGTGAAAATAAGTAAAAGCCCCCTCTTGGGAAAGCGGTGGAAACAAGTGGAGGACCAATATTCTTTAGCGGTAGCGTCGGGGGAACCGGTAATCACTGTAACACACACTGTTGTGTTTAACTAAGAATTTAATTTCGGTGGTTATGCTCATCCTTGTTCTTAATTGGGGGTATTTGTTGCATTGCAGTACGAGTTGAAGATTGACAATGAAGATGTAATGTGTAGAGCATTTTTTCACAGTCAGTCAAAATTCCTACATGTTGATGAGAATGGGCAGTTTGGAGAGTCGTCCTGTCCAGTAGGCGGCGTAAAGCTCTGTCTCTTGTTAACAATGTGTGATCTGACATCACCAGCAAATAACAGATATTTGGAAGCAGTGAAGAAGAAATGGATGGAGGTGGTTGGTTCAGAGGGAGGGGAGATGGTGTATGTGGACATGGGAGGATCGTGGGAGGAAAGCGAAAGACGTGTGAGGGGAACCCTGCCGTATTTACCGAGGGGCACCACTGCTTGGATTGCTCCTGACAATAGGGCCAATCTACTCTTCGCCTATTCTGTTTTCGAGGATAGTGGGGTTCCTGAAACTGAGCCTACTCTTATCGCCAACATATCAAGATATGTGAATGAAGAGGAAAAGAGGAAAATGAGACTTCATGACTACTTTAAAATACCGTACCATACAATTGATTTTAAGTACGCACACATTTTCCACCAATTACTCTCCCCTATTTTGGAAGCCAGGACATTCTTGACAGAAGAACCAGAACCTTATTGGTAGATTTGAAATTCTCATATAATTAAAAAGGTTTCTAATTTTTAGAATAGAAGAATATTTTATTTTTTTAATATGTCAATTAAAATTAATTGTTTTATTATTAAATTATTTCATTAATTGTTTTGAATTTTCAAAAATTTGAAGTATTTTTTTAAGTATTATAAATTTATAATTATCAAGAATAAAAAACATAGATTATAACTTATAAGTAATGTAATTAATCAATTAATTATATTTTTAATTTTTTCAAATTTAAAATATGTGATATTCATTCTGTAATATATTGTCATTTTTTCATCTGTTAAGAAAGTTTTGATGCACTTAGGGGACCTATTCATCTTGAAGAATATGTGTTGCAACACCCAAAATTATTGTACACTTAAATTTGACTACATTCAAACTATCAACCAATTATATCTCTTTCCTAGTGTTAATTAAGTAGAGTCAATTATTTAATTAATGTTCTAATTATCTTCCTAACATTAACTAAATAAATTATAATCATTTAATTAATTAATTATCCATCTAATCTTTTTCCTCTACAATCCACCCTTAATTAAATAAATTTATCATTTATTTAATAAAGTCCACCCTTCATATCCCAATATTTTAAAATTATTTGATTCACCCTTTTCCCCCTCAAACCATTAATTGACTAAAATCAATTATTTAACTAATAAATCCATTTGCACATGTCATGCATGTGCATGGACCATGCTTAATTTTCCATAAAGTCATCTCATCAAATATTGTCCATCTTTTCAATTTAGAAAATACTAACACTTCACATGTTTAAAAAAATACTTTTTAGACTTTCAAAAAGGCCTTTTTGATCCTTACCATCCATATTTATCCAATCATATTTCCACCATCCAAATCCCTTGGATCATGAAACTCCTCTTGTGCACCAAGTACAAGGTGACACTTTGAAGCTTCTCATGGCTCTAATTCTTTCAAGCAATCTCCTCCATTGATATTCAAAATTAATTTTAGCCCTTGATCCTTCATCCCTCAAATATGTAAACAACTTATCATATGAGCTATTTTCATAAGAACATTGAATGCATGGTCATGTCATTGAATTAAGCATCAACATTTTATCTCTCATAAAAAATCTTGAGTGCAACCATACTTTGTGCACAATAAGAGAATTTTGGTCAAGGACATGTTATAGTTATTAAAATAGCTTATGCTTATTTTCTTATCCTAATCAAAGGTCGTAATTAGACATAAATAAATGTATAAATCTCATAGTTTAGTTCTTCTATTTTTGTTCTATGTTCATTTGATCATAATTACATTCATGTACTACTCAATACATCTAGACAAACCATATGATTAGTGAACCTTTCCTAACGTTTAGTGTTGTTTTGTGAAATTATTATTTTTTCATTGATTTGAAGTAGTTCTTTAATGTTTTCTAGATTACATCACCCATCTCTAGAACTCATTTATTTGGTGGATTTGTAGCTTGTATGTAAACACATTTCTTTTGATTGATAATTTGACATGCACCATTTTATTTCCAATCAAGTGACTTTTTCTATGAATAGATTCTTAATATTTGTAATTTTATACTAAGTGGTGTTTTTGGGGAGATAGTGAAGTATGCCAATATTAAATTCTATTTCTTTTCTTTCAAATAATTCATTACCCCCCTTTTCTTGTCTTCTTTTGATTAAAGATTTGAGAGCGATGAAAAGGATGGTGGACATACCATGTCTCAAATATAGTCACCTCTATTTGGGATTAGAGTTCAAGAAAGTGTAAGGTGTTATAAACTATTAAAGCTAATGTTTTAAAAAATAATATTTACACTAAATATAGGAGAAGATGGGAAAGAGGGGAGATGAAAAATGAGTTATGTTATGAACCTCCTATAATTTATTTACCTTTCTATGATGCAAAACCCACATAAGTATATGCTAATTCTAGCTTTGGTATTTGTTACAGTAATTGGGATATGACAATATAGTGTTATAAATAATTATTTTGGTATATTTCATTACCTTTTTCAAGGCACTTTCACATGATTGAATTCATATATTTTTCCTTTTTTTTTTTTTAATCATATTTTCATATTCTAAAAAAAATTAGGAAGATAATTCTATAATATTCCATATGGAATTATTTATTTCTACATATGGTGCCATTTGTACATGTTTGAAATAGATGCCATAGAAATGTTATTTCCACCTGTAAATAGACTTGTATTTATATTCATTATAAATTAGCATTTTCTACTTGTGTAGGAGGTTTTATGAAATCATGTATTGTAAAAATATACTAATGGTAAAGTGTCAAACCTAGTATCTATTTGGGGGGAGTTATACAATTTTTGAGAGGATTGTAATAATGAACTAAGAAAAAGTTCTATTTTGGGGGATTGTTGGTACTATAGTTCATTATATCATAGATAGACTAAATATAGAGAACTATTCATCATGGAAATTTGAAGGAGAAAGAAGGGAGAAATAATCATTTCCTTGAGTTAAATCTTCTTCACTATTAATTTGTTCTTGAGCTGAGTGAAGATAAATAGAAATGTTCTTACTTAAACTACAAATACATGACCTATAGAATAATAGGTATATAGTTTTGAGGGCATCCTACATCACATAGAGAATGATAATTTCCCTTTCACTACCATGACTATTATCAAGTAGTCGTTTCAAGATCTTAATAGATTATGATGCTCCCTTACTAAACCTTGTACATGTGGATAAAAAATAAAAATAAAATAATCCTCCTAATACCCCATCTAAATTCATTTGTATTTTTTTGATGTGAGAAATTCATGGGATATGTAGTGTAGTCATTCGATATGCACTAAGATTCCAATAATGTTGGTATTTTTTCCACTTGTTCATAGTCAAGCATTTGATGTGGAAATATTATGGAGTGAGAAATGCAGTAACATGATACACTATGATTCCAATACCACCTCTTGCTAACACTATAGAGTTATAATTTTCTTCATTTAGAGATTTAAATAGTTCTTTAAGGAGGATATATTGTGGGATGTGTAGTGTAGTCACAAGACAATAGGGCCAGGCTACTCTTCACTTACTCCATTTTCTAGGATAATAAGGTTCTTGAAACTAAGACTACTTTTATCACAAGCATATCGACATGTGTGGATGAAGAGGGAAAGAGGAAAATGAGGCTTTATGACTTCCCCTGCATAATCCCCGACTATACACCTAATTTTGAGTACAAACAAATTTTCCACCAATTATTCTCTCCTATTTTGGAAGCCATTACATTCCTTGGCAATGACAACCTCGCATGGAAAACATATCTTGGTACAATGATATGGTTTCAATGAGAGAGTTTAATTTTGAGAAGATAAGGTTATCTAACTAAGTTTTAATTTTTAATATATTAATTTGAGAAATTTATTTTAAAATTATATATTTTATTAATTGTTTTGGATTTTCAAAGATTTAAAGCATTCTTTTAGAGTATTATAAATTTATAACCAGAGAGATTTTAAAAAATTAGATTATAACTTATAAGTAATACAATTAATTAATTAATTAATTTTTTCTTTTTTATTTTTAAAAATTATGTCTATCTTAAAAAATTTCTTTTCTCATTGCAAATGATTTCATTTAATTTTTTTTTGAAGAATTAATTTCTTTTTTTTTTTTATGATAAAGGAAGGTACAAGTGATATTTTTAAGATTTAATATTAATGTTTTTATATTAAAATAAAAATTTAATGTTCTAGTGATTTTTTCTAAGCATCCAAATGATATGTCATATTTTTAATGGATTAAAATTAAAATTTTATTGTAGACTTTATCCAAAATTAAAATAGTCTTAAAATTCTTTGTAATTTTTTATCTAAAAAAGTTAATATCTTTATTTAAAAATATGATAGCCAAGGTTGGTAAATTTGAATTATATATATTAACTTGGCTTTGGATCCATGAACCAACAAATAACATACCAAGAAGCTATCAACCAATTTTTTCAAGACCCACAAAATCTTAAGTCAATCAATAGTTGAAGTAGTTGAAGATACAAACCAACACATGTATATGGAGTAAATAGTCTATAAATTCACTAAAGAAATTTATCATACCCTACCAATAAAATAAGAACAAGAAATAATGCATGCCACCTAGTGAAACTACAAACTAAAGACTCTTGTGTGAACAATTAATGAAAACAGGAGGGTTGGGGCAAATAACACAAGCCCCATGCCACTCTGCTTAACTTCTTGACAAAATTTTCACAAGGGAAAATTGAGCTCACAAGAGCTTCCTCGTCATCATAAGATATGGAAAAGGAAGGAATAACTTCCAATAGTAGTGCCACCTTCAAATTATTTCAAATTTCTTCCACTGCTCTCTATAGACAAAGTTGATATTTTTTAACATGAATGTATTCCAATAGACTAAAGACAACCTACACTAGATAAGTGAATTATTCAATATCATCATGGGGTCAAGCTATTCTTTTCCTACTCTCTTTCATGGTTAATAAGGCTAGTATACTCTTTTCCTACTCTCTTTTTGAGGCTAATGGAGTTCTTGAAACTGAGCCTATTGTTATTTCCAACATATCAACATGAGTGGATAAAGAGGGAAAGAGGGAAATGAGGCTTGACGGATTCCCCTTCATATCCCCAACTATAAACCTAATTTGAAGTACACTCACATTTTCCACCAATTATGCTCCCTTATTTTGGAAGCATGTGCATTCTTGGACAAAAGGATTTTATCTTTGGAAAAAAGTTTTCATCCTTCAAAAAATATATCAAAATTTTGTAAATAATTAATTAATTTAATTTTTACATAAATAAATATATAATACTCATTGTGTAATATGAGGTCATTTTTTATCTACTAAGAAATGTTTGATGCACATAAGGACCCTAGAGCCACATTGAAGAAAATGTGCTAGACAACACCCAAGGTTATTGTAGATACCTAAATTTAACCACATCCTAACTACACCCAATTTAACCAATTATATCTCTATCTAGTGTTAATTAAATAAAACCAATTATTCAATCAACCCTTCTAATTGTCTTCATAGCATTAAATAAATAAATTTTATTTATTTATTTAATTAATTATCCACTTAATTATTTTCCTCTACAATCCATCCTTAATTAAATAAATTCATAATATATTTAATAAAGTCCACCCTTTATATCTGAATCTTTTAAAATTATTTCATTCCCCTTTTCCCCCATCAAACCATTAATTGGCTAAGATCAATTAGTTAACTAATAAGTCAACTTGGAAATTCCTAAAGATAATTAATATAGATCAAACTTACACATTTCATGCATGTACATGACCCATGTTTCTCAATTTTCCATGAAGTCATCTCATCAAATATTTGTCCATATTTTTAATTTAGAAAATCCTAACACTTCACATGTGTAAAAAAAGACTTTCTATACTTTCAAAAAGGTCCTTTTAAATCCTTACCATCCATATTTCTCCAATCATATCTCTACCATAAAATTCCATTGGATCATGAAACTCCTCTTGTGAACCAAGTACAAGGTGTTGCTTTGAAGCTTCTCATGGCTATAATTATTTCAAGCAATCTCCTCGATTAATATTCAAAATTAATCTTAGCCCTTGATCCTTCATCCCTCGAATATGTAAATGAATTTTTACATGAGCTATTTTCATAAAAAATTTGAATGCATGGGCATGTCTTTGAATTAAGCATCAAAATCTTAAATCTCTCATCACCAATCTTGAGTACAACCACACTTTGTGCACAATAAGAGGCTTTTTGTCAAGAACTTGTTATAGTTTTCTAATCTTTTATGTTTAGTTTATTATCTTAACTAGAGGTGGTAATTAGACATAGATTAAATATTTGAAATTCATTGTTTAAGTCTTCTATTTATATTATATGCTCATTTGATCTATTGAATGCCTAGAATACTAAGAGGGGGGGTTGAATTAGTATTCTCTGAAACCACTTAAGTATTTAAACATTCATTCCACATAACATATTGAGTTTGTAGTAAGAAAATAAAGCATAAAATAAACCATCAAAAAACATAACACATAAGCACTAGATTTTTACTTGGAAACCCCAAAAAGGGAAAAACCATGGTGAGGATTAGCTCACAATATATTATAAACGGTCATAGTTCATATTATAGCAAGGATCACTACTAGGTGGACTCACTTCCCATAGAATGAAAGAAAAATAGAAGAGAGGGGTGGCACACAACCAATATTTGAACTATTAAAAATGCATCTATAATATGTAGGAATTACAAATTTGTTGAAGCTTAAAATACTAAATTCACACACTTCATACCACTCTGATCTACATTCACATCATATTCACTTTGATTATTAGGAATTCACACATTTATCACAACATTCACTTGTGTCACTTTATAACTACTCCTCAACATTGAAAATGATGCAAAAGCATCCAGTGGTGTGAGGGAAATCTTGCATCACCCAAAATGATGCTTCCATTTATGTTGCTTTTGTTTTATTTTTGTAGATTTTTTTGCATTTATAGATACCCTTTTCATCGAATAAGATTTTCCAACTTTCAGAACTACTTTTTTGCTTTTTCTGCTCAACTGCTATTTTTAGCAGGTGGGAATTTTAAGGTGTGGGAAGAAAAAAATTTATGGGAAGGTTCATGAGGGAAAATAAGCACTTTGGCGAAATAATCAGGTCAAGATCATTCACGGTTTGAAAATTATTCAAGTTCCAGTTTTTGCTTTTTACCCTAAAAAACCTTCTGAGTCTAGTTTGAGGCACTAAACGGTCTTGTATGGGCCCAAAAATTTTCAAAACTGGTGAAGCAGGTTCTTAGTGTGTTCTTCACTCCAAGACCTTTCCAACAGTGTAAACGGTTCGAAAAACAGAGTCTTGGATCAAAAGTTATGGCTTCCGGAAGTTGGCCAATTTTTGGAAAATTGCCAATTTTCTAATTAGGACTTAGTTTTTGAATTTCAAATTGTACTTTTGGTGCCAAGCTGCAAAAATCTTATCTTGAATGTTATTTTTGGATCAAAACTAAAAAGGGGCTATTTAGGGGCTAATTTTTGATTTTTGGGTAACTTTTTGGGGAAAGAGTTCGCATGTTGCGAAAAGGGGGATTTTCTATAATTCTGTAATTTTCTGAGAACTTCTGTAATTTTGCATGTATCACAGAGCTTGAGGATTTGTGATCCTCTACATGTAAGAGTTCCATATTTTAATATAAAATATTATTCTCTATTTTGTGAGTGTATTTCTGTGTCTCGGGTTTTCTCCCTTGTCAGAAAATGAACTTACATATATATCCATCACATTTGCAAGCAACTAAAGCATCAATTAGGTTAGCCTAATTGGGTGTACCATGTAAAATAATAGCTTGTTGGCTCAACATTTAAACATACACACTTCACGCCACAATCCAAAACTTGTAATGCATCAAATAGGTTAGGGTAGACCTATAATAGCTCCCAAATAAAGGATCAACACTTATTTAAACTTTGCACAACCATAAAAATTTGAGGTCGGCATTACTAGTGACCTAGTTCATCAAAATACATCTAGTTACCTAAAAAATTACATGTGGACTTCTAAATCACACACCACTTGGAACATACACTCTTCAAGACCACTTGTAAGCACTCCCAGAAGTTTTCAAGACCAAATATTCTTCCGTGGTGGGATGTAGACCAATCAAATATACACTTTGCATTGGAAAACACTGTCACTGGCAAATCAAATACACTGTCACTCATAAATTTTGCACCAGAGGGAAAAAAACACAAAAGTTTGGATTTAGACTCCTCTGACATCCAAAAATATTTCTTCAGAATTACAGACCAAAATACTTCAATGCAAACCAAAAAATTGATGCTTTATACCTAATGCCTATGTTCTGAAACTTAGCTAATTCTTCAACTCAACTGTTTGCATTGGATCAAAAATTCTTACATCTATACATTGGATTATTATCTTCATGCGCACTCAAGCTTCACCAATAATTCTACACATCAATCTTCACATTGAACCATAATCAATGACAACATTGTATCTACACACATTATATCTCATGATCATACTCATGCTCATGTTGCCAACAGGCATATCCATGACAAACTCCTCAAACTTCCTACATGATCATTGTTACATTTATTAATTATTCAATACATATTGAAAAATAATACAATATTTACAAAGATTAAAGAATTTATTTAAGGAGCTTATACGAGTAGTCATGTTCATGACCTAGAGTTCTTTTATATTGCACACTCTTTTATAACTAAGTGTTCTTGAGAATAATAATGAGTGATTTTCTTATGCACCAATTTTTTTGCTCCATAGCAAGATGATTAGTGATCCTTTCTTAACATTTAGTGTTAGTTTGTGAAATCATTCTATTTTCATTGATTTGAAGTAGTGCCTTAATGTTTCTGTTGATCACATCACCCATATTTAGAACACATTCATTTGGTGGATTTGTAGCTTAGATGAAAACATATTTCTTTTGACTAATAATTTGAAGTATAATATTTGGTTTATCATACTCACCATTCTCTTTTCAACCATGTTCCCTTTTTATGAGTAGATTCTTAATATTTATAATTTTATATTGAGTGCTAATTTTTTGGGAGATAGTGGAGTATGCTAGCATTGAAGTGTGAAATGGTGGAAAATGTGAGTGATGGTTTTGAATGGGGGTATGCACCTACACTTCCCTATTTCATTAGGAAAAAGAGATTCCCTAGGGAAAGATTGACTTTCAACCCTTAGGTGAGTCAATCTTCATGGAGATCTTGTTGTTTTCCTTATGACTAAAGGATGGGGTAAATCTGCTTGAACTGGACTTTTGGGAGAAAAACTAAAAATTGTAAATAAAACCAATTATGCAATGCAACACTTGAAACACCAATTTAAAAGATTAATCTAACATAACCCACAAAGTTTTAGTAGATTGAGAAAGATATGATTTTATGCACCTATCACAAAAAGCTCCTACTAAGTGTCCTTCCTAGGCCTTTATGAAAATTCAAATTTTGGATTTGTAGCTTTTGATGTGCTCTTCCTACATGTACCTTTCAATCTTCATTTTCAAATCTATACCTACAACAAAAAATAAAAAAATTGGTTTTTTTGTATGAGGGTTTTCCTCAATCAAACCCCAATTTTGGTAATTAAACCTTGATGGAAAATGCAAATCTGAAACCTCAAAATGCATGTGAACCCTAATATTAAGTGTTTCTAAGATTGTTAAGAGCTAACATGCAAAGAAACCTTATTTAAGTGTGTTAGGATAAGACCCCTAAATGAATTTGAATGCTGGACACAAGACCTAGTTATGGAGAAGTCAAATCCCCTAATAGATCAAAAATATGATTATACAGTCTATGCAATAGTTGGTATCAAAGCCTAGGTCATGGGTTCAAACCCCTCGCTTGTGCTAGGCGGGGACTGTTGCAAGGTGTGCTCCCTTGGTCTCCTTGTGTTGTGTTTTGCAATGCTCAGGTTCATGACATGGCTTAACCACCTTCCTGGATTCATTAACTCTGGAGGTTGTATTGGGAATTAACATGTCATTATTTTGGTACAATGTCAACTGTCTTTGCAACAATTAGTATAAAAAATTGGTTCCTTCTAAGAAGCCTAATAGCTCGAGGAAGATCTTGGAGATTGAACACATGGTTGATAGAAAGTATCCTACTCCTCTGGAAGAAATTTCTACCTTCGAATACATAGAAGATGGATGCATGATTGACAAAGAACTTAAAGTTGATCTTAAAGATTTTGACAAGATTGAAGGAAAAAATAAAGATCTAAAGGAAACTATCAAGGAAGCAAATGAATACATAAAAAAATTGAGAGAAAAAATCAAGAAATTCAGAGAAAGACAAAAGGAAGTCAATGAACAATTGAGGCAAGCAAATGAAGACATCACTAGACTAAAAGTACAAGTGGAAGAAAAGAAAATAATTGAGGAATGTTTGAATGCAATGGTGAAAAGAAAAATTGATGAATGCAAAAGACTTTAACAAAAACTTGTAACCCTGAGATCAGATCTAGAAAAAGAAAGAATTCATGAGGAAAAATTCAAAACAAGTTCTACAATGCTTGATGAACTAATTGTAGGGAAAAAATCATTTAAAGATAAAGGAGGTTTGGGACTTGAAGAAGGAAAAATCTCAAAGACTAACCAGACCCCAAACAAGGTTGAAAATAAAGAGAAGACTCAAGAAAAATATAATAAATCAAGGATCAAAGAAGACCATCAGTAAGATAACCAAATGATCAAAGGTACCCATCTTTTAATTTATTTGATATTTTTGCAATAATTTTGGACATAAGGAAATAGAGTGTAGAAGTAGAATGAATCAAAATGTCGGATACTTCTTTGGACAATGTTTTGCATGCAATAAATTTGGACATAGAGCTATTGAGTGCAAAAATTAGATAATGAATATATTCAATACTAGTAGAATGGTTCAATATTTCAATGGTTAGTGTCATACATACAATGTATTTGGACACAAAGCTAACTAGTGCAGATCTAGATTGAATAGAGGTCAATTTGGTCAGAAAAATGTTGTGTGCTATAGTTGCAACAAACCTAGACACATTTCACAATTTTGTAGAAGTAAGAATGGAAGATAGACTAATTTGACAAAGAGAAATGAACCTATAAAGAAAATTGATCTGACTACAGTAAAGAAGGAAATGGTTCAAAAGATTTGGAGAAAGAAAGATGAGCCTGAGAAAAAAGAAGAATTAGGAACTACAAATCAATTTGTACCTCCCTCTGTTGTAGATAATTCTCTTGAAAATTAAACCTAGGCATTGGCTTAGGGGGGAAATAACAAAAAAATTAAATAACCCCCTTGAAATATGAGGTGTTAAGGAGTGACACAAAGATATGTGGTGTAAAATAATATGCTTAAGCTTTTGAACTAAGAAACTAGTAGAAGATGTGCAAATTTGAGGAAATGCGAAATGTTTTAGGGTTTACTATTTATTAGTAAAAGGTTTATCAATTTTATGAAATTTAAATAATTTTATGAAAAATTAGGGTAGATAAAAAAAATTAAAGTGAGGTACTAAGCTGATTTCAATGAGGTATTAAGCTGATTTCAATCACATTTTTACATTCAAAGAGAGAAGAGTGAGTTAAAGGAAATTTGAAGGTGTTTCAAAGCAAATTTGGTGTAAAGTACTCAAACCCTAGATCTTGTTGTGTGCATAAAAAGGTATTTATGGCTTACTATGATTTGTGGGTTTAAAGAAGAATTGATTTCTTAAACATTTGAGCTCAAATTAGGGTTACAATGGCTACCCCAACTATTTTTCACATCACTGAGAAGCCTAGACCAAAATTTAAGAGATATCCAATGAAGGTATTTGAGAATGACCCCATTAGTGCTTTCTCAACCATTCCATTTAGGATTTTTCCTAAGAAAGATACTAGGGAATACATATATGGAAAATTAGAAGAATATAACCACCTAAAAATAATAGAACGGACCAAGGAGCTTACTAGAGATGATCACCTTGTGAAACTAGGATATGTTAACCTAGTGAGGAAGAAGCTAGATGTTTGGAAATGGTTTTGTGATTTTAGCTGTGATGAAAAATTTGTGAGGTTAGCACTAAGTAGATTACATGAAAATTTCTGATGGGATGATGTGCCTCGACTCACAACCAAGGATGTAATTAAGGATGTTATAAGGTTGTGTAATAGTAGACCCATACCAGTACTTAAGTCTATTAAGAATGAGGTTGTTATGGAACGTACTAGTGCCACCTATGACAAAAGAGCCTTAACAACTAAACCTATTCATAATCCTATTGTGAGATATTCATCCATGATGATAGGACATTTAAGATCTATTTTACAAATAGAGAAAATTCAGTTTTAGCCACTACTATCAATGTCACACATTAAATGATGGTAAATGGAAAGGATTTTGATTTGTGTGAGTTGCTCTAGAAACAAATTATTGATAATTCAAGAATGACAAAGGAAAATGTTATTGATGCAGAGGAAATTGATTAAAACATTCTAGTAATTGAAGAAGTCATGAAAGAGAAAGATGAAGTTGACCAAGTGATCCCACAATAGTGGTTTACAATTTTTGGCAAAACTACACACACTGAAATTATTATTTTTAACTAAATCTTCACATTCGGGAACCTATAGCAGCTAAACCACGAGGAATTCGAAGATGATGCAAACTAGAATCTCATCACATTTTGTCTGTAGATTCTAAAAATATTTTTTTTCAAAATTTTTGGAATCATTTTGCACTTCATTTTCCATCTCCCACAAAAACTATTTTTTTTTCAAAATAACATTTTTAAAAAGTGGCGACACCATATAACACAACTTTTTTCCATGAAGGATAAAATTCTAATTCTTTCAAATTTAGATTTGTAACTCTGATATCTAGTGCTTCCACTTGGTTAGATATTTTTAATTGAAATTCTTTTCTTTAATAAAGTTTCAAAGTCAAACCAATTACAATTCAAACATATCATAACTGTATAACGTGTACCTTTTTTGTATATATTGAAATTCAAATTTTTTTTTGTTAGATCAAGGACTTCAATATCTGGTGCACTCATTTTTTATTTTTTTTATAATCTACTATTTTTCCATTTGTGTAGAACAAAGACCTTCATTTTTGATGAAAAACCTATGTTTAATAAAACTAAAAAAAAAAAACATAATAAAATGAAAATATATTAAAATTATATTTGTTGGATAGCTTGTTCTGAGGACTGCTTGATTCTAGTTCGGTTTGTGAAGACTCTTCCATTTTCATCCTCAACTCAAGCTTTGAAGTATAAAAAATTAGGTTTTTTTGTGTTTTAGGGGGAGAATGAGGAATAAGGGGGGTTTGCTCAAACCTTGGTTCGAGCGAACCAGTGCCCTTTAATGCGAATTTCCTTTTGTTTTTTTGGGTGGGAAATGTGGGCCCAATAATTAATGGTTTTGCTTGAACCCTTGTTCAGGAAAACCCCTTTTTGGTTCAGTTGAACTTGTATGTTCATTCGAACCCCTAAAACCATTTTTTTTGCCATGGGGTCATTTTTTCTCAGTTTTCCTTCCTCCATCAAATTGTAAACCACTATTGTGGCTTCACCCAACTGTACCAGAGAGGAACCACCAATGGTAGATACCACACTAATTCACAGTTCAGATAATGTTGTGTCCTCCCCACCATTGGTTAATGAAACACAAGCTACCCCGAAGACCTCTATTCCTTTGGAAGACATTGACAAGCCCATCGGTGTTGATGGAAAAAAAGGTGAAAAATAAGAAAAGGAAAAGACTAATGCAATTGGATTGAGGAAAAAACTAACAAAAAGGATGAGGATGTAGGAAAAAGATAGTGAATAAAATCAAGATGAGAGTGGTGTTCAGAAGGGAAAGGAGAGAAAGAGAAAGATAACAAGATAGATGATGACAAGGAGGATGAAAATGAATAAAATGACAAAGCCTCCGGTGAAGAAGAAAAAGTAAAGAATATATATGACTTTGAGGAGAGAAAGAATGAATAAGTGTAAAATACCATGGACTTACCCTCAAATAATCCTCTTAAGGGTATTTTTTTGAGGAAAATAAGATTTCAACTAGCTATACCTCCTCGATTGTTACAACTCCCTATGCATCAAGGAAGTATAGATCTGAAGATCTCACCTATTCAAAAGTTGGAGCTTGGAGATGTTTTTCATGGTTTTGAAAAAATGGAAATCATTAAAGCCCACTAGAAGGGAACTAAGATGAACGAAGAAATAAAGACTTTATAGGATGCCACCCCTGGTTCATGCATTGCTAATTCTTGATCTTCTATTGAAAATATTAATTTTTTGGTAGATTCTCTTAAGGAGTATGCCTCTGGTTTGAAAGAATAAGTTGAAAATGAAGTTGAAACAAGGTTTGAAGAGAAGAGGCTATTGGAGTTGTGATAAGGTGAAATCCCCTAGTCTAGATAATACAAGGCAAAATAAAAAAATGAAGGAAACGACACCTGACACCTCATGATTAGCCTAGTTGGATTCAAAACAAAATAAAGATAACAAAAAGAAGTTGATTATACCTTGTCTTGAATCAATCCTTTGGTTGGCCCTTGATGATTGATTTTTTGTGCTCCCTTTGATGGAAAGAATGCTAAAGTGGATGCAAATGGATTCAAAATGATGAGGGTTTGATGAGGAATGCAATGATCAAAATGGGTGGTTGAGAAGATGAATACAATAGATAGGATGAAAGCTTGAATATGCAATAATGGTGGATGAAGGTAGATGCAAGAGCTTGATAGTTGAAGTTGGTTGAATGTTAGAATCAATGAGAAGTGTTTTTGAAGTGTGTGAATAATGCATAATGAATGAAAGAAAATCTTTCATTTTATGGAGAGAAGCCCTAGGGAAACAAATAGTTGAGATCTTGCCACCATGGGCAAGATGAAGGGTTGAGATCTTGGCACTATGGGAAAGATGGATAAGGACACATGAGGTGGAAGATGACATGTGATGGGAAGGTACTTGTAAGTACCTTGGAATAAGGATGATGTGACCTCTCAATGATCACATGGGGAAGAGGGGAATCTTGGATGAATAAAAGTGAATTTAAAATTCACGTGATTGGGAGGTCTGGTGGATAAAACAAGGTTCCCAAAAAGAGAGGTGAGAAGTACCTTGGATAAGACAAGGTCCTTAGAAAGGTAAGCACTTACCCACATGTGACTGATGTGACAAGTCAAAGATTCTAGAAGACTTTGACACATGTGAGTGATGTGACAAGTCAAAGATTCTAGAATTTACATGGGGAAGAGAAAATTTCTTGGAGGAATAAAAGTGAATTAAAATTTCCTTGGGGGGGATGAGGAGAGTTGCCCAAGGTACTGATAAGTAATTAGAAGATAATTAGTGGCTAAGAAGGATTATAAGCCAACTTGCAAAAGTTGGAGGATGTGACACATCCTAATCAAGGATTAGGCATGTGCACATCCCTAGTGAAGAGATTATTTAGGAGGTTGATTAATATTAAGAAAAGGATGTGACATGTGAGGAATTAAACAAGTGTCATATTTATTTAATTTGTTTGATGAAAGGGGGATTAAAGAGTAAGGTATTTAATTGTTAAGTAAATACCTTAGGGATTTGGCAGAATTTTAGAGGTATTAATTAAATAATAGTGATATTACTTAATTAATGCAAATGAGAGGATATTTAGATGAAAAGGGATAAATTTGGACAAATGCAAGTGTCCAAATTTGGATGTCTACAGGAGCTAATAGAGAGATGTGCATCAACACATATCAAATTTGTGAAATGCCCAAAGGAAGTTAAAGAATGTAAAGACGAAGTGAAGACTCTATTTATGTACTGCATGACGTGGCTAGATGCCACTCATGGTATTAAGGACCTAATGGACTCAATTGAGTCTCAAATAACCAATTCCTCTAGTTCCTATGTTTAGAATAGAAAAAATATCATAAAACTTGGACTGCCATCAAATACTTACACAACATATTCTTCAAATTATAGAGGTAGAAAGAAGATATCATAAAGAGATTTTGACAGCTTGGGGACTTGGTAAAAATGAAGCACATACCAATATCATGTGCCCTAGCTGATACAAAAAATATTGAAAAATAAATCTAAACCCTAGTACTTCAGAAGAGGGTGAGGAGAGCATAGTCACTCGACTAGAATCTTTGTATAGATCACTTGCAGTAGCCAAGAAAACTTGGAATGAAGGAAAGTATACTTGGAAAGCTATTCTCAAGGAAATTGAAAGGTCCTACACCTCTAGTTAAACAACTTTCTACTCGTATATTCTTTCATTTTTTTTTTCAGTCTTTTCATTGTACATGTGAATGGTTCAATATTTTGGGTCAACTCCCTAAAGGGGAGTCAATATATTTATTTAAGTTATTTCCTTGTACATATGCATTTGAGGGGGATTTCACATGTGTGCTACCTACACACCCTTTTTCCTTAATGTTAAAGGGGGAGATTTCTAGAATTTTTGGAGAAGTTTGGAGATTCATTTTTGGCACATATTGCCATCAATGACAAAGGGGGAGATTGTTGAAAGAATGCAGAAGGATCCCCTTAATGTTTTTTCATTGATGTCAACATTGATTGTTGATATCTACACGTTAATATGATGAATAGAGATGACTTGATAATGGAGATTCCCTGATCTAGTATTTTGGTCTACACTCTCTCATATGATAAGATTTACTTATGTGGTGTTGTTATGTTGTTTCTGAGTATAATTTGCATCTATATTCAATATTTTAGTTCTAGTTTAGATGTATATTTTGAAAGATATAAGTGACATTAGTTTGGTATATAGTTTTTGGCTATGTACAGTGCAAGTGGGTATGTGTAAACTGGTCCACTCTCCTTTGGTGATAAGAATCATTTTTTTCTATTTTGGGAGATTGCTTATAGGAATCAACACATTGTATATTCCAAATGGTGTATGTTATGTGGTTATATTGATCGCTAGTGTTGATTAGTTAGCATATTTTGTGATTAGGTCTATTTCTTGGCTGACCTAATGATTGGTGTGTGTTGTAATTATTAAATATGTATTGTCGATGTTAATGAGATCTATTTTAGGTCCATGTTGACCTAAATAAAGTATTGGATGTTTTAGTTTAAGCACAAAGGTGTTTTGATTCAAGTGTGGAGTCAACAAGGTAATTTTGATTTAATCTAGGGCTACATATAAGGAGGCCGAACTAATTGATTTATGTAATGAATTAGATATATATGTAAGAATTTTTTGAGGATGTATAGTGGTGACATAGAATGTGAGTATGCAAATTTTGTATGTGTATGATCCAAATAGAAGAAAATATATTATGAATATTGAGTGACTGTAAAGTAGGGCAGTGTTTTGTATTCAACATCAGAAAAAGTGCATAGAGTCAATATATTGAGCTTCAAAGAAATTGAATTTAGCACACAGAAGGTGCATTTTGTATTAGTTTACATCTTGGTTCTGTGGCCATTCTATCTTCTATCTATATTTCATTTTGTGGTTGTGAGCCCTATTGGATAGTGCATCCTAGTAGTGAGACTTTCTGTAATATCTTATAACCGATTATAATATATTGTGAGATAACCCTCATTGTGGTTTTTCCCTTTTTTGGTTTTCCATGTAAAAATATTGGTGTTCATGTGTTATGTGATCTTGTGATTTTTTCATGATTTCATTCATTATTACTGTTTGATTTTTTTGTTAATTGGATGGATTGTAATCAAATGGGTTAATAGAATATTGATTCACCACCCCTCCCAGTATTCTAGGTGTTCAACAATTGGTATCATAGCCTAGGTCATGGGTTAAAACCCCTTGCTTATGCTAGGGGGATTGTTGTAGGGTGTGTACCCTTTGTCTCCTTGTGTTGTGCAACACAACACTCATGTTAATGAAATGGTTTAACTACCTCTCATGGATTCATTAACTCTGGAGGTTGTATTGAGCATCAATAGGTTGATCTTTTGGTGCAATGACAACCGTCCATGCAACAAGTTGCATGTCCCAAAATATATAATCCATCATGATCCACCATAGGCATCAATCTTCAATCATGAACAATGCATGATCGATCTTCAAAAAATGAGTTGAAGACATGCAAAAATAATTAAAATGCTACTCCAAGACTTCAAATTTGTTTTCTTGAATGTTCTCCTTTACCTAAGTGAATGAAAATATTGTGAATGTATCCTTAATCTTTTTCTCAACCTAGTGTAAAGTGGTGAAAAGTCTGGCTTTATAGGCTTCCTTTCTAATTTCCCAATTATTACATCCAGAAAGCCAACATTTAAAACTTGAATCAAGGACTTTAAAATTCCACCAAAAACATATTTAAAATTTGAATTTGGATCTTGAAGGGGATCCATTCACCCAATGGGGAATGGTTCTTGGCCTAAAAATCCAAGATTAATGAATTTTGAGGCATTAAATTAATTAAATTAATTAATTCAATACATGTTGTGGTGTCGATAAATATTTAAAATAGGCCTTTGGATGCATAATAAAGGGTTTTAGGGGCCTATTTATGAAAGATAAAATGCAGAAATTCTAGGTCACCAAATAGGTCCAAATTAAGTGTGAAATTGTAGTATCACATAGGAGTACAATTTTCTGCACTACAAAGTGTATTTCTTTTCCTTGAAATACTTCATCATCCCATCTTTTTTTTTTTTCTTATTTTAATTAAGGATTTGAGATGGATGAAAGGCATGAGATATATATACCATGTCTCAAATATAGCCACCCTTATGTGGGCTTAGAGTTCAAGCAAGTGTAAGGTGTAATATATTATTAAAGCTAAGAACCTCTAAGAAGGGGGAAGAGAGCAAGTGAGAAAAGGTTTATTCTAAGAACCTCTGATGAATTGTTTTTATTTTTCATGTTGTTCACCACACATGAGTATACTCTAGTACTATTTTTGGGATTTGTTGCAGTAATTAGGATCTATTAATATAGTGTTACAAATAATTAATTAGTATGCTTCATTACCTTTTTGAAGGAAATTTCACATGAATGAGAATATACTTTCCATTTAATATCATATTTTGATGTTATTAAAAAAGAAAAAAAACTAATTCTATAATATTCCATATGATATAACTTATTTCTACACATGGTGCCATTTGCACATCTTTGAAATAGATTTCATAGAAATGTTATGTGACCCTATAAATATACTTGTATTCACGTTCATTATAAAATGTCATTTTCTACTTTTTTGGGAGATTTTATACAATCATGTATTGTAAACACACACTAATGGTAAAGCATCAAGAGTTGCATTTATTTGAGGGAGTTATATAATTGTTGAGGAGATTGTAGTAATTAAATGAGAAATTTTTCCCTCATGGGGGACAAAAAACATATTTTTTAGTACTATATTCCATTTTTCTATTGTTTGAATAAATTTAGAGAACTATTCATCATATAAATAAGGGATAAGGAATCAATACCTTGATTGGAATATCCTACACCATCTCCATTGACTTATTCTTGATTTGAGTGACAATAAATTAAAATATTCTTACTTAAAATGCAACAACATGGCCTATAGAATAATAGGTACACAATTGTGAGGGCCTCCTACATCACATAGAGAATATGTATTTCCCTATCACTATCATGTCTATAATTATGTAGTTTTATCAAGATCTCAAACCTTTGATAGATTATGATGTTCTCTTAGTAAACCTTGCACACATGGATGAAATTAAAACAATAAGTAATCCCCCTAATTCCCCATATAAATTGATTCATATTATTTTAATGTGACAAATTCATGGGATATGTAGTGTATTAATTCAATATGCACTAAGATTCCAACAATAAATATTGGTATTTTTTCCATTTATTCATTTTCATGCATTCAACATGGAAATATTATGGAATGATCAATCTAGTAACATGAAAACACTATGATTCCACCACCACCTCTTGTTGACACTATATATTTCTAATTTTCTTCATTTATAGATTTAAATAGTTCTTTATAGAAGGACATATAATGGGATGTATAATGTAGTTGTGCATAACACATGCATTTATATTCCACCTACATCTATTGATCCTGTAAAGTCTAGAAAAAAATTATTGAGGGATTCAAAAGAGTCTTCATAGCAGGACATCTCATGGGATGAGAATTATAGCCACATGAAATAGATTGAAATTATTTACCCATACACCACTTCTTTGGAACTTGGTGCATATTCATTTCCAAATAGTTTTAAGTACTCACCTTCTTTATTTATGCTTGGAACTCTTGATTTAATTATACACCTCATTACCAACATGGGGACCATTGCATAGATTATATAAAAGTACACATTATGTCTTATTCACCCAAATTCCTTCATGAATTTAGAGGAACTTATACATGCACTTATAGGCCTAATTATTCATAAGACAAGGAATGTTGTTTAGTGGGCATGGATCTTTATTATCCTATAATATATTTCTTTCTTTATTGGTGTAAGAGGCATCATATCTAGGGGCTATCTAATTTAGCTCTTCTAGGGGATTTATCTCCTTATTTCAGGGTGTCATTATACATGGGTGCCTAACAGGCCTCATTATTGAGATCCATTTTCATTTTCACTTATGTTACACTTAAGGGGGTGGATTTGGTGTAAATATTTCACTTCACCTAGGATAGTGTTTATCATAAGTGTAATATTTCACCTAGTTATGAAGTTTATTTAAGATAATATGAATAATTAATTTCCACCGCATTGGTAGTTAATAATTCAACATGTGTACTTCTTGAATTGAGATACATAAGTGCCATCACTACCTCATCAATTCTTGGTTGATGGTAGTTAGGTGCTACCTCTATTTAGTCAAGAACACCTTTGTCTTATTTATATTGAGATAAATCACCTTTCATAGATGGGTAGATAATTTGTGTATCCCCAAAAATTATGACATTAAAAAAATGGGATGCCCATGTGAGGGTGCAAACATATGGAATTATTTATTAATATCCAAGAACTTAGAAATATTGTTATAATGAGGTACTAATGAGGGTATTTTATAGTGGGATTGTAAGAACATTTTCAATTATTAGTGCTCCATGGGGGAGTTTTCAGGAGTTATTCTTACTTGGATAATGGAGGTTAAAGATGTTTGTGTAAGAGTTAATCTCTATTATAAAATGGCTCCACATGCATGAATTCAAGTAGCATGCTATTTTTGGACTTAACCTAGGACCATTGTATTACTTTTTAGTGGTTTTTGTGTCCTTAAATCTATTTATTAGAAGCAGGGGATAGAGGATGTGTGAAATGTATTTTTAAGGGTTATGTTGTTAGGTATATTCAAGGGGAGGAGAAACGTTGATCTCACTAAATAATAGCATATAATCTCTATGAATGCATTGTAACCATGATTTAATTATTAATATATTAAGTTGTGTGGTGTTTTGGAGGGTAAGTTTTCTCAAAAGTTTTTTTCTAGGGTATATCTATGTCTCTTTTCTTCTAATGGTTGCTTCTATTATTCTTCTCCCTTTCTCATTCCTTTCCAAGTTTTGTAAATTCATTATAGAATATTGTTAATTTTGTAAATTGATTTATATTATATTTTCCATGAAAGATCAATATGGAAATACTTGCACAATTAGTAGTTAATTTTTATTTTGAATTTAATTGTTAAGGGGTTTCTAGGAACTTTTCTTAATACTTGGTATAAAATTTGAGGTGGGTATTTGGGTTCCATGTGGTTGTATATTGTTGTATGTGGGTTGTTTATACTTTCATGTTGTTTCATGGCATTTTATTTTTTGGTATTCCTCCATTTTTATTTTTTTGAGCTTGAAAAGCTTACGGTATTATGTAGACATGAATCAATTCATTGTTGTTACTTGTTTGATAGGTATTTTAGTGAACTTAATATTTTTAAATAGAAAAATATGGAAACAATTGGTAGAATGGAAGAGAGGATTAATAAAATCAATATTGGGTACTAGATGCTCAATGTAGAATATCTTAGATTTTGTGATATATTAGGATGCTCAATTGTAATGAGCTAGAGATTTTTTTGGTAGTATGGGATTACCCTCTAACATGATAGCCATGATCATTTATTCTATGGTCATGTGTAATGGAATATGTTTCATGTTGGGTTCACACATTTGGCTTCCTAGTTACATGGGAAAGCACTAGTTGTGTTGACTACTATCTAGTGTGCTTTTTTTGGGTTCATGGTTTCAATCAATGGTTGTATGTAAAAACTAGATAATTAGGATCACTTTGCATGGAAGTTTTGGATTTTATCTTTTGGAAACTTAGAAGCTCCTTGACAACCTTTTTCCTCTATTTTCTTGTGTGATAATTATGGAATAAATCTTTTGGTGGCTTGTATTCCCTAAATAACCTTGTCCTCCTTTTAAATAATTATGCTATAATGTTGTGAATAATGTTGTTTTGATATGTTTTTTCACTTTTTATTCAAAATCCTATGATTTATATATATGATATATAATTGTTTGAATTATAAATTTTTGTGTTTCTATATGTTTAAATAGATCTATATTTATATGTACTATTTTATATATTTTATGTGTTAGTAAAAATATATGGTCTTATAGATTTATGAAGAGACTATTATTCAAGGATAAATGTAGATTTTATGAATTCTTTGTACTTAGTTTGAGGTGGTTGGTTGTATCCTTCTTTAGTGTGGACATGTTGATATGTGTTTTATCATTTAACATTTATATTGTAGTTTATTTTTATGTTCCTAAACTATGGTTACTTTATTGAGTATTTACAAGAAGTTTGATCTAGATTTGATTTAATATTAGAATCATGGAGAATCTACATGTTATCTCTCATTATATTTGTTTTTCTTGTTACCAATGTGGTGTTGAATTTATGTGTTGTGTTTCTTGAGATGTTGAATTTGTATAATTTGTAGGCTATCTATATTTGTAAGGTACATGGATAAGTTAGATTTGGAATTTCTATAGCAATAGATTTTAAGAGTGTTGATGAATTATTTTATGTGGAAGGATTTTGTTGTAGACTATTTCGATTCCATGGATTGTGGATTCTATTGTTTTAGATTTTTCAATCATCATGGTGTGTTGGTATTTTTATTAGATTGAGACAATGAGGTGGATGTTTGAATTACCTAAGATAGTCACACTTTGAAACTTGTAGTAGTTGAATATGGTGTTATGAGAGGCTTAAAATCATGTTTTAGTGGGATATTTATGTGGTTATAGAGTAGGTGGTATCTTTTTGGATAGATATAATTATTTTAATTTACCTTTTGGGATATTTCAGTTTTGTAGTTGAGTTCTTTGATAATATTTAAGGGTCATGGACGATCTTTAAGTAAGTGATATTTATCATGATACCAAATGTAGTTTTAGATCAATTTTAGTGAAATATTTGATAATGATATGGATCTATCACTTTGTAATGGGTGACTTATGGTGTCCATATTGGTGTCACAAGGAGATCTTTAATTCTACCTCATGTGAGTAAAGAGAGTTTTTTTTAGTTCCTTATTTTATGGTTGAAATAGTATTACTACTACAATCAATAGTGAGATTTTTAGTTTATCTAATAAAAATTGTTATTTACCATTGAAGAGACTATCATCTCTCTCAAAAAGGTTTTAAATCTCTTTTGATGAGTTTTTATGAAGCAAAGAAAGGAGTTCAATAAAGGATGGAGTGTTCAATTTGCTTAAGTGAAGTGGAGAATGGAAATATGGTGATGACTCTTCCCAATTGCGACCTTAAATTTCACATGGAGTGTATTGATAAGGGGTTTGTTACCAATTGTTGTTTCCATTTATACAAAAGTGAAGTTATAGTAACATAAGAAGTGACCACTGTTCCAAATGGGAATGACATTTTTGAGGATGTAGAACAAGGGCTGACTAGATTGATAGGAATAGCGTGGTATAATTGATACAAAAGATATGGTTTAATTTCATCCATCATCTTCACCCAACAATAGCCTTTCATATGTGTGGATTAAAAAATATCATATTGTCCGTCCTCATTTTCATTTTTTTATAAAAACTTAATGGCATTGCAAGTGAAATTAGATTTTCTAGACATCATAGTATCTTGTATTCGTATACTTAGTGATTCTCAATTATCCTTTTAGTTTTCATTCTTTTATTTTTATTAAAAAATAAAATATAAATATATACTCTATAATATCATTATATAATGCTTTGTTAAGATAATAATTTCATAGAAAAATGGTAATGAATTTAGGGAGTAATAAAATATATAAAATAATATTCTTTTTAGAAAATTAAATGTGAAGGATATGAGATTTATTATGGGAACTATGATGATGAATAAAACATGATATCATATAGATTCCACTTGTATTAGTATTAAAATTTTTGGACATTGAAAAAGTATCCCTTTTTCCTTGCTTGATTTGGGAATAATTAATGAAAAAATGGACTTAACATCATCTTGATCTAGTGTTGTGAGGTGTTTTACGAATCCACACTAGATCTTGGACCCTTGCAAACTAAATAAAATGCATTTATCGATGTCTTGTAAAGGTGTTGTAAATGACTTTCACACATTGCTAGACTTTTAATAAGCATTTATGTCTAATGGAGCTATGTTTCCCCTAATTCAATGTTATAAAATGTATTTAATTGCATTCTCACATCAATCTAGAAGGCTTGTAAATTAAGCCTAATTCTAATCTAGTGTTGTAATGTGTTTTACACATTCACATTAGATGTTGTTCCTTTCTAGGCTATGCAGACCTCATTTTAATGATGTAAAGTGTATTTAATCACACTTTGACATTGAAATTTGTGTACCTAACCCTAATTTCCCTTTACATCATCATTAATAGGACCTTATGACCCCATATTGTGCATTCCAAGGCTTATTTTGATCAAAGACCCAACTAAATCATCATATAAACCTGATTTCTTCACTCCCTGACAATCCAGCTAGCAAAAGAGCCCCTGTGAGATGAAGTCACCCATTTGGGTGAATTAGTCCCATCCAAGTGGGACTAAGTCACCCAACTTGGCAACTTAGTCCCATTTGGGCTATTTTTGAGGTTCGAGTGAGAAAAATTGGGTTTTAAGTTTATTTTTCCTTCATGTCGACCTTGGAGATCAAATTAATGAGCATTTTAAAGGTGGATTTCCTATATAAAAAAGCTTCTAAACCCTAATTCAAAAATAATTCATTATTCATCCATCATTCATCATGTTCTTAAGTCAAGCAAGCTAGCGTTTTAACATTTCATATCATCAAGATAGCTTTTTCAAACATTCAACGATAGATTCTTCATTTATTGTTGCAGAAATTCAAGATCTATCATCATGGAAAGTTTTTGAATCCATTATTTCATGCTTCATTACATTATTTATTCATTTCAATTTAATTACCTAAAAAGGGGCTTGACGAAGGAAAACCCCATGCCCTAACATGCAACATTTCTCTCTCTTTCGTTGTGTGTTTGTAGATTTAGGTATCTTGAAGGCTTGGAAATAATTGAACCATGGATAGGTTGCAAAGTTGTTGAAGACATCTCCTTGTTGGATAGGTCAAAATTTCCACAAAAAGTCACTTATAGTTCAAAAAATTAGAGTTTCAAAACTAGACACTGGGAGGAACAGAAAGTGCAGATCAAGGGCTTCTGTTTCCACTTTCAGATTTTTAGAAAAGAAAAAGTGGACTAAGCCACCTCAATGGTGACTTAGTCCCACTACACATGTTTTTTAGAGTTTTCTGTAGATTTGGATAGCCATTTGGATGAAACATGCTTCGATGTAGTTTTCTAGATCTGGGACTGGGTTACCCAGAATGGCGTAAATGTCCCAATAGATCAATTTTTTTGGATCAAAAACATTTCCATCCTTCAATCTAGTCTTCAACACATTTCCATGTGTATGCTTTCTATTTTACTTTCCTGTTTTGTTTTATTTGCATTTATATTCATCCTTCTATGTCTTTTTACATACAATGTTGTGTTTTCAAACATCTTACATTTTAATAGTTTTGATTTAATAATCAATCTATTTTATCCATTGTTTGAATTTATATCATTCTATTTAGAAACATTTCCATCATATTTGCATTATTCTTGAGTGGGGACATTGCAACTTTTGGTCTACCTCTCTCCTTTTAGGTGAAAAAACCTAGAAGTGTTAGGGAATCTTGTGGTGCAAAAATCTGTGTCCACATTTTGGTGAACCTACCTTTCAAGTACCTTCTTTTCTGATTTGGAGTTCATCATCATCCTAAAATTAGATTGTATTAACTTTTCATTAGGGTTTTCATTGATTAATTTGCATTCTGTGGTTTCAAATTTTGCATTAGTGAAAGTGTAGATAGGTTGCACTTTTGCATCTCAAATCATTAAGAATTTCTAAAATTTTGTATTGGCATCTTATGTCCGTATCATACAACACAAAAAACATAAAAAACAACCAAAAAAATTCTTAAAAAAATCCCTATTGGGACTCATTCGCCACCTTAGGTAACTTAGTCCCTTTTCACCCTTGAAACTACCTTTTACAGAATGGAAAACCTATTTTTAAGCTTTTGTTTGCTACCCTTACCTATTTGTATAAGTTGGCTGAGTTTTTGTAACATACATTTCACTAGATCTAGCTTTAATTATCTTATCTCATGCATTGCTCAAATTCAATTTTTCATCTACAACATTTCATTTTTAGATCATTGCATTGTGTAACCAAAAAAATTATCTTGCTTGAAAACTGAAAATTGCATTTCATAAATTACATCCTTACATTGTATTTCAAGTTTGCATAAATTACTTTTTCCAAATGTTATTTTCAATCTTCTCTAAGTTTTCAAAGAACAAGTTAATTAATAATCATGTTAGTCATTCATTTAATGCATTCCCTAGTTATGAGAGTCTCTTAGTGCAAGAGAGTGAAAATGTCAATGTTAACCTTAAACTTACACCCCCTTCTATCTCTCCTATTTGTGTGGATGATGTGATAGAAGAGCAGGGCCTACAAATATAAATAACCATGATGATCATATTTTTTCTTCTAACAATACCTCTTATTTTAATTACAAAGGTATCTTAGTGAAAGAAGATACAATCGTTGAGAATAATGAGGATCTTGTTTGTCCTTCTCCTCATCCCCTTTGGGGAGATCTTTTGGCACAAGAGAATGAAATCATAGATACATTCCTAAACATTACATTACCTAATTTCCATTCTCCTTTGGCTTGTGAGAGTGATTTTGAGGAAGATGAGATTATAAATGATGAGGATATGCGGGTCTATAACAACCCTCTTTATGATCCTCCCCCTACCTATCCTATTTTGGAAGACATTAGGGAACAAAGGAATGAAGTCATACATGATAATGATAATCATACTTGTTCTTCTCCAAGTATCTCCCTTAGTTGTAAAATATGCTTTGGTGTTAGAAAACACAACCAATGAGAGTCATGAGAATCTTAGTTTTCCCATTTCACCTAAGGAAACCACCATTGAGCATGATAATTCAACCATTAATAATTCCCCTACTTGCAATAAAGTCATTTTAGAAGAACCAATCCATGAATTTCAAGAACATTTGATTCGTAGTCCACCTAAAAACTCTTCTTCTAGGGAGAATATAATGGTGTTAGAAAATGGCAACAATAGTAATGTGTCTTCCTTAGATAATGATTAAAAGGTGATTCTAGATTGCCCTTTATTAGAGATACATCAAAACCAAGACCTTCAAGGTTATGAATGCGCAAGTTTCCATTAGATCCCCCTTGATTAATGGACCTCTTACATACCCCTTAGGACATCCTAAGAATCCTCCAATTCTTTACCCACCATCACAAAAAGCCCGAACTTATCCTTTACCCACTTAAGAATAATGTGTCGCAACAACCGAGTCACAATACCGTTTCTCATACATATAACACTAGAAATAATCTGCAACCACAACAACCCACCCCAACACTATTACCTTTGCCTAATCCTATCATGCCTTGTGCTCCTCGATTAACTTCATATGATCTTAGTGAACAACTTAAGAATACTCCTACAAAGATATCCCTATGGGATTTAATTTAGAATTTTCCTAACTATCACACTATGCTTCAAACAACCTTACAAAAAGTTCCTATCCCTTCTAATGTGCAACCAAATGACATCACAGCTATGCTTCAAGGATTGAATATTGAAAATTTTTTCCACCAAAGTGAACTCCCCCCTTTGGAAGTACAAAAAAAAATGTTTCTTTCATAATAATATCTCAATATAAAAGAATAGGGATAAAGCAAACCTCAATAAGAATGGCTCAACTCTTAATGTGTGTAGTATAATTCTTTTGGATAGGTTGCATGTGGATAGATTAGAAATTCACCCTGAATCCTTGTCTATCCATGGATTTGACAATGTAGGAAAACAACCGCTTGGTGTGATCACTTTTCCTATTACAGATGGGTAGGATACATTGGACACACCAATCCATGTTATGCCTAATGATCTTTCATATAATCTCATTTTAGGAAGACCATGGATTCTTGCAATGAATGGTGTGCCTTCTACTCTTCATCGTAAAAAAAAAATATTTACAACAAAGTGCACATACTTGAAGCTGACCCTGATCCAAATAGTTGTTTGAACATTGAGAAAAATAAAGAGAATCATTTAAACACCTTGTCACTAGCTACACGAGTGGAACCCATTCCAAAAAAAGAAAAACAACAACATATTAGACAAGTCATGAAGTGATTAGAAGATGATTGGGGTTCCTTAGATTTCGAACATAAATTCATGGGTGAGTACAAGATCATAAACACAAATTCAACTAAGGGAAACAAAAAATCAGTCATGTCAACACAAAATTCAAACAACCCTTTGAAAGCATCCGCCTCAACCATTTTCGAACATAAGACACCAAATTATACAACAAACTTCTAAGAACTCAACAACCAAAAACAATCGGATCCAAAAGCAATGAAAAATATTTATGGAAAAGGTTATGAGCTTATGAAACAACTTGGATATAGTGGGAAATGATGTGGTGGTAGAGAACAAGGTATCCATGTCCCCATTGATCCTAACACACAAGAATCAACTCATGATCTTTGTTATTTTCCTTTGATAGAAAGAACCAAGCCCTTACTCAACATCAACACTATCACAAAACACCCTTCTAAGACAACTTTAACTGTAATGCATCTTGAACTAATAGACACTAGTGGTCTTGACAATTATCCTTTCCAAGAAATGAAACAAAAAAAGAAATATTTGCTTAATGTCAATGTCATCTTACAAAACACTAATGATTTGAGTTCATTAGATTTTACACCCTCTTGCAAAGGAAAGAAAAAAATCTTGGAATCGAAAGAGTCTTGCGTAGGTATGACAATCTCTACTAAGCAAGAGGTATCTTTGTCGCAAACTATAGGAACACCTTCTACCATTGATCAAGAAAGTATCTTTTTGATACTCCTCCAAGATTGTTTGATATCCCTTCCTCGGATAACTCAAAATAAATTATATTACAAGAATTCATTTTGCACCTATCATAGAGTTCACGATCATTCTACTAATGAATGTAAGGCTTTGAGTAGTAAAATCCAACATCTTAAGGAATTTGGTAATCTCTCTTATGTGGGGGCACCTAATTCCTCTAATTGATATTGATTTTCACTCTAGCATGAATTTGATTAATCATTTCAGCTCATCCTTGTCCTGCACTAAGTGGGGGAAAGGGGTTATGTAGCCTTGTCCTCATATGTCACTTGTTGTTGTCTCTTTTGGCTAGTTGTTAACCTTTCATCAACATATAAGAGCAAGCTTGGGATGTGGAAAACATGCCTTAAGTTGGCTCGCATGTGACATGTACTAACATTTTCATGACATAGTTTATAGGAAACATATGACTTGGAATAGGGCTTTCTGAATAAGCTCTCATATCTTCTTCTACTTTAAAGCAATTGCTCACAATAATGGTGTTTGCAACCACTTTAAAGTGGGGGCATACATCGACACTCTTCATGTTTCATTGTGCTATTTTTTTCTTCTTGTGATGCATCCTTTTCTTGGTGGTGTCATTGGGATTTATTCCCTCCAAGAGCATGATACTTCTTTGACACATCCTCTCTTGGAGACATTAAGAATGATGTTCCCTAAGATGATACCTTGCATGAACTAAGCAAAATCCCTTTGAACATTCCTCACACTATTTTTCATTTGCAATGCCTATTACCATATGAAGTGTTACTTGCCTCATGGAGCTCAAATACCATTTTTCTGTGGTGCCTTATCAAAGTTATCAGGAGGTATAACTTTGGTATGGTTGAGAGGGAATTCCAATTTCCCATATCCACTCACGCATGTGTGAGCACATATCATTTGTACATGTCTCACCTTTTAGAACTTCCCACCCAGTGGACAACCAAGAGTTCGGTCGCCTCAAAGTGAGTATGCATTTTTGGACAAATAGCCTAGATCTGATCCACAACATGTTGGACAAACAATCAAAGCTTGATCCACCATTTTATTTCTCTTCCTTCTAAGTTCTTGCCATTGCATGATCGCGTATCTTATTTTGTTGCAAATCATTCACCTTGTGTGTGTCCTTTTGCATTCATGTTGGTTTGACTTAGGATCTTGGATCCTGGGGACTTGCACAACCTCCTTTGATATTTGTAATCCTTTTTTTTCCACATTGGTACGATTGGATCCCTCTTGAATGTCCATTTTAGTGTGAGTTTGAAGCAAGTTCATCCTCTCACTAAAGTGGGGGCTAAATGTGGACACCGAAAAAGTATCCCTTTTTCCTTGCTTGATTTGGGAATTATTAATGACAAATTGGACTCAACATTTCCTTGATCTAGTTTCGTGAGGTTTTTTACACATCCACGCTAGATCTTGGACCCTTGCAAACTAAATAAAATGCATTTATCGATGTCTTGTAAAGGTGTTGTAAATGACTTTCACACTTTTCTAGACTTTTATTAAGCATTTAAGTCTAATGGAGCTATGTTTCCCCTAATTCAATGTTATAAAATGTATTTAATTGCATTCTCACATCAATCTAGAAGGCTTGTAAATTAAACCTAATTCTAATCTAGTTTTGCAATGTGTTTTACACATTCACATTGGATGTTGTACCTTTCTAGGCTATGTGGACCTCATTTTAATGATGCAAAGTGTATTTAATCACAATTTCACATTGAACTTTGTGTCCCTAGCCCTAATTACCCTTTACATCATCATTAATAGGCCCTTATGGCCCTATATTTTGCATCCCAAGGCTTATTTTGATCAAAGACTTGACTAAATCATCATATAAACCTGATTTCTTCACTCCCTGACAATCTAGTTGGCAAAAGAGCCCCTATGGAACCAAGTCACTCATCTGGGTGAATTAGTCCCATCCAAGTGGGACTAAGTCACCTAGCTTGGTGACTTAGTCTCATTTCAGCTATTTTTGAGGTTTGAGTGAGAAAATTTGGGTTTTAAGTTTATTTTTCCTTCATGTCGGCCTTGGGGATCAAATTAATGAGCATTTTAGGTGGATTGCCTATATAAACAAGATTTTAAACCTAATTCAATACTCATTCATTATTAATCCATCAATCATCATTTTCTTAAGTCAAGAAAGCTATGGTTTTAACATTTCAAGTCATCAAGATATCTTTTTTAGATATTCAAGGGAAAATTCTTCATCTATTGTTGCAAAAATTTAAGATCTATCATCATGGAAAGTTTTTGATTCCATTATTTCATGCTTCATTACATTATTTCTTTATTTTGGCTTAATTACTGTAATATAAGAGGGATTCATTGCACACAAGTCTCTCTTTTCTTGAGAGATCACTAGGGAATGAACTTCCATTATACACCTCAGGATATCAAATTTATAAAATGATAAAGAACTAGGATTCAGTTATGCTTCGTGGAAAACCACCAAAGACCCTAAAAGAGAAAAACTAGGAGATTTATTTCTAAGAAGAGAAAGCTCTTGGAAAGAGTACATTAGTGTATTTCTAGGACACTAATGTGACATGCTATCATCTAAAGGACATCCTTGTGTCTTGAGAAATAGAGAACTTAAAGACTCAAATAGACCAAAACAAGCCTTGCTTCTAAGCTCAAGGGTAAGTCATACTAAACTATACGACTAGTCAGAAAACCAAAAACTGAGATGAACACAAGGATGCTTGGAGAAAGCTTACCTTCCTTTGGATGTTTGAGTCTTCACTAAAAGCTCCTTTTCATGACTTGCACACAAAAGATCAAGAGAAAAGTTGTTAGGTGGTTGTATAGGGGCCTGCCTTAGACCACACTTTGGTGTTCCCACCTCCATGGACAACCAAGTTGGAAAGGAGTGTTAAAGATGTAAACAAAGTGTGTGGTGAAAGAAAAACCTGCTTAAGAGTAGAACCTGCACCATGAGAAGCATGTGGTGAAAGCAATACTCTCTCAGGAGTAGAACCCACACCACAAGATAGTAAATGAGAAAATATGAAAGGAAAGTGAGAGAGAGGGAGAGTGTTACCCACGGGCCTAGACCCTCTCTAGAGCACATAGATGCACCATTGAGTACTTGCTTGAGAGCTACTATAGCTGCTAGGAGGACCTCAGTCCAACATGGATTTGCTTGTGAGAGCATTGCTATCAAAAGTGAAGAGATCTAAAAGTTGGAGAAAAATAGAAAGAGAGCTTGAGTGATGTCTTCCAACCCCCAAATGATAGCCAAAAAGGGGGTTTTTATGCTTGTAGGGATAGCAAAGAGCTATTACTTTCAGAATGTAACCATCAAGACAGATGTCTCAAGGGTTAGCCTTCTAGATTCCACGTTTTGAACTCGAGAATCTGCTAGGATGCTAGCGCGTCATGCATTCATCCAGAACTTATATTCTCAAAAAATGTGTTGCCAGGCTTCTGTCACTTAGCCACTTGTCCACATAGAGTCAAAATTGCAAAATTATGACCCATGAAATTTTTTCATTAATATCTCAAGGTGTTATAAATGTTAGGAAAAAAATCCAAAATGTGGAATTGCCCCTAAGTGCAATTTTACGACATTACATTTTTCCCCCACTTTAGTGGGCTCAATTTTGAAAAAATTAGCCTCACTAAAGTAGAAAGAAAAAAATTCATCCAAATTTTGGATTTTATGAATTTGCGTGCCAATAGAGAGACCATAGTGGCCACTGAAGTTGAGATAACCGGTACTAAAGGTTCCCCTAGCATCCGAGCTCAACAAACAATGATAGAACGGTCATGAAAAACTGTTCAAAGTGTTAACCTACAAAACTAAAATTTTGAATTAGCTTCTAAAAATTAGAAGAAAGCTACCACAGAGAGGAATGATCAAGAAAAAAGTCATTGATTTAGAAGAAAAATATGATCAAGAGATGACCTTATGCCCCCTCATGAGTTTTCCCCTAGCCTAGTTGGGAAAATTCAGGAGAAACCATGTAGCCACAAACTCTAGGAAAAATGTGCCCCAAGGGGCCTACATATACCTAGGTGGGCCCCTAGAAGGGTCATTTTCACTATTCATTGTGAGCAAATTATTGATTTTTGTGAGAGAAAAGTCAGAAAAATACTGAGCAGAAGAGAGTATGAGGCACCGAGATTGGAGCAGCTATGCCAAGACATTGTTGAGGGTCACGAGGTAGACCAGGTAGAGCGCAAAACTTATTTTTTCATGATTTTTAACCCTTTTTTTAGAATTTTCCCATCGACGAGGTATGCGGGCATCTTTTTTCTGTACCCTCATCCAATATGTGCATTGTCTTCCATGATTAGTGTTGGAGTCCTGACTCCACACTGTCATCTTCAAGGCAGCCATGTCGGTCAAGGACGTATGCGTGGCATGTAGATGTCTGCACATCGTGCATAAGTCTTACTTATTTTTCTTTGTTTGTATACAAAATGTCGATGTTCTGATTCAATTTTTTTTACCTTTTGTAGTACTCAGAGATTTGAGAGCATCTAGGAGGGAAAGCATTCTAGCCCATTCATGAGCAGAGGGACCGTTTGTTTGAGGATAAGGTCACACTTCGAGTGCAGGCTAGTATTTGGCACATATTCACCATGCCAGAGATGAGATACCACAAGTGGATGTTGAAAACCCTTATGGAGCAATGGGACATCACCACGCCATCTTTCCAACTACCATGCGAAGAGATGACCATCACACTTGAGGATTTTTATTGGTTCCTCGAGTTACCCATCTATGGATGACAGGTGACTCTTGACGATACACCATTGGTGCGAGAGCAGACAGAGGGCATCATCTATTGCATAGGGAGGATAGATGGTGGTAATGACATGGGTCATATTTACATGCATTGGTATGACCATGCGAGGACCACAACACTATTGATGCACTGAGTTATGGTCACAACCATTGGCTTTTACATCACAATTGGTGGGAGAGGCTCGCACCTACATGAGGGTTGCATCCATACTATTAGGGAGATGGTGGAGTGCATGACCATTTTTGTCTGGGGCATAGCATGCTAGCGCACCTCTACTAGGAGCTAGGCTAGTACATACACTATAAGTACCATAGCCTCACAGTGTGCACACTTTTGCAGGTGTGGGCCTTTGCCCACATCATGTGCACCCAACCAGTTAGTTTTCCATAGCGATGACCATATCAGGTTCCCATGGCCCACTAGTATGACATGACGAGCTAGTGGAGATTTGGAGATTTATAGTTTTGGAATTTATAGTTTGAAAATCTCACTATAGATGGGGTCCAGTGGAGAACCTACCAATTTTTTAGGTGGGTGGATGAGAAGTACTTGAGGAACCTGCAACAAGACCATTTTTTGATTGAGCGGAGGGATTTTGTTATATTTCCCTACTACTGGAGTTGGGTTATGCGGCAGCATGGCCGACCATAGACCATACCAGTAGATGTTCCTGTAATGTCAAGAAAATGCACAAGACAAGATTAAGAGCAAACATGCAATGCAAATCTAAGATCTTTAAATGCAATCTAATGCTAAGCAACAAAGAACAAAGGAAAGTCAAAAACGTAAATAAAACTTGAACAATCTCACCAAATTTGTACGTATTTCCATGATTCATCTCATTTTCCCTTCTCCATTTTTCCGTTGTAGTATAATTTCCCTCAGATTTTCAAAGTTCGTGCAAGTATAGACTATGATAGTGATTTAGAAAAACATCAAAGATTCAAGATAAGTGCTCTCAAAAGTCATAAGATTTTGTGAGAGATTGGAATGATGAAGACCAGATCAATTTATAGAAAATTGATTATTCAAACGACAGGCTAGGATTGAAAGATCAATGGACGATTGAGATTGACTGATTAGTCATGCATTCTAATAACAATTAGTAATGACATGAGTGATATAAATTAGAAATAGAATTAAAGATTTTAAAATGATTTAATCTTCTAGTTTGGTATTCAAAAACAAAATAATTATCTTTGCATGACAAAGATGAAGATGAATTAAAGCAACTCTTGTTCTAATGCACACACAAGATTTAATTAATTAAATAAGAATATTTAATTAATATGCATGTACACGCAATTAAGTTAGAACTAGATGACTGAATGATATGACAAAGAAATTACTCAAGAACGCCACTCAAATATTAAATCAAGAGTTAATTGAGTGATTTGAATAGATCTTTGAGTTGAGTAAAAGTGAATACTTAGATAACTCACATTTATCTAAATATAGAAGAATGCGTTAAAATAGAATTCAAGAATTACATAATTCATTTAATTCAAGATTTGATATTTGAAGAATAATTAAATAAATAAGATTTCTTTAATTAAGTGATGAAGGGATTTAAATGAATAATTAAATAAATAAAGAATTTATTTAATTATAGTTGAATTATGATAAAGAGTAAATTAAATAAGAATTTATTTAATTTAACAAGAAGGATAAGGTTAATTAGTAACACAATTAAATAAAAAGAGTTTATTTAATTAATCAGATAGAATAAAGAAAAGTGTGAATTAATTAAATAATTAATATTATTTAATTAATAGAAGAAATGAAGACTATAGAAAATAATTAAATAATTGACATTATTTAATCATGACCATGAAGAATATGAATTATGAAGAATATTGAAGTCACAAGCTTAGACCAAATTTTGGTGTCTACATTTGCCCTCTTTAATACAATGTCATTTCGGCGTTGTGCCAAAGAAAATCGATAAGAAGTATGCCCCAATAATTCCCTAGTTTGAAAAGGTGAATGTATGCCCCCTCGAGAAAATTGATAAATTTTTGAAAAAGTATATAAAAATTTGGAAATGATCCTGATTAGTCCATTAGATAGCTTGAATGTAGTGGAGTTGACAAAATTGAGTTTGGGAATGCTAAGTATAGGTACGGGTTGATTGAAGTTGAAAGTTGACGTGGCCAGTAGAAAAGAATGCCACCAAAACCCTAGGTATAAGGGTATGTGCATGATCATCATGGAAAAAATAGGCCCTTAAGTGCCAATGCAAATTCAGAAAAATCATAGTTAGGCAACTTCACATAAAAATTTGAATAAGTTATCTATATTATTTCAAAAATATGTAAGAATAGAATATGTGGAAAATTGAATGTAGTTTCTAAAATACTAAGTTTATTTTATTTTTTTAAAAGTCTATTTGGTGAAAAATTGAAATTTCAATGTAGTAGTACTTAAATTTCAGGGGAAAAATAAGAAGTAGGTCTCTATCTGACCACCCTAACCACAATAAAATGATGATATTTTTTTATAAGATTTTAGATATAAGTAGAGAACTCATGTCTGGATGTGACGCATATTTTTTTGAATTTTTTTTCCACGTAAATAATTAATTATGAATTTTTTATTACAACTTTTAAAAAATATAAAAAATTGTATGTTTGACCACCTTAACTTGGTCAAAACTTCATAAAATTCATTTTTTAACCTATAGTATAAGCATAGAATGTGACATATTTTGATTCAAAAAATATGATACCGTTTGAAAGTTATAGATGTTTTTCAATCACCTATCAATTAGGACTTTAGTCATAATTCTAATAGAAAATGAATAATAATTATTTATTAAATTCAAAGTAAAAAATAATTTATATTGGCAGAAAGTTGAGAGTCTCCTCTACAAACCCTTTTCGCTTCATCAATTTTGGCTAAAAATAAAGTCATTAGCCACATGGACAAAGTCTAGAAAAACAAGGTGAGTTGTCAAACACATTTTTTGCGTTGACTTCTTAGGATTGGCATGTCCAAGCCAAATACCAAAGCAAGCCTGAGGATAATCCCAAGGCAATAAATTCTTTGTCAGAAATATCGAATATTTGTTTCAAATTGGATATCTGTTTTGAATCGGATATCTATTTTGAATCGGATATCCGATTTGATTTATATATGATTTTAAAAAATGTTTTACACTATAATATATGATTTAGAAATAAGTATTTTATAGTTTATTTTAATATATCTAGTTTAGAATATACAATATAGTTTATAATTTAATATATAATATATTATATTATTATGTATAATATTTAAATATTATCTCTTTCCCTCTCTCTCTCTCAAAATTATTCCCCTCCTAATTCTCTCCCTCTCTCTACCCTTCTTCCCCTCTTCCCCTCTCACTTCCCCCTTGTAATTCTC
>VDFB02000002.1:25735651-25799102 GCA_007258455.2 Sequoia sempervirens | reverse complement strand
ACCCCAAACCCTAAACCTTTAACCCTTAAACCCTCTATATGTACCATTAACCCTTAGGTCTATGTGTACACAAATCAGATATCCGATTTGTAGAACTAAAATCATACCATTACAAAACATGAATCAGATATCAGATTATAATAGATATCGAATTTTTGGGCCATAGAAAAGCCCCATGTGGGTCATTTTGTGCATTCCAACAGACCCTACATATTGTTTGTAGGTGACAAACACACGATTTCAGACAGGAAGGGACAAAGATAAACTTTTTGAAGCATCTTCTATTGAAATTTGTCACAAGGAATGATTTTTTAGCATCTTTTATGATGTATAATGGGGAGCAGCAGTTGTCGGAAGCAAAAATGTAAGAGAAAGCTTACAAAAGAAGAAATTGAAGTATATAGAAAAAAAGATAGAGAAAGTCATAGGAAGAGAAGACAAGGTATGTTAAATATTGGTGAACCTAACCCCTATGGTCTTTCAAGTGAAGAGGAAATTGAAGATGTTCAATGTGAAAATATTCAAGGTGAAAATGTTGGAATTGAATATGTTGAACATGATATTCAAATTAGGAATGAAATTATTGAAATTGATAACGAAAATGTTCAAGGTGAAAATGTTGGATTTGAAGATGTTGAACATGATATTGAAATTGGGAATGAAAATATTGAAATTGCTAATGAAAATATTCAAGGTGAAAATGTTGGATTTGAAGATGTTGAACATGATATTGAAATTGGGAATGAAATTATTCAAATTGATATTGAAAATGTTCAAGGTGGAAATGTTGGAAATGAAGATTTTGAACATAATATTGAAGCAATTGTAAATTATGTTTCACCAAATTACATGAGAAATGAAGAACCTTGTATGGAAGAAAGGCATATTCCAATTTCAAGACCCTCAAGAACCCCTAAATGGTTACTTGAATTTGATGAGAATATTATAAACAATTTTGAATGCAAGAGGTCAACATGAACTGTTCGATTGTGGGCTAGAAGAATTTTCAGCCAATATTTTAGTGATAAGACATTGACCGAGCAATGCCAACTTTTTGTACAATTGCTAAAGATGCAAAAGATGAGACCTTTGCTAGCCAAATTGAAGATTCGTGTGAACAAGAAGACTAAAAAAAATTCTATTATTGTCAAAAATATTTTTAATGCTCTCAAGTCTATTGGAAAAAGTAACAAGGAAAAGGATAAGAGAGCTGCTCGGAGAGTCATTACAACCACCCTAGTAAGCCATCAATTGAAAAAGGCTCTCTTTATGAGACAAACTTGTATTGATTTTGACATAAATCGTAAAACTTTGGATAGAGCACTTGCAAGAAGAGAAAGAATAGATGATCCTCTTCAAAATGATACATGGGATTTTTCCGGGAGGCTTCCACGTGTTGATAAGAAGCTAACTGATAATGTAAAGCAGGTAATTCAACAATTTTGTCATGATAACTCTAGAGTATCACCCAATGCAAAGGATGTTTTAAAGTTAAGAATTGGAAATCAAGACCGTACACCACATCCTAAACATTTCTTAGAATCAAGCCAAACAATGTTCAAATTTTTTATTAAAACACATAAAAATATGGAAATCTCGCAAAGGACTTTTGAGGGTTTGAAGCCATTTTATTGTGTTCCTCTTAAGATTCGTAATACTTGTTGTTGCAAATACCATGTGGATTTTTCAATGTACCATGAGCTATTATGCTATATCCATTCTACTTTGCATACTAATGAAATGTTGCAAGAGTGTGGTGCAATGCATCTTCCAAAATCATTAAGGGACTTGCTAGATCTATTTTTATGTTCTAGAAATGATGGTTGCTTTTTCTATAGAAATGATTGTTTAAATGCAAAGTGCTCACAATGTGGTGGCTTGTCAAATTTTGTTCAATGTTTTCATGAGAGTTCCGAACATGAATTTGGAAAGAAGCTTGTTGAGAAAAAGAGATACGAGATAGTCAAATGTACTTTGCAAAACGGAGGTGAAGGTTCTAGATGTGAGTTGGTTAGTTGCTGATTTTATTTCAGATTTTAAGAACAATCTTTTCTACAAGTATGCAAGGCATAGTCATAGGTCTTAGTGGTTGGATCAACAATTTAGGATGTGTAAGGAATATTTTTTGATTGGAACTATTATATCAGTGGTTGACTTTGTAGAAAACTACACATTGCAACTACAAAATGAGGTACAATCTCAGTATTACAATTCCATTCAGATTGTTATTTTTGTCCACATAACATTTAGACATGCACCTGATAGTACAAAGGAGGATCAAAAGATAATCAAAGAGTATCATTTTTATATGAGTGATGATATATCTCACTCATCTGAGTATGTCCAACATTGTTTTGAGAATTTTTTGAGTTCTTGCAGGAGCATGATATAGCATTGGGCCAACATCTAATTTGGTCAGATAATTGCACAGGTCAATTCAAGAATAATTGCATGTTTTATTGGTTGAGTAGAATGCATGTAGAGAGGGGTCTACATCATAGTTGGAGTTTTTTTGAAGCTGTACATGGAAAAGGGGAGCATGATGGATTAGGTGCATGCATAAAGATAGCTCTAGTTAAGGAGAAATTGAATATTTCAAGAGCAAAATTCAGCGATGCACATTCTATAGTTGATTGGTGTAGTTCAACATTGTCACAGGGAGGGACACTTGATTCAACAGTGCACAGATTCTTTTGGTTCATTGAGGAGGGTATAGTGGGAGGCAGATTGGATTGTCATACAATCGAAGATTCTTCAAAGATGCATTCATTTTGAAGCTCAGATGCAGGCACATGGACCATTTGGACACAAGATTTGGCTTGTTTTTGTCAGAGTTGTATTCAGTGTGAGTGGGATCAATGTGAGTCAAGTGAGTGCATGGATACATGGGTACCACAGTATCTAACTCCTTTATCTTAAACAATGTCCATGACAAATGACACAATGGAAAGTTTAGTTGATTACGACTTGGTTTCAAATCTACTACAGCTAGGACATATTTTTGCAGTTGTTGCACCGTAGGGGAATGAAGATAGATCAGACTATTGGTTGGCTTGATGTGTGCAGGTAAATCATAAGCTAACACAACTGATGGAAGATGATGATGGTTTCATGTATCCTACAGGTTTAGTTGTGGTTACAGTAACTTAGTTGCGAACATACATGATTAGAAAGAATGAAATACCTGCATTTGAAGACTACAAGAAACACAAAACCATTCTCATGTATTCGCACCTTGTTATAGCAATAAATTTTAAGTTGTTGAAGTATCATGCTAGACCAAAGACAAAACAACTATGGACACTTAGTAATGTTGATCATGAAGCAATATTGGATACTCTTAAGCAAAGAGATGACCCTTCAGGCACACTTGAATAGCATTTTCAAGAATGGAAGGTAGAATGCTTATGTTCATTATGATTAAGTTCATTAGTGTTCTTTATTTAATACTAATATTCTATATACTATTGCAATGCAGGTTTCTTTAATAGTGATATTTTGTATGCACTTTTGTGATATTTTTGGCAAGATTCATCATGGACCTACTACAACAATAGCCATCTCTGATCCTTTTGAAGAGGTATGCGTCTTTTATAGTTTTCATCGCTAGCTCATCATCATTCAGGTTGTTTAGATTAATATAGATACATTAGTCTAAGCATCTTTTCTATTGTGACAATATAGATTTCTCATTTTCCCACTTTTGCGATATTCCTGGCACGATTGATCATGGACCTGCTACAACAATAGCCAGCTTTGATCCTTTTGAAGAGGTATGCGTCTTTTATAGTTTGCATCACCAACACATCAACATTTCGGTTGTTTAGTTTAATATAGATATGTTAGTCTAACATTTTTTCTATTGTGACAATATAGATTTCTCATTTTCCCACTTTTGCGATATTCCTGCATAATTGATCATGGACTTGCTACAACAATAGCCAGCTCTGATCCTTTCAAAGAGGTATGCGTCTTTTATAGTTTGCATCACCAACTCATCATCATTAAGGTTGTTTAGATTAATATAGATATGTTAGTCTAACATCTTTTCTATTGTGACAATATAGATTTCTCATTTTCCCACTTTTGCGATATTCCTGGCATGATTGATCATGGACCTGCTACAAAAATAGCCAGCTTTGATCCTTTCAGAGAGGTATGCAATAGATTACAACAATATAGATTGGTTATTCTAAGCATATTTTATAGTTTGCATTACCATCTCATCATATTTTGTGTCATTCAGAATAATATAGATTGGTTATTCTAAGCTACCTTGATGGTTTGTACAGGTGCTTGTCAGTCCAGAACATGAACATACTACTATTGTTGAAGACTATGCTTTGAATGCCTCTAATAGGAAAATTTTGTAAAATTTGAATTCTCAAATTGGAAACAATGTAAAATGGTCATAATTGTGTATGGGCATAATCTATACCTAGTGATGTTTTTGAAATATGGGTCAAAATGTTGGCATTGTATAAAGGGTATGTTTAAAATGTAAAGGGGCCTGTATTTTGGAAACTCATAGGTTTTGTAAAGGGGTCTATTTTTGTACTTAATCGAGCTACAACCGAAGGTTTTCTTCCTGGTTCTTTCCTGTCGGTATGCTCGTTTGAACCAGGTTTTGTAATATTTCCCATTTATATATAATAAATTATAGTGGCTTGCAACTTTTTCTCCTCAAACCCAATTCTTTAATTCACAAGGGTGACCTCATAGTCACAAACCTATTCCCTTTCATTTTATAATTCAAAATTCAAACTTTTCACTAAGTGGTGTCATTCACCCACTTTGAGTTGACTAAACACATGTTTGGCATAATTTGATGATATACTCTAGCATTAATAACATACAATATATTCATTATAATCATGAAAAAATTCATTTATCTTATAGCATTGGAGCAATTAATAGTGAGACATTTTGATTCAATGCAATAAAAATGAGTAAAAAATTTCTAAATACCACCAAGTCCCCAGATATTCAAGAGTAGATGCAAAGATAAACATTCATACCCATATCAACCCTTAATTATCCAATACCCCTATCAACCCTTAATTATGTTAGGTTGATTGTGTTTGATTGATTGGATCTTATACATCCTTGTACATACCTCATTGATACATTTTTCTATTAGGTTTTGCATTTTTTATGTTAAGATATAGTAAATTATATTCACTTGCAATTTGAAGTGTAAATCTCTTGTATTGTTAGAATGAGTACTTGAATGATCAGGAGGTGTTGAGGGAAATATTGTTTTCATTAGTATTCTTTGGAATTCTTTGGATATTGTTGTAATGGCATTGAATAAATAAGGTCATCAATGGGAGTCACACAATTGTTGCCATCAATGAAATTGACCATCTCTCACATGTAATGCTTGGGAGTCACATTGGGAGAAGTGTATCATCTTTCCATAATGTTATGGGTTTCCACTTAGTTGATATGTTCATGGTGGAGGGCTATCTTGAGTGCTATCATAATTACACATTGGGGTGGTTTGTGGTCTTAAACTGTCAAGAATGGTTTTGGTGGCAATTAGTTTGGGGAAACCACTTACATAGTTTTATCTTCCCATTGCTTTGTATAAAAACTTTATGTAGAAACGTTATTACATATGTAGAAGTTTCTTTATTTTCTAAGCATATTGGGGCCTAAATAAAGATTTCTAAGGTGGTGGAAAAGTCTGAAAGGTTGTGGAAGTGCTACATCCAATAAACCCTCAAGAATTACACAAAAATAAGGGTTTTTTTATTTGACAGTTACAGGTCCGTACAAATAGAATCCAATTGCAGAATCTTTCTTTTCTTGGAAATTTATTTGTTTCCCCAAGGTTTTAGGGGTCTATGTGGTGTTTGAAGGTATGTTGCTTTGCATTTTTGGGCTAATTGAGTAGCCTATTCAAGGGTGAATGTATCGAAAGTCAATGCTGGTCCAAAGGAGTCTATGTTGTTTCTCATATATGCTGTGTAACTTGGACATGGTTGTTTGAATCAGTCATGTGTTCATCTGGTGTTTTGGAAAATTGTGGAGTAATTGGACAAAAACTAGTTTCTCACTATTACAAGGGTTTAAGGGGGTTAAAGAGGGAAATGTGTATTTAGTTGCTCGTCAAGCTTTAAGGGAGTTTTGGACTGTCCAAAGAGGTCAGAATAATCTTGTTAGATGCCTCAAATAGGTAGGTTGCAAAGAGTTTGTGATTGTGCCCTTGTGTCTACATCAATTTTTCACCTAATTTGACTCGGTCCAATTTAGCTCGGAGTGATTCAGCGTATTTGGGTACAAGAGAGGACCATCCCTAGTTTAAACATACCCATATAGACATGTTGGAACAGTCTGTTTGGTCGTACAAGTTGCGAAATGAAAGTTGCACCACTTTGCAACTTTATACTGCTTGTGTCTGACAACTTTTCCCTCCATTGAAAAGTCATCACCACATGAAAAATGCCTCTAAGATAGAAAAAACCAAGAGAGTTTTTTGTAGATGGTCCCAACACAATCCCATAGCCTCAGACGGAGAGTCTGTAAGCATCACGGTCTTTGAGAAATAGACCTTCAAAGATTGTTGCATTTTAGCACTTTTGACTCTTAAGGGAAATCGTCGGTCCCATGTAGCTCAGAGTGATTCGGTGTATTTGGATGCAAGAGAGGACCATCCCTAGCATAAGAATACCCATATAGAAATTTTGGAATGGTCTGTTTGGTCGTACATGTTGCGGAATGAAAGTTGCACCACTTTGCAACTTTACACTGCTTGCATTTGGCAACTTTTCCCTCCCCTGAAAAGTCATCACCACAGGAAATTTCCTTCAAGATAGAAAAAACCAAGAGAGGTTTTTGTAGATGGTCCCAACACGATCCCATAGCCTTAGACAGAGATTTTTTAAACATCACAGTCTCCAAGAAATAGACCTTCAAATATTGCTACCTTTTAGCACTTTGGACCCTTAAGGGAAATTGCCGATCCAATGGATCATCTTTCGATAATGTTATGGGTTCCTACTTAGTTGATATGTTCATGGTGGAGGGCTATCTTTAGTGCTATCATAATTACACATTGGGGTGGTTTGTGGTTTTAAACTGTCAAGAATGGTTTTGGTGGCAATTAGTTTGGGGAAACCACTTACATGGTTTTATCTTCCCATTGCTTTGTATAAAAACTTTATGTAGAAACGTTATTACATATGTAGAAGTTTCTTTATTTTCTAAGCATATTGGGGCCTAAATAAAGATTTCTAAGGTGGTGGAAAATTTTGAAAGGTTGTGGAAGTGCTACATCCAATAAACCCTCAAGAATTACACAAAAATAAGGGTTTTTTGATTTGACGGTTACAGGTCTATACAAATGGAATCCAATTGTAGAATATTTGTTTTCTTGGAAACTTATTTGTTGCCCAAAGGTTTTAGGGGTCTATGTGGTGTTTGAAGGTATGTTTCTTTGCATTTTTGGGCTAATTGAGTAGCCTATTCAAGGGTGAATGTATAGGAAGTCAACGCTGGTCCAAAGGAGTCTATGTTGTTTCTCATATATGTTGTGTAACTTGGACATGGGTGTTTGAATCAGTCATGTGTTCGTTTGGTGTTTTGGAAAATTATGGAGCAATTGGACAAAAACTAGTTTCTCACTATTACAAGGGTTTAAGGGGGTTAAAGAGGGAAATGTGTATTTAGTTTCTTGTTAAGCTTTAAGGGAGTTTTGGACTGTCCAAAGAGGTTAGAATAATCTTGTTAGATGCCTCAAATAGGCAGGTTGCAAAGAGTTTGTGATTGTGCCCTTGTGTCTGCATCAAATTTTCATCTAATTTGACTCAGTCCAATGTAGCTCGGAGTGATTTAGCGTATTTGGGTACAAGAGAGGACCATCCCTAGTGTAAAAATACCCATATAGACATGTTGGAACAGTCTGTTTGGTCGTACAAGTTGCGAAATGAAAGTTGCACCACTTTGCAACTTTACACTGCTTGTGTCTGACAACTTTTCCCTCCACTGAAAAGTCATCACCACAGGAAAATGCCTCTGAGATAGAAAAAACTGAGAGAGGTTTTTGTAGATGGTCCCAACACGATCCCATAGCCTTATATGGAGAGTCTGTAAGCATCACGGTCTCTGAGAAATAGACCTTCAAAGATTGTTGCATTTTAGCACTTTGGACTCTTAAGGGAAAGCATCGGTCTAATGTAGCTTAGAGTGATTCGGCGTATTTGGATGCAAGAGAGGACCATCCATAGCATAAAAATACCCATCTAGACATTTTGGAATGGTCTGTTTGGTCGTACAAGTTGCAGAATGAAAGTTGCACCACTTTGCAACTTTACAATGCTTGTATTTGGCAACTTTTCCCTCCACTAAAAAGTCATCACCACAGGAAAATGCCTTCGAGATAGAAAAAAATGAGAGAGGTTTTTGTAGATGGTCCCAACACGATCCCATAGCCTTAGACGGGGATTTTGTAAACATCACGGTCTTCGAGAAATAGACCTTCAAATATTGCTACCTTTTAGCACTTTGGACTCTTAAGGGAAATCATCGGTCCAACGTAGCTCAGAGTGATTCGGCATATTTGGGTGCAAGAGAGGACCATCCCTAGCATAAATGTACCCATCCAGACGTGTTGGAACAGTCTATTTGGTCGTACGAGTTGCGGAATGAAAGTTGCACTAGTTTGCAACTTTACACTGCTTGCATTTGGCAACCTTTCCCTCCACTGAAAAATTCATCACCACAAGAAAACACTTTCGAGATAGAAAAAATTGAGAGAGGTTTTTGTAGATGGTCCCAACATGATCCCATAGCCTTGAACAGAGAGTCTGTAAGCATGATGGTCTCTGAGAAATTGACCTTCAAAGATTGTTGCCTTTTAGCACTTTGGACTCTTAAGGGAAATCGTCAGTCCAATGTAGCTCAGAGTGATTCGGTGTATTTGGGTGCAAGAGAGGACCATCCCTAGTGTAAAAGTACCCATCCGAATGTGTTGGAACAATCTATTTGGTCATACGAGTTGTGGAATGAAAGTTGTACCACTTTGCAACTTTACACTACTTGCATCTGGCAACTTTTCCCTCCACTGAAAACTCATCACCATAGGAAAACGCCTTCGAGATAGAAAAAAATGAGAGAGGTTTTTGTAGATGGTACCAACACAATCCCATAGCCTCAGATGAAGAGTCTATAAGCATCACGGTCTCCAAGAAATAGACCTTCAAAGATTGCTTCCTTTTAGCACTTTGGACTCTTAAGGGAAATCGTTGGTCCAATGTAGCTCAAAGTGATTCGGCGTATTTGGGTGCAAGAGAGGACCATCCCTAGTGTAAACGTACCCATTCGGACGTGTTGGAACAGTTCGTTTGGTTGTACAAGTTGTGGAATGAAAATTGCACCACTTTGCAACTTTACATTGCTTCCATCTGGCAACTTTTCCCTCCACTGAAAAGTCATCACCACAGAAAATTTCCTTTGAGATAGAAAAAACTGAGAGAGGTTTTTTTATATGGTCCCAACATGATCCCATAGCCTTAGACGAAGAGTCTGTAAGCATCACGGTCTCTGAGAAATAGACCTTCAAAGATTGCTGCCTTTTAGCACTTTGGACTCTTAAGGGAAATCGTCGGTCCAATGTAGCTCGAAGTGATTCGGTGTATTTGGGTGAAAGAGAGGACCATCCCTAGCATAAAAATACCCATCTGTACGTGTTGGAATAGTTCGTTTGTTCGTACAAGTTGTGGAATGAAAGTTGCACCACTTTGTAACTTTACACTTCTTGCATCAGGCAACTTTTCCCTCCACTGAAAAGTCATCACCACAAGAAAATGCCTTCAAGATAGAAAAAACCGAAAGAGGTTTTTGTAGATGGTCCCAACATGATCCCATAGCCTTAGGACCAATACCAAATATAGCTACCACTCTCAAGACCAATGTAACAATGATACAAAATAATGCTTTGAGTTTGAAAGATGGGTCACTTTCCTACTTTGGGTGGGATTTCAAACTCTCTAATACTATCATGCATTTATTTCATTCCTTGTGCCTCCACCTCCCACTTCCTTCTCTTGTGGACCTTTGAAATTTTTCCTTTCCATTCTCATAACACCCTAATACCTTGACCACCACTTCTGAAACCATACATTCATCTTTGGATCCTTGGGCTTTTTGATGATGTCTTACATTTGTAAAATAGCCAATGGGGTATCCTAATCCTCAAACCCCTAGATCCCCATTGTCTTGTGTCCTAACACCCAAGAATCCCATCACCTAAACCCTTGATGTTGGACCTTGGGATAATTATTTGCTTGAACTTAAAGCAATCATTTCCCTAGATCTCCACACTCAAGCATGCACTTTCACAAAACCTCACCATTTGAATGAACTCCACCCATGACCACGACTAACCAAGAATGCACTTAATGAGCCAAAATTTGAATGTGAGGAAATGGGAAGAAAATTTGGACCCATGTTAGGCCTTCAACCTCTATATAAGGATTACAACTTCATTAGTTTGGATAATCTTTGGACATCATCTCAAAAAATCCAAAATTGCAAAGTTGGACACTTGTGTTCACTTGTTGAACCTAAGGACAAAAACCCTTAGGTTATGGAGATTTTTTGACAAAACCCCATTGGTTTCCTAGAGTTTGGAAGATGAAACTTGTTTGGATTTGTGAGGGAAATTTCACACAAAGGTTGCATCTATACGCCAAGCATAATGGATTTCAGCATTTAGGCATTTCAACATCCCAATATTTTTCTAAAACAATTTTTGATCATTGTAATCTTGGTTATGAGAAAAAAATTGAAGCAAAAGAATTGTAATCATGAAGTGAGTTATTTGAATTAAATAATCTATTCCAACCAACTTATATGTGTAGATCTATTTATCATATGTGAATGTTTTAGATCTAAATATCTTGTTTAAATGTTTTGGCTGATTTTCGTTGAATTATTCCAGATCTAAGAAATTTGTATGAATAATTTAGTTAAGGATCATTGCATTTATCATTGATCCTATGGTCAAATGTTCTCATCCTATGACATAAGTCTTGAATTTCTTTAATTAGTCCTGACAAGTTAGAATTAAAATCAGTGACCAATGACAGACTAATAAACTTTATCTTCACATTCTGCAGATACCTATAAAGTGTTTCCTAGTTTATGAACTTCTTGTTGTTCTATATAAAGTCAAAACATTAATGCAATGGAATTATATTGACAAATAAGAATATATTATTTTATTTAACCAATTCCTTCCAGACTCTCTTCAAAAAGATAACCAATCCAAATGTTAAAGTCCTTGATAAATCCTCACTTTTTCTTGCACTGAGAATATAAGTTGTTGACAGATGCAAAAATCCTCAAGTCTACTAAAAGCTTTCTTAGACCCATACATAAAATGTTCCAAAGTTGATATGGACTGAGGTGGTAGAAAATAAAAAGCTTGAAAAGGCCAATTGTGTTTAAATAATTTACTCCTTTGGATATAGAAATCTACCAGCTTTCATTGAGAATAAAATTCTAATGGGAATATCCCTTCCCGAGTCAGAGATTGAGAACAAATTTTACCTAAACAATATTATTCTCTCTACTATTACACCTTATTTAAGTACACTTATCCTTTACTCACAGGGAATGAAATAGTGTTTGTGGTGTATAATTTTGATGGTTCTCATGACCTCTTGCTTGGGAAGGTTGTAACTCCCCCATTCAGTCAAACAACCAAATGTATGTTTGTTGACAATATCAAATAAAACCTCCAGCTAGGGTCTACTAGTGTAGGGAGAAGAAATACATGAACTTTTCTTTTTGATTTGGGCTAAATGTGATTAGGACAAGCCCTGACAGGGTTGTATCAAAGCCCAAGAGAGAGATATGTTGAGCAAGAAAATAGAGAAATTATAGTGAAAATGTGCATTAGCATGTCTCAATTTATTTATAGAAGAAAGTACAATGCACAACAATCAAGCAAAAGCTAAAATCCATCTATGAAATAAATTACTCACTATAAAAAATAACCTTCAAATTAAAGAAGAATTTAAGAAGCTATATTTGTATATAACTTCTTCAAATGTATTTAAATTATTGTACAAGGAACATAAAATATTAGAGATGCACTTTCCAAGCAATGTTGTTTTCCTATCGGTTTATGTAAAACATAATTATTGTGGAGATTATACTTAAGATTCAATTAATCAAGGAAATTAGAAATGTTTTGGAGTTTTGTTCTACCAATGCAATTCTTTTCCATACTAGCCATTATGGAGAAGTGGTTTATACAAATTTTCTTTGTGAAAAATACATTGTGATTAAATTATTTGTTTAAAAGTTATGTCTTGCTTTTTATTTTCTTAGAGAATCCATATTTAGATGGTGTTGTAGTTAGATAAACATCTATTTTTCACAGAGCTCACAACTTTTAATAGTATTCTTTTCCTAAATTTCTAGGTCAAAGTGCATGATGATGTCATTTCATGCCTGCAAATAATTGAATCTTCTAGTCAACAAATGGTCACAACATCTTGGGATGGAATGATTAAAATATGGAACATTGATGAAGGCAGAGGTAGTTGGGCAAAAACTTTTGGCTCATCTAAGAAGACACAAAGTGCCAGTAAGTATATGAAGAATGGTCATATGATATATTATTTGTATTCATATGGGAGTCTAGCCATATTAATTTTTTGAAAAAGGTGAATTTATGTTATATAAAAAAATTGATGGTTACAAATGGACCACCAAATTTACTAAGGCATGGGAAAGTTGACAAAGAAGAAAATCAGATGGTGTAGGGTTAATCATATGAGTATCTAGTTGTTACTTATGCAATGTGAAATAATGCTTTGAGTTTGAAAGATGTACAATGCAATGTAATCAACAATATGAATATAAACTACATAATATTTAATCTTTCTTTTTATGCTATTGTACATTGATACTTAACCATTGCTCACTTGATTAAATTTTCAAAGAGTTTAATTGTGCACATGAGGAGGAAATTAAATCTCTATTGTCAACTTCTATATATATCAAATTATCCAATAATCAAGTGTATGTCCATATACAAAAATGGCATCAATGCCAACTCAAACAAAGTTTTACAATATATGGCATATGCCATCTCGGTATCTATTCAAAATTTACGTGCCAAAATGTCTATATTATCCTAAACTACTGGTGGATCATCAAAATGGAGCCTCTTTGAAGCACTCATTGGCTCTGAAGGTAGCTGCACAAGAAAAAGTCAAACCACAATTGAGATTAGTTATACTATATAATTTAAAATCAAATAATTAACATAAAAATCAATACACATTGAATTATAATTGAACTCTAAAATTGAAATCTTGATTACCTGAAACGTACGTCTCTTTGAAGGGTTAGGAGTCCTAGAATATACCCCTCTCAAAGAACTAACCAAACCAACTTTTGTAACGTCAATCTATATATATGTGAACAAAAACATGAAATTGATCCAAGTTAGCATAGAATTGTTAGTAATAAGAACATATTTACCAAGCACAAAATAAAATAAACATATACCTCTTTAGGTTGATCTTTTTCGGTATCTCCTTTAGGTGTATCAATGCCTCCTCCTTGAGGTGTTTCAACACCTCCTCCTTTAGGTGTTTGAATACCTACTCCTTCGGGTGTTGTGGCACTTATCAACAATGATGTATAGCTCACAACCACCTGCACATAAAAATGACAAGTAAATATGAAACTATGAATCTATGCCAATGTATGCATAATCAATAAAAGATAGATTATAAATTTTAATTCAATCAAATTTGAGTTCAATTACCTTTCCCTTATCTAACACCGTGTCTCCATTGTCTGGAGAGCGTCGTACCTCACTCGCACAGGCTATTTCCTACAAGTAGAGAGTAAGATAAATATATAAGTTAATATATAATTTCATTATTGACAATTCAAATGACAAGCAAATATATAGTAAAAAAATGTAAATGAGTGAGTGTGAAAATACATACTGTGTGCGTGTCAAGGCCAAATGAAATGGGCCTAAGGGTGCTATCACTCACCTATGTGAGCTCCTCCTCAGACATTAACTGTTAAATAGACCATGTAAATAAATATTAGTACTTGATACTATCTCTTATTAATATTCATTTTTAAAAAAATGCAATTTATGAATTTACACCTTAAATGTTACTTGTGTAACTACTCCAATGTCCACCTCTCTAGCAGGAGAGGACTCTATAGGGTGTGCTCCACTCCCCTGCATGTGATCTGCTATAATCTCCACATCCTGGATGTCATAATCAAAAGTGTCTAATGGATGCTTAGGGGGCTATACAATAGGACCCAAGCATATTTGTTAGCACATATTGCAAATATGTGGCACACAAATATGTGGACCCGAGGAGGATGATGCAGTAGCACTGGATCCATCACCAAGATCACCAAACTATGGTTGAGCTACTGAAAAAGCATGGAAAACCAAAAGACCACTCAAAGAGTGAATGGCCTAGATAGTTTGTGTGGCTACATCCTCTGTAATATTTGAATGTTGTACTAGAGGTGGCAGAGGAAGGGGAGGACAGGGAACATGTGGGTTCCTAACTACTCTAGCTGCCCCTAGCCTATCCTGAGGCATACCTCTACCAATGCCTTGGAAGGGTTTAATGTCAAAGTAATTGACATGATTCCCTAACAAAAACTTAGCATATATTTTTTTAATAAAGTAAAAAGGTACATCAAGATTAATGTTGGGTGGTTTATAAAAAACTATACACCAATGATCCCAAAAGTTATCTACTATGCCCCTATGTGTGCACCATTTTATAGAAAGTTTTGGTTTGTTAACATTAACTGGCAAACCAGTGCTGGGGTTAATAAGTAAAGAGGCTATTTGGGCTTTTGTTATTTGGAGATCTTTCACATCATCATAAGACAATCCACATGCATAATATTCCTTCATGGTTTCTTGCCACAAATGAAAGGCATTATGTTGGGTGGAGAGGGTTTGTACATTTGTAATTATTCTTGCCAATGTGTTTGACATATGGGATAATCGAGGGATTTTCTTATAAACATCACAAATTCCCCTCAATTGCATGAATTAAGTCTTCAATTGATGGCTGCGGAGGTGGTGGAGCATTTGGCATTTCTGCATTTTGATTCTGCTGGTGGATTTTCATTCTCAAATGGTGGAATTTGTCCATTCTCTCATTTTGGCAACCATAATGCCTGATTAAAGTTAAAAAATAATTAATCTAAAATTAGACAATATAAATGAAACACTATTTTTAAATCAAAATCCATTAAAACATTCATTTTTTTTATCAAAATCCATTATGAACTCAATTGTTTCATAAAAATTCAATCAAAACCCTATTTAAAAAATCACAAAACATTTTTTTATCAAAATCCATTCTAAATTCAATTCTATTATTGTGAAAAAAAAAACATTTTTTTATCAAAATCTATTCTTCAATTTTTCAAAAATCAATCAAAAACCCTATTTTTTAAAAAAAATCCACAAAAAACCATATGAAATTATTCAAATCTAAATAAAAATTGAATCAAATCAAATAAAAATAAATAAACTTACCTTTTCCAAATCGAATTTTTCCCAAATCAGATATCCATTAAGCGAAGAATCGATCCATTGTGTGCCTGTGGGTTCTTCACTGCCTAATGACTTCAAAAAAGTGAGGCATTTTTTATATATGCTTTTTGTAAATTAGATATCCGATCCAAATCGGATATCCGATTTGAATCTGATATCCAATCGAAATCGGATATCCAATTTGCAAAACTAGGTTTGGTGTTTGGTATGGTGACACCCAAGCCTAAAAAAAGTCAACACATTCTTTTCGTGTTTTTCGGTTGATGAAAGGCATGTTTTTTTCCTCATTGCCACTTTTTGGCCCACCATTAGCCTGCACATACCCATAAATAGAAATTTGGGGTAAAAATCAATTCATTTTCACCCACCTAGCTTTGAAAGTTGAGAATTTTCTTAGCACTCACAGCAATGATGTCTCATGTTTTGAACACCCATCAATGCGCTTACAAGATCCGGACATTCAGGCGACTAGCCGACGCGGACCCCCCAATATGTACCCTAAAATTGACTTTTGAAATTTTTGATTTGCACGTATTTTTATGCATTTAATTCAAGTTTTAAGTATGTGTAATTTTGTTAAAACGCTGCATGTGCATGAGAAAATGACACATCTGCGTGCGGATTAACGCATTTGCAAATTTACGTTAATATTTTAGCACAGGTTATCTGTGGTTTGACACATGTGGAGTTTACTTCAATGCAATTGATAATAAGCATCACATGTGCATTTAGAATAGCCGCATTTGTTTATTTTGCAATGCATATGTATTTAATTTCACGCAATTGCTTTTATTTCAATGTATTCGCATGTATTTCAACACATTTGGATTTAAAAGGTAATTGTTCGTAGTTATTTTTTATAATATACACATGTGTGTTGAAGCTACGCATGTGAAAAGGAATGACGCATGTTTCCAATGAAATGACGCATTTTATTTTTATGCACTGCATATGTTAAATAACAATGCATGTGCAAAATAATGGCGCATTTGCAAAATAATGACGCATTTGAATAGCAATTAATTTAGTCATTTTGCATTAGAATAGATGTTTGATGCTGACATCGGGGCATGTATAATGGCATTGCAGGTTGTGTTCGATAGTGTATATACACGAGAGTTGAGACCGACGACCTTTTGGTTCAGAGATAGCTTGTAGAGTGTAGAGCGGCAGTTTCTATGGAACCTAGGTCTTCTTCACATTACAGACATGCCCCAGATTCGAGCGAATTGGGGTTTATTGACAACATTGCAGGAGCGGTGGCACTCAGAGACATCATCCTTCCACCTACCTATCAAAGAGGCCATAGTGACATTGGAGGATGTCTATAGGATCTTGAGACTTCCTATCAGAGGCACTAAGGTGAGCTACGATACCCAGAGAGGTATTTCTGAGATGTGTCGATATTACCCTCATGCAGACATTAGGCAGTTAGGGCTTGACCATTATGAGATTAGATGGTGTGTATTAGCGCAGAGGTATAGGAAATTGGACTGTCTATTATGCACACTGATAGGTGGGATAGTACTTCTTGACCATCGAGGTCATGGGTTTCCTGTGGGATGGGGGGAGATGCTCATAGGAATGTTAGAGCAACAAGTTGTATATGATTGGGGTTCCCGTCTGCTTGGGATATTATATTTTCACTTACATGCTATAGCCTACTAAGAGGCATAGTCTATGAGTTGTGGTACCACACTCCTAATGGTATGGGCATGGGAACACATTACAATCTTCCGGCCACCAGTGACAGTAGCTGTACCACACGGAGCTCCTGACGCCTTTCGTTATGTGGGGGTGAACACTCAACACCACATAGGAGATACATGATACTTTGGGCATGCCCTAGACATGATGGTTTAGTTTACATGAAGGCCATACCTGGGATGTGTAGAGTGGTTGGATGAGAATGAGCACTTGCCTTTTTGCTGATAGACATAGTATTTGATTGGGCAGACAGTGTCACATGTCCACATCATAGATCATCACTTGCCAGATCATGTCCTACAACAGTTTGGAGAGGTGCAGGTTGTGCCTAGAGGACAGGAAAAGTTCACGAGGTCTTTGTGAGAGGTCCCCCTATGGGGTCTAGAGATTCCAGTGGCCACAGCTAAGGTAGACATTGATGCATTATAGAAAGTTCCATGGGAATGGAGAGATGGTCCAATAGACCCAGGTACCACACAGGAGTATGATCAGTGGTGGGTTGTACATAGGCTGATTCCTTTGATAGATCCAAAGCAACCAGCATTGGAAGAGTAGTGAGGGAAAAGTCCATGAGGTAAGCGTGGTAGAGGTAGAGGTCAGGGAGATGGAGGAGGCCATGGTGATGGTGGAGATTATGGTAGAGGTGGGTGATGAGGTGGTAGAAGAGGGAGATGTGGACAGAGGGGATGAGGGCCACCATTGTTCCTAATCCATGAGGAGGGATGAGGCAAGGAGGATGTGGTTATGCCAAATGTTGGTCGAGGTGGGGAGGAGGTTCATACAGAGATTGGAAGAGAGGAGGAGCATCCCAGAGAGGAGGCCATTCCAGATGTTCCTGCAAAGGAGGAGGCAGAGTGAGAGGAGGGAGAGATTGATGATCTAGGCTTGCTAGGTGCCTACCAGGAGGATGATGATCATGAGAGAGAGGTTCAAGACTAGATTTTGGAGGAGTTGGATGAGGAGGAGGATGGTGTGCTGAGAGCTAGATAGGATGACACAAGGGCAGTTGATCCCAATACCACTACATTGCATGCACAGGTTGCATCCTTGGAGGAGATGAGAGGCCTGATGTTCGAGAGAGATGTATTGCAGATGGAGAGGGACAGATCCATCATGGACAAAGATCAGGCTATAGCTCGAAGATAGGAGACTGAATAGAGATTCATAGAGCTCAGAGCTTTATGTACTGGACCATCAGTTGTGTTTTCCAGAGAGTTAGTCATATTTGGGGAGAGAGAGACTTATTACCATGATTTATATGAAGCATAGGTTCCTCTAGAGAGATGGGCTCTCAGCTTCTTGTAGGCACGTAGCAGTAGGTCACAGACTAGGACCCACACCAAGACAATTAGCACAGAGGGTGTGGAGTAGCCATGTAGAGCAGGTTCGTATGAGAGGCCTCACTTAGCTCATAGGTCATCAGGTTCCTGAAATCATTCATCTGTGCACTCCAGCCATGATAGAAGTGGCAGTTCAGGATAGGGGCACTTCTTGATTTGTACTAAGACATTGTATTATGATTCTATAGCCTACGGGCTTCCATGTTTATTGATACATTATGATATTGTGATGTGACACGGTTGATATATATATATATATATATATATATATGATTTTGGTGGTGATTCTCATGATATGCATTTCTATTTATTGATTACGCAATCATTTATTTATACATGTGATGTTATATGATATGCCAATGAGATGGATGATCATATCTATTGTATGATGTGTTGATGTAGCTAATGATATAATGTTGATTCTATGTGATGTTGATTCTATATGATGTTATATGTACAATGCATGCTACATGTGATGCTATACAAATGTAATGCGAGGCATGTATTTATAGTTTTTTGATGTCCATAAATGCTGAGGATATGTATTGTATGATGATGAATGTCTATTATGCCATGATGTCCTAAATATGATAAATGCCTATATGTATGTATTTTTCTAGCATGTATGTGTATGCAGGATGACTTATATTGTTGTGTGTCACAGGACTCCATCAGAATGCAAGAAAGAAGAACTTTTAGTTTGCAAAGAAAGACTAAGAAATGATAAAGAAATGTGATGGATGTTAGTATTAGCAATCTTCGATGTTTTTTTGTATCACAAAAGGTATTGCACTTTATCATCATTGGGTGGGACTAATACAAATGGAGAAAAACACCATGATATGACATAGATCAAGGTGTGCAAGGTCATCCACTTGCTAACAACAGTCAGTCATAGACAAGGATTGTCATTAACTCATACTAAAGGAACAAGTTGCCCCAGTCTTTTTGTCAGGACAAACCACAAACAACAGACAAAGTAAAAGATGAATCATGAGACGTAATCGCTCCTCTAAATCCTTCATGGGACATCCTTGAGGAAACTAGTAACATGACTCAAAATTCAATTTAAAAGACAATTGACAGACAACAGTCAAAGAAAATAGAATTGTGATACATCGTTTCTTCTCTAAATCCTTCATGGGACATCCTTGAGAAAGCTAGTAACATAATTCCCATCATCAAGTCAAATAAAATGATAAGATAAATAAGCCATAAAGTCAAAAAGCCAGTAAAATATTTTCCAAAACTTGATTTGTTTGTTTGATTTGTTTTGATTGATAGAATGATTGATTGATAGAGCCTAATTTCAGGAGATACACATACCAGATAAGACGTTGAGTCTGGTTTTGATATTATGACTATTTGTATAAGGAATGACAGCCTAGTTTTAGAAAGACATGTATCATATAAGACGTTGAGTCAGATGTCGTTGATGTGATAACCTGTGTAAGGCTATGCTTGACTATTTGACAATGTCGATTATGTAGGAAGGACTAATCCTATATAAGGCATAGATTGTTTTACTGATAGTTGTATTCAAGAAGGACTCATCCTGAATAAGATATTGGTTGGTTGCTATGATGATGTCTATTTCCAGGAAGGACACATCCTGTAGAAGACATTTGTTGATATGTTTTGATTGTTTCGTTTGGAAAGTTGTTTGATTTGACTTAGAGACATTGTTGACTTGTTCACCAGATTGATGCATGACATGATACGATGTGTCAAAAATTGACTGTGTGTGACGAAAAGCCCTAAAGGACTAACCTAGTGCGGTCTTGGGGGCTCATTGATTGATGGCCTTGCCTATGTTATACATGAAGAGACCTCATAGTTCGAATTGAATTTGAATGAAAAGACTGACTACAAATAGAAGACATGTGTGAAAGTGAATGTGATGAACCCTAATGGACTGACCTAGTGTGGCTATGGGGGCACATTGATAGGTGGCCTTGCCCACATCTAGTCGCAGAGGCAACGTAGTTTGACATGACCAATGAACTTGTCATATAGACATATGAATTGAGGCATGATTTTATATAGACAAACCTAAATGGACTGACCAAAAGCCTCGAGGGCACATCAACAGATGGCCTTGCCTACGTCCAGTCGCAGAGGCAACGTAGTTCGACAAAAAACAAAGACTGACAAGTGTGACTGACTCTAACTCTGTTTTTAGATTTTTGAAATTTTTTGATTTTCTTTTGTGTTTTCTCAGGTCATTTTGTGATGTTCGTGGATTTTTCTATGATTTTACCTCTTCAACACAGCCAATGGAAGAATCAATACGACACATGTCAAGTGCTTGCTCCTAGTCGAGTATAAGACCAATTGATTAGGAATAGGGTAAAATGAGGGATATGAAATGCACTCGATGTCAATCATTCTAGGTTGTGGGAAAGACTACCACTTATTATGAATGGTATATACAAGTGATGGATATGAAAGATAAGGGATATTTACAAGGATAGGGAGTATGTATAGGGATAAGGACTATATAGAGGGAAGTGGACTATGTAAATGTTGTGGACTATGTACAGGGTTAGGTAGTATGTATAGGGATAAGGACTATGTACAAGGATATGCTAGATTAGAATAATAGTAGATGAAGGAGGAGAGTCAACAACACATGGCGCCTATTTGTGAAGTTTTCACCATGGTACCTATCCAAAGCGCCACCAAAGCGATTTTCACTATTGGATGAATTATTTGTGTTTACTATTTTTTGGATTATCTAATTTTATTTTTTTTAGTGTTATCAAGACACCTGTTTGCCAGGTTTTCACATTGGTAACAATTTTTTTGATTTTATGATTTTTTTTGTATTTTTGATAATTAAGGAAAGGTTCTTAGAAGCTATGTGTAGAACTTCTTTAGATGAAAACTATTGATTGGCAAGGATAATGGTTGCCCTTCAATAGTAGAGAGTTGGTACGCTCCTAATCCAAATGCTTTTGTAACAATATAAGGTCCTAACCAGTTTGGTCCAAACTTTCCTGGTTTGTCTCTTTCTGCTTGATTCTTTGGGTTCTCCATTAAAACCAGGTCACCAATGTCAAAGTTTTTGTTCAAGACCTTCCTGTTATAGCTACAAGGAAGGTGATTCTGATATGATTGGAGATGGTCTAGTGCCTTCTGTCTCGCTCATCTAGGAATTCTAGCTCATGGAGTCTTGATACTTGGTACTCTTCATCATCAATGTGGCCTTTCAAGGATACCCTTAGGGAAGGAATCTCGACCTCAATAGGCATAATAGCTTTAGAACCAAATACTAGTGAATAGGGAGTGGAACCAATGGGAGTATGAATACTTGTGCGATAAGCCCATAAGGCAAGATTAAGTTGTAAATGCCAATCATGGCCAACATCATTGACAATCTTCTTGAGGATTTTGATGATGGTTTTGTTACATGCCTCTGCTTGGTCATTACCTTGTGGGTAGTATGGAGTGGAAAAGTGATGTTGAATATGAAATTCATCACAAAGATGATGAACCTCTTGATTCTTAAATGGGCGGCCATTATTAGTGATTATGGATTGAGGGACACCATATTGACAAATGATATAGTTTAGGATGAACTTAGAGATCTGTGTGTTGGTCATGTATGTCATAGGAATAGCTTCAATCCACTTCATAAAATACTCAGTGGAAGTGATAATGAATTTGTGGCCATTAGATGATGTGGGGTGGATCTTACCTATGAGGTCAAGTCGCGATTGGGTGAAGGGCCATGGTGATGTTATAGGATGGAGCTCTTGTGCTGGTGCATGTATCAAGTCTCCATGAACTTGGCATTGATGACATTTCTTTACAAAGACATATGAGTCCCTTTCCATAGTAGGCTAGTAATAACCTAGACTCATAATCTTTTTAGCTAAGGTAGGACCACTAGAATGGGAACCACATATACCCTCATGCACCCCTTGCAAGGTCGCTTATGCTTCATTAGAATCAAGACATCTCAGTAGGGTATTATCTAAGGCATGTCTATATAGGGTGTCTCCGATGATGGTGTATTTGGCCAAATTTTGAAGGAATGTCCTATGCCGGTTGTTTGGTAGGCCAATGGGTATAATTTTGGTTTGAAGGTAGTCATAGATTTCTTTGTACCATGGGGAGTCAGGACCAACAATGTCACACCCCATTTTAGAATCTGGGATATTGTAGGCTGGGACCAAAAGCTATTCTACCAAGAACTCAAACTTAGGCATGTTGTTAGGAATGTCCAGAAGTGATGCAATTGTAGCCATAACATCTGCTGCCTTGTTTAAAACACATGGTATTTGATGAAATTTTTCTTTGTCAAAGTACTCTTTAAAGCTATTGGCCATGTGTTTATATGGAGCAAGCATCCTTAGTCTCATAATCATTATTTACCTGTCTGATTACTAATTAAGAATCACCATATACTTGTAGATTCTTAATTTTCCACTTGACTACCATGTGTAACCCTGTCACTAGAGTTTCATACTTTGATATGTTTTTAGTACATGGGAATGCAATTTTGAATGATTTCAGGATGGAATCACCCTACGGTGTGATAAACAGTATACCGGCCCCTAAACCATGGTTTGTATGTGAGCTGTCAAAGTGCAGTTTCCATGTTGTGTTTGTGTCAATTGTAAATATAAACTCATCAGGAAAGTCTGCAAATAATGGGTGATCTGCTTGTATTGGTGCGTCAGCTAATTGATCAGAAATGAATTGTCCTTTAATAGCCTTTCTTTCTACATACTGGATGTCATACTCACTAAGTTTCATAGCCCATTTGGCTAGTCACCCTATTAATGCTGCCTTGCTGAGAAGATACTTCAAAGGATCTATTTTAGCAATCAACATTGTTTGATGGTTTAGCATATAGTGCCTTAGTTTTTGGGTAGCAAATACTATTACAAGATAGGCACGTTCAATGGTACTATAGTTGAGCTCATAACCTACCAAATTCTGACTGATATAATATACTGCCCTTTCATGACCTTCATCGTCATGCTGTGCAAGCAATGCTATGAGTGATGAATGGGTTGTTGTAATATAAAGAATCAATGGTCATCCTTCAACAAGTGGCATTAAGATTGGTGGTGTGAGTAAATATTCTTTAATTAGTTGAAAAGCCTCTCCGCACCTAGTTGTCCATGCAAAGGGTACCACTTTCTTAAGTAGATGTTGAAAAGGATGTGTCTTATCTGCTAACTGCACTATAAATCTTCTGATGGATTGTAGTCTTCCCTGTAATGTCCTTAATTGAATGAGATTAGTTGGTGGAGGAATATCTATAATTTCTTTTACCTTGGTCGGATTCACTTCAATGCCTCGTCTGGAAATGATATAAACTAATAGCTTTCCTGACTTGACTCCAAACACACATTTCTTGGGATTGAGTCTTACTTTATACTTTTTGAGCCTTTGGAATACCTTGTCTAAAACCTGTAAATTTTTTTCCCTTGTCTTGGATTTAACAATAATGTCATCGACATAATCTTCCATAAGAGTGTGTACTAGATCATGAAAGATGGTGGTCATGGCACGTTGATAGGTTTCTCCAACATTTTTTAGTCCAAAGGGTGTAACATTCCAACAATACATTCCCCAACAACAAGTTAAGCCATTTTATGTTGGTCTTTAGTTGCAATTCTAATCTGATTATATCTTGAAAATCCATCCATAAGGGACAACATCTCATATCTCGTTGTCATGTCAACTATCATATCTATGTTAGGCAAAGGGAAGTAATCCTTAGGACAAGCCTTGTTGATATCTCTAAAATTGGTGTAGATGCAGATGCCTCTAGATGGTTTAGTGACCGGTACAAGATTGGAAATCCAATCTGCATAGTCAATTGATTTAATGAAACCAACATCTAACAGTTTCTTGAGTTCTGCCTTGACTAGTAAAGCAATTTGTGGATGCATTTTTCTCAAATTTTGTTTTACTGGTTTGACACCTGATTGTAACGGCAAGTGATGTAGAACAAGTTTAGGATCCAAGCCAAGCATGTCTACATATGACCATGCAAAAATTATTTTTCTCTGTCCAAAGAAGTTCTGGAATTCTGGTTGCTCTTCTGTTGTCAATGACACTGCAAAATAAACTAATCGAGGATTCTCTTATGTACCTATGTTGACTTCTATTGATTCTTCAACGAGCATAGGTGAATTTTCTTGTGCAATAGGGAGAGTGTTCAAACCTCCATCCTTAGGTGCTTCAGAGAGTTTTTTGCCTTCGGATATGTCCTTTCTTTTTACTTTTTCATTGTCTAAAGGTGCCTTTCGGTTTTCACCTAGAGACTCATCCTTTTTATCTTGTTTATTATTTTTCTCATTTTTGCAACTAGAGGGTTGAACAGATTCCCCAAAATATTCTTTGTTGTCCAAGTCAATGGTAAAACCAGCCTTGTGATCACCATTAGGTATGCCTTCTTGTAATCCCAGGAACATAGCAATTGCTTTGTCGTTCTAAAAAATGTCTAAGATGGGTGTGTCTTGTTGGTCCCAATCAATGAGTTGGGGATAAACTAAGGACATGTCATCATCAAAGTGATAAAAGTTTAATGGGGTCAAGGTAAGGACTGAGTTATTCATATGGTCACAAAATTCTTGTACTAAGTCTTGTTTTCTCTTAGGTTTAGGTCTAGGTAGATTGAGAGGTGGGCCTAATGCCAAGGTTTGATTATCTGAAATAGATGGCTTTGGTTGCCAAGAGGTAGGATCAAGTGATTCCCAATAGTAGTGTTTAAACCACATTTTCTTTGGTGGAAAGGAATTCAATGGATTTGATGAGGATCTTAACATTAAGTCAAGTTCTCCAAATAGTTTGTCAAGGTCCATGGAAGAGGTAGAGGATAAGGAATCCCACTCATATTTGTTTGAGTCCGGGGAGTCACAAGGGAGTTGGTCAAATGGTTCATGAGATGTCTCAATATCTTTTGAAGCACTTACTTCCTCAAGTAAGGGTGATGTGGTACTAGAAATGTTAATCTAAATTGGTTGAAACCCTAGCCCTAAACCTTTTGGCCATTGAGAAAAAAATATTGGTTCAATCCTTCCATCTTGATTTAAGCCTAACCCACTCTATCCATCATATCCCTTGCTCTACATAATTTTGAAACCTTTTCCATATAGATCAGTGGGAATGTGAGCAAGTGAGAGAGGTTCTTCATTATCTTCCTTGTACAACCAAGAAGTGACATCTTATGTATCACTGACCTCTTTTCTTAATTCACCCCATTTAGAGAAAGTTGTTGTGGGAGGAATGTGTATAGTAACCATAGATTGTCTCCTATCTGATGTAGGTAAACCATATGACTTAGGAGGAATCAAATGGCTAACATGATAAGATGTCTTCATGTAATACTCTCCAAAACTTTTGTCTTGGATCTCAACCCTAGGAGTGATAGGAATTGAGGGTGGAATAGATGTTCGAGTGAGTGTGAATGGATCAACATAGGAATATGGATTGGATGATGAAGCCTCTTGGTTTACTGGGACTTGGTGTTGGGGGATCTCTTTTAGATTGGTGCAATATTGGAATGGATTTGGGTCACCATCTATAGTTATTTTTGTGCCATTGTAAGGGAATTTAAGACAATGATGATACATGGAAGGGACCACCTTCATGGCATGAATCCATGGTCTTCCTAGCAGAAGGTTATAAGGAAGGGTGAGATCCAAGACCTGGAACTTTGTATCCATCACCACAGGACCAATTCTGATAGGAAGTGTTACCACCCCCTTTGATTTTCCTTCCTCATCATCATAAGATTTTATGACAATATTTTTAGTGGTGTCTACGCATGCTTCTGAGAAATCTAAGGCCTTAACTAGTTTTAAAGTGCATAGAGTTAACCTTTCCCCTCCATCTACCAAAATTCATCTAACTTTGGTGTCATTAGCAAGGACTTCAAGATGCAAAGAATCATTATGATTTGTCTTTTCAGTTGCGTAGCCTTATTCAGAAAATGTGGCATGATGGTTATTGGTCAAATAGCCCACCATTTTCTAGAAACAATTGACATCAAGATCATTGGGGACCGTGGTGTTTTGTAAAGCCTTATCTAGAATAAATCAATGCTCAGGGGAAATATGCAACAGTTCCAAGATTGAGATTTGGGCTGGGGTCTTCCCCAATTGGTCAAGTAGGTTATATTTTGACTTGGAAGACTGTGGTATTTGCTACGATGGGGGACCTTGAATGGTGATCTTCGTACGATGAGTATTGACCGCACACTGGGGATTTGTATTGATAGTAATGGTATTGATATTCTCATCAGCGGTGCGAAGGCAATGAATTATTTTTCCACTACCATAATCACATTTGATACTTGCATAATTGGCTGACATATTGGTCTTAGTACTTGAACTAGGGACACTTCCTTTCCCATGGTCATGTAGTTGATCCGAAAAGACTTGATGATCAGTGTTTGATGACTTTTGTTTTTGTCCACTAACTTCAATTATTCTCTTGTCCACAAGATCTTGTATGATATTCTTTAGTTGGTGATGTTTTTGTAGGTTATATCCCTTAGTTCTATGATAATCACAAAAGGAATTGTCATCCCACCAAGCTGGTTTAAATTGTCCTGGGTCATATTGTCGTGGCTCTTGAGGCTGTATGAGATTATGTTGTAATAGTTGTTTGAATATAGACTCAATGGGTTCCCCTAAGGGAGTGAACTCACATTTTTTAAACCTCCTTTGTTGTTGTGGATGTTGAGTATTTTGAACCATGTTAGGAGGTTGATTGACAAAATTAAGGGTATTGGTAGAAGTGTTAGGTACCTGTAATGTGATGAGTGGTCCTGCTTGTAGTGTTTTAGCATCAACTACCCCATCATTGGTGACATTTTTGTTGCGAGACCAAAATATGTTTTTCCCAGTGGGGGTGTTTTGCACGATCAGATTTCTATTGGATGTTGATGTCTTAAGTTTTCCTTTTTCAATGAGATCCCTTTCTATTATAACCCCTTTTTCCACTAGTTATGAAAAATATGTACAACAATGTACCCTTAGGTTACTCCTTAATTTTGCATGAAGGTTTTCCTGGAACATAGTGACTTTTTGTTTTTTAGGTATTTCGACAGGACACCGACTAGCTATAGTCCTCCATCTCTGGAAGAAAGTGATGAATGTTTCACCTTCATCTTGTGTTGTGTGACATAAGGTTACGATATTTATCTCGTGGTCTATGTTGAAGGAGAATTGCTCTAGAAATTTCTCAACTAGTTCACCCCAAGATCTAATGCCACAGTCTAGACTTGAAAACCACTCTAGTGCAATTACTACAAGACTTCTCATAAATAGTCTCATAACATATGTGGGGTCATAGGCGACATCTATGCATATGGTAGAAAATTCCCTTATATGTTCTATTGGATTCTGTTTTCCATTGTACTTAGGGAGATTCGGTATGACATATCTGTGAGGAAAAGGGGTCATATACAATGATCTATCAAAGGGAAATGGACATATGTCCTTTGTTGAAAAGGACTTTTTAGTTGAAACTGACATGTTATCCATTTGCATTTGTAGTGCATGCATTTGTGTTTGTAAGACGTCAACCTGGTTCAAGGATGTATTAGGAAGATTATGCAGGTCTACGTATGTATTCTGAAATCCAAAGTCTCATGATGGGTTTTGATTGAACATTGGTATTTGAGGTGGGTTTGGATTCAGAATGTTTGTAAACGTGTTCTGGGTTGGAATCTGCATAAAATGGTTTTGACTTGGGATCTGTATGAATGGATTTTGACTACCAATCTGGGAGAAAATACTCTGATTTAGAATTTGTGTGAATGGATTCTGATTTAGAATCTATGTGAATGAATTCTGATTACCAGTCTGGGAGAATGGATTTTGATTGCTAGTTTGGGAGAATGGATTATGATTGTCATATTGGAAGGAGGGAATACCTCCTGTTTGTGTGTTATGTGGGATAGTACTAGTGACTTGAGTGCTAGGTATGGCCATCGACTGTGGTATGGTGCTCGTGGTACTAGCATTATTTATGGATGTTGACTGTGAACTTGTGACACCGACATAAGGTGTAGAGGCTAACATTTTAGGTCTTTTACTCCCAACAAGAGGACCGGAGGGAGTGGATGATGATGCCCCTACAGTGAAATTAAATCCCGATGTCATGCCAGACATACCAAATGGGGAAGTATGGACTGTTTTACTATGTGTAGGTGTGCCAGATGGCATAGTAGTGCTTATCTGAGGTATAGTAGTACTAGCAGTCATTGTGTTTATCCCTTGTGTAGGTTGAGTTTGCAAGGTGCTAATATCAAATCTTGCAAGTAAGGTAGCACCTTCAGCTAGCAATTTGGCTAAGTATTGTTGATGATTGTTTGCTAGGTAGTCATCTACAAAAGAGGAAAATTTAGGGTCCTGGGCAACAACCTCTATGTCCTCTACTGCAATGTGCCCTTGAGTGTTTCTAGTGGTGAATTTGTCTAGTAAACTCTTGTGAGGTCTTGAAGAAAATGGGTTGATGAATTCGTTTGGGTTCGACATATTTTCTCTCTCTCTCTTCTCTTAGACCTAGTTTTAACCATGTAAGACAAGCTCAATATGCGGGAAATGCAAAACTACGTCTATGGATAGTATGACTCTAGTCTATGTTTTTGGGATTTTCTGTATGCAAAATAAGGAATTATCTAAAATGACACTAGTCTAGAATGACAATATCTAAAAATGCAAAGTCTAGCTAAGCTTCTAAGGGAATCAATTTCGTACACCTAGGACAAGGGTACTAACTACCTAAAGTCTAACCATGGTGTCAATTTAATTATGTCAAAGAACCACTGTAGGACAATGATCAAAGATAAGTTGAGTCTCCTAACTAAACTGATGAGCTAGGAGGACTCTCCGTATGACAAAGCATAAAATGATAGGACTAAGTTCAATGATAGATTTCACTGAAACTATGATTTTTCTAAAGTGCAGAAGGTGGACCTATCATAAAGTTTGTAAAAGTGACCTTCCTAGAAGTTTAATGCAAGGTAATATGTATTCTAAAATGAAAGTAAAACTAGGAACTAAGACAACTATAGATGTTACTAAATGATACTAAAGGATGCAAAATTGAGAAAATCGTTTCAGGTTTTTGTTCAAGGACTGGTTGTGAAAGACAACTGAAACTGGTATAACCATGTTGACTAGACAGTGACCATGAATTCTGACTTCTTGATAATCAGGCAAATGCGTCGCAGGATTTCATAGATGTGGTTAAGTTTTATAGTTGCATTTTTTTGATAATCAATTGCATGTCCCTGATAAAGTTTAATGTCTAACTCTGACAAATGTAGTTAACTTTTTGACAGATGCGACTCGTAATTGCAATTGCGACTCAAAATATAACATATACGGCTTTCCGCAAATAAGATGCGAGCTAAACTTGTAGATGCGACTCTACCCCTAATAGATGCGACTGAAAAATGATAGATGTGACTCAAAGTTAAACAAATGCAACTCTAAAAGTCAATTGTGACCTTTTGGTGAACAGTTGCGACTCTATGTATTTTCAATGATTTGAGATTTAAAACTAACTCCATTTTCCATGATCAAATTCTAGAAAACAAGGACAATTGTAAAAACAAAGTATTTTCAATTTGATTTTGGATTTAAAGAACATTTAATTTTGACAACAGAAAAGCACATCCTAATAGGCCAAAAGGTCAAGGGTTTGTATACTTGGTATAGCCCACCGAAATACCCCGAATCAGTGATAAACACCTTTCCTTCTCGAGAGCGGATAGCTTAGAAATTTGGTGGCATTGGCTCCCCTCCACTGCTCATTAATGTCATTTAAGCACACCAATTTTGAATTCTTTTGGAAATGACCTCCCAAGAACTGCTATCTCTACTCAAGGGGATCAATAGTGAGTGTCTTTGGGCATGATATTGTACCTTGCACTATACCAAGCAATAGCCAAAAATGGTTGGTCTCTAAAACAAAAGGTATTTAGTACGAGAATTTCATTCATGGGGAATGATCCATGCAGCGAGATTCCCCTTTCAGATCCATCTCGTTGGAACCATACTTATGATTCTTGGGCTTTCCCTAAGAATCCACTTTTATATATCAACTAGAAGTCCCTCGAGTTCAGGGTGCTACCAATCTGAGTCATCCTAGGGTGAGTACTTTTTCCCACCAGAACAGGCCCAAGTTCTAGAGTTAGTAACCATTTCTCTTACACCCAGGATCGCACGGATGCACAAGGGGAGAGGATACTTCGATGTACCAAATCGTGAGGGTAATTACATAGTTGTACTTTCGTACCAAACATAGTAGACACTTGTTAATTTTAATCCAAATGAATGATTTGCTACACTACCAAACAATCTGTTTCAAAAATTAACTAGGGTCTTTGACATGAGTTCTGTAGAAAGATTCATTAGTAGTTTGATATTAATCTTTGACTATGGATCTACAAAAACTTCATTAACTCCAAAAACAAAAAGCCCACACACTGAAAATCTGATATTAGTAATGTACACAAATCAATTGATAATTTCAGCTCTTCAAAAATAGAAACAAAAGGTTACCAGTCAATTGCATCTTTGTTTTATCAGTTAGATGTGTCGATGTTCTTTGCAATTACGTTTTGGTATTTTACCAGTCAGCTATAGTTCAAGAATTAGTAGATGTGTCAGAATGTTTCATATGTGTCATTTCAAGTGTCAGATGTGGTTCAAAAACTCAATTGTGTCGCTTCATCAAACTGATGCGTCTTTAGCTATCAATTGTGGCATTCTGTCAAATTGATGCGTCGTTCTATACGAAAAACTTGAAAAAACTAAAATAAAAGTCTATGAATACGTGAAGATGGTGTCTTCACGTCGGGTTCACCAAATGTAACGTCAAGAAAATGCACAAGACAATATTAAGAGCAAACATGCAATGCAAATCTAAGATCTCTAAATGCAATCTAAGTGCTCTCAAAAGTCATAAGATTTCGTGAGAGATTGGAATGATGAAGACTAGATCAATTTATAGAAAATTGATTATTCGAACGACAGGCTAGGATTGAAAGATCAACAGATGGTTGAGATTGATTGATTAGTCATGCATTCTAATAACAATTAGTAATGAAATGAGTGATATAAATTAGAAATAGAATTAAAGATTAAATAAATGATTTAATCTTCTAGTTTGGTATTTGAAAATAGAAGAATTATCTTTGCATGACAAAGATGAAGATAAATTAAAGCAACTCTTTTTTGAATGCATGCACAAGATTTAATTAATTAAATAAGAATATTTAATTAATATGCATGTACATGCAATTGAGTTAGAACTAGATGACTAAATGATATGACAAAGAGATTACTCGAGAATGCCACTCAAACATTAAATCAAGAGTTAACTGAGTGATTTGAATAGATCTTTGAGTCGAGTAAAAGTGAATACTTAGATAACTCACACATTTATCTAAATATAGAAGAATACGTTAAAATAGAATTCATGAATTACATAATTTATTTAATTCAAGATTTGATATTTGAAGAATAATTAAATAAATAAGATTTATTTAATTAAGTGATGAAGGGATTTAAATGAATAATTAAATAAATAAAGAATTTATTTAATTATAGTTGAAGTATGATAAAGATTAAATTAAATAAGAATTTATTTAATTTAACAAGGATAAATTAATTACTAACATAATTAAATAAAAGCATTTATTTAATTAATCGATAGAATAAAGAAAGGTGAATTAATTAAATAATTAAGATTATTTAATTAATAGAAGAAATGAAGACTATAGAAAATAATTAAATAATTGACATTATTTAATCATGACCATGAAGAATACAAATTATGAAGAATATTGAAGTCGGGCTTAGACCAAATTTCAGTGTCTACAGTTCCCACTTACACCAGGGCCCATAGGAGTGCAGTGAGGGTTGGGGACCACCCTCCCCCACTATTACATATATTTTCCCTTATATGATGATGAGACCGACCATGATCTATTTCCTATATCGGTGGTGGATAATGTGAGTGTAGTGGTGGATTTTACATGGTGGTGGGAGTGGCATCATCCAACTCCTGTGTTTGATGATGGTGTTCTAAGAGGGGACCCTAGTCCATAGGAGGACTTACCACCCCAGCCACCACAGGATAGGAGGAGAGGTTGGTAGCAGGCCAAGGAGGAGGAGGAGGTGACACCATCGAGGCCAAGGTGGTAGAGGGGGTCAGATCCCCCACTAGCTACCCTTGTCTCTTCAGCACCACCATCTTCTATTGTAGCTACAACACTAGCAACATTGAGAATGGCCACCAAGGTTGTGCCATGGGTCCTATCATTGATCCTCACCCTGACCTGACATGGCAACCATGGGACCCAAGTATATGTGATACATTGTTTATGTTTTTGTACTTTTAGTTTTTTGCTTTACAACATATATATACATGCCATGTGATACTGATACCTCTTTCTTTCTCTATGGTTGTAGAGGATGCACAGGGATGGGCTAGGCTCATAGCTCAGTGTATTTCGGAGGTCACCCTTGCTATGTCGATTCAGGGATTGGTCCTTGAGGCTTATCAATCAAAATTTGTGGGACACCATGCCCCAAGCTTTGAGCTAGTTGCACACCTAAGTATTGCTTACGAGGAGCGAGGTGTGGAGATAATCTAACTTACTGCGGAGCTGATGAACATTTGGGGGCAATGCAACTAGCTGTCAGGGGAGTTGTGGAAGGTGCTCGCCGAGTGAGTGATGTTGTCGAGCAGGTGTGTGATTCCCTCCAGAGCCATCTTGATGACCTCGATGAGCAACTGACAACTATGAGCCTAGTAGAGGTTCAGTGATTGCGGGACTAGCCAAGGTAGGAAGAGCTGATGATATCCTCCCTATAGGGGGAGATTAGGGGGATGCAAGTAGCTTTGTTTGTATCATGCTCCCATTGTTCACACTCCATGACTATTGTTCAGCCTCTCCCTAGGGTTCTAAAGCATCCACTAAAGCTAGAGGGCTCCGAGAGCCATGCACTGCAGTGACCAGAGGCATCATCATCATTTTTGTATATCATTTTTGTAGTTAGATTCATATACATACATACATACATACATACTTGGAGATCTTTTGTATAGACACATATTCAATAGCCACTCATTTTTTGATAGCAATGGCCTAATACATGTATATGACATTGGATACCTACATTGCATATATATATATATGGATACATCAATTTTGATCTCATGGCATTGTTCATTTGGATGTGTATGTTCTTTATTTTCTATGTATTCTTATGCTATGGATGTTATATGCTCATATGGATGTATACTATCATTAGATGCTAATATGATTTACTAAACACACATGGTGGTATGCTAATTAAGTACAATGATGATCTAATGGTTTTAAATAGATGTAATGTGATGCATGGTCATATGCATACACACAAACACGTGGTCATTCAGAACAAAAAAAATTCTTAAAATGTGTTAATAAATAATGTCAACATACGCAGTGCTACTACCCTTTTGTAGAGAGAACACCATAGAGATGACAAATAGAACATTATGTGTAGTACTTTTGAAGATACATCACATTAACAGGCTCTTTTAAAGTTGTTCCATCCATAGACAATAGTCCATAGGCACCTGAACCATATACGAAGATCACAATGTAAGGGCCTAACCAGTTGGACTAAATTTTCCTTTCTGATCAGGCGGCACATTTACATTCCTTTGGTTTTCATAGAGAACTAGATCTCCTATTTTAAAAGTCCTAGGAAGCACACTTTGATTATATTACTTGGACAACCACCATTGTTAAGCTTTAAGATGTTTGAGGGTGCGTAGATGATGCTCGTCGAGCATCTCCAGCTGATGCAAATGATTAACTTGGTAGGTTTCATCATCAATTAACCCTTTAAGGGAAAATCGTAAAGAAGAAATTTCCAACTCCAAAGGTATAATAGTTTTGACACCATTCATGAGGTTGTAAGGCATTTTTCCTGTAGCCATGTGAACACTTTTACGATAGGACCACAAAGTGTATGTCAATTGAATATGCCAATCTTTACCATGCTTATTAACTATCTTATGAAGAATAAGCTCAAGAGTTTTGTTAGACAGTTTTGCTTGACCATTAGATTGTAGATAGTATGGTGTGGAAAACCTATGTTGAATATGGAATTTCTCGAGGAACTGCTTCACTTCCTTGTTATTGAAAGGTGTACCATTTTCAAAAACAAGCATAGCGGGCAATCCAAATCGATAAATGATGTTATTCACAAGGAAACTACAGATTGCTTTAGCGTTTGTTGATCGGAGTGGGACAACTTCAACCCATTTCGTGAAGTAATTTGTAGTATTAATGATAAAGGTATGTCCCTTGGAAGAAGGAGGTGATATTTTTCTAGTAATATCCAACCCCCATTTTGCGAACGACCAAGGGGAAGTTTGTTTTTTTAATTCTTGGGCAGGTGCATGAATAAGACAACTATGTTGTTGACATTGAGGGCACTTCTTAACAAAATTTAAGGAATCTTGTTCTATTGTTTGCCAATAGTACCCCATGTGTATTAGTCTTATTTCCAAGGATCTATCACCAAAGTGTCCACCCTTGGAGCCCACATGGGCTTCCATAAGGGCAAAGGGTATTTCCATTTTAGTGAGACACCTGAAAAGCAAGCCATTATAGGATTTTCTATAAAGGATATTAGAAAAAATAACATAACAAACTGAAAGATTTCTTATACAAGTGTGATCATTCTTTGCCACATCCTCAGGAAAGTTTCCATTCTTTAGGTAGTTATAGATAATATTAGAAAACCACTCTCCAGAGTCCACACAGGAACATACAAGGGACTCGACTTGGGCTTGATCGGGAACCACAGGGGTCTGCAAGACCTAGACCATGAAGTGGTATTCTTTTGTATTTTATTTTGAAGGTACCAATGAAGCAACACTTGCCATGGCATCAACATTCCTATTTTCTCTCCTAGGGACACTCTCTGTCGTGAAAGAGGAGAATTGTTTAAGAAAGGACAATGCAAGGTCTTGGTATCAGGACAACTTACTTTCCTTGGCTTGATAGGTTCCCATTATCTAGTTCACTATAAGTTTAGAGTCACCTAAAACATGAAGACGTTTGATTTTTAGTGCACTTGTGGCATGTAAGCCAATAATAAGGGCTTTGTACTCAACAATGTTATTGGTACAAGGAAAATCTAGTTGAAAGGATAGAGGAACTGGTTTACATTCAAGGGATATTAGAATCATGCCAGCTCCAAAACCAATTTGACACCTCGATCCATTGAAATACATCTTCCATTCAAGGTCATGATTAATTACGAAGATATTTTCATTAGGAAACAAATCCAACCCTAGAAAGGAGTGAGATGGGGAAGTGTCTTCTAGCCGATCCACAACCGCATGACCCTTTATCGATTTTTGAGTAACAAAATTTATGTCAAACTCAGAAAGAAACATTTAACCCATTTCACTAATCTCCCAACTAGCTCAATTCTAGAGAACAAATGCTTTAAGAGATTTGTTTTTACTATGACATGCATTTTGGCATGGACGAGATAGTGCCTCAACTTTTGTGTAACAAAGATGAGAGCAAGGCATTACTTCTCCATGGAGGAATAATGAGTTTCATAGTCAACTAGGACATGACTAATGTAGTAGACCACTCTTTCCCTTCTAGTATCATCATATTGAGCTAAGAGAGCTACCAAAGCATATGGTTATGCGGCAAGGTAAAGCAAAAAAGGTTTGTCCTACATAGCCAACATCAATATGGGAGGATGTCCAAACAGGCTTTGATTGATTTAAAAGATTTTTGACACTCTTCATCCCATATGAAGCGAACATCCTTTTTCAATAAACGAGTGAAAGGAAGGGTACAATCATCCAACTAAGATATAAATCTATGAATTTCCTGAATCTTTCCCTATAAACTTTGCAACTCGATGGTATTCCTCAGTGGAGGCATGTTAACGATGGCATCAATCTTATTAGTATCAACTTTGATCCCATGATGAGAAACCATAAACCAAAAAATCTTGTCGATGTTAATTCCAAAGACACACTTATGGGGATTTAGTCTCATCTCATAGAGTTGAAGCCTCTCAAAGATAAGAATAAGGTTCTTTACGTGATCTTGACCGGTTATCAATTTTTCTAATATATCATCAATTTAATTTTCTAGGATCTTTAATCCAAAGGGAATGAGCACATAATAAAAAGTACCCCATTGGGTAGTAAAGGTTGTCTTGTACTGATCATTCGGGTTAATACGAATCTGATTGTAACCTGAGAAGCCATCCATGAAAGATAGTAATGCATGGCCTATAGTTGAGTTGACAATCATATCTATATTAGGTAGTGAAAAATCATCTTTAAGAGAAGCCTTATTAATGTCACAAAATTTGATACATATGTGAATACAACCATCAAGTTTACTAATTAAAACTATATTTGAAATCCAAAGGCAATAGTTGATAGGAAAGATAAAGCCTTCTTTCAACAATTTCTCTATCTTGATCTTGTCCATCAACACCACTCTAGGATTAATCTTTTAGATTTTTTGTTTAATTGGCCTAGCATCGGGACATAGGATGATATTGTGAACCACTATAGTCTCATCAATACTGGGAATGTCCTTGTATGTCCAAGCAAAGATGTGAGGATGAGAATGCAAAATATTAGAGTGTTCATCTGCTTCCTCTAAAGAGAAGAACTTTCTAACCTTGATCACTTTATTTGAGGATTTAGGATCTATTGAAATTTCAACAGTATCTCCTTTAAGAAGGGAACTGCAATCTCCAAGATGAGATAGTGTGACATAATCATTGACATTAGATAGAGGTTCCTCCTCATCAATACTCAAAATAGACTCTCCAAAGTATGCTTGGCTATGCAAACGATATGGGAACCATTTCTTGTGGTGATAAGGAGACTACAGGGAATAGGCACCTAGAAATTCCTCTAGTGCTTCATCTGAAGAGAAGACATCAAGAGGGACTTTCTCGGCCTACTCCCCTTCCTCTATTAACTCGAGGTGAACTAGGTTCAATGGCTTGGCTGAGATCATATTAACACTCCACCAAGGCTTCTGTTTAGACTATTTAATAGAGCATCCCAGACCCAAATAGCATTGTCATGGCTTGAATTGGATAGGGACCTAAATTCCTTGCTCGATGCACCCTAGGCCTTTCTACGCATAGCCATATCAAGAAGCGAACTGATATCCAAACCCATAATGAGTTTGCAAAAGGAGGAGACGGGTCCATGTAGAGCATTTCATTCCACCAATGGATGTCAAACATTTCTACGGGGCTATTCCCATCTTCCTTACTGAGCTCACAAACGTTAATCTCCTTTGTAAGAGGGGGATTATTTTCCTCGTCATTGGAAGGAGTGATCTCTTGAATAGGATCACACTTCTCCTTCGTGGGAGTATCATTTTCCTTAGTGTCAAGGGTACCTAGAAGGTTTATGCAAGAGGGGTTCACCTTGTATTTTTTAATGAAGAATTTAGAGAAATTCAAGGAGCCCCAATCATCTCCAAGGAAAGCATTTGTTTGAGTAGACGAGGGAGACTTAGGGTCTTCTACTTTAGGTGGTTCTTCATTTTTGAAACTTGCTTTAGGAACAATTTCCATAGAGGATATCAATGATGAACATGCCATAGCATCGGTGATCAAAGATGGAATACAATTCTTGAGAGTAGATACAACTGAAGTGTGACCGACAATAAATAGTTCATAGAGGTGAATGCCTTCTAGCTCTGCTTTAATTGTAATTACTCGATTATTTGCAACGAAATTCAAAGAGTGGTGTAAAGTAGAATTAATCACACCCATAGCATGGATCCAAGGTCTCCCAAAGAGGAGGTTATATGGTAAGGGGTCAGGCATCACATAAACTAATGTGGGTAAGGTAGCGGGGCCTAGCTACAAAGGTAGTTTTATCATACCTAGAGCTTGGTGGTCAACTTTATTGAGTCCGCAAATGTACAAGGAGGAAGTTGCTAAAGAAGATGAATCAATCTTAATCTTAGGTAATAGGTCTACACCACAAACATTGAGAGTTGAACTAGTGTCAATGAGGGTGCGCCTAATACCGATGTTGTTGACATTGACTATAATCATCAAAGTCTTTGCTTGCTTCTACACATTCAGAGGTAGAAGTTCTTGTAGGTGGAACATGATATTCGATGAATCTACATGAATATGAGCCAACAGTGTATCAAAATACATAGGCCTAGAAGAGGTATGGAAGATAATATTTTATAAGGCTTCCTAGAGCATATCCTGATAAACTGGAGTGATCTGAAGCAAGTCCCAAAGCGAGATCTTAGCCAGTGTAACATTGGTACTTTTATCATAGGTTTAGGTGTTGAATGAAGGATTGGTTGAGAAGGTGGTGAGGAAGTAAGGAAAAATGGTTGTGATGTAGGAGCAGTAGGTTTTTGATTCATATTTTATCTATTACTTCTTGTACGATATGTGTGTTTGACAATGTTATAAGATGTAGGGTCCATAGCTTTCAAAAATCTTGAGTATAAATTCAGTGAACTTCTATGACATGAAATACCATAGATAGAAGAGTTGGCTAGGGTCACGTAAATGACAAGTTTATTATGGCTTGGAGGAGCCATAGAGACCACCACCACATTTACTGATCCATCAACCTGTCGAGAGGAGACTCTTTTAGGAGATTTGTAGATAAGGGAGAGCACTTCTAAGAAATCATCTAGAGCATCCTCTAGCATATCGAAATATTTCTTAGAAAATTCATGAACATGCAACATCATGAAGAAATATCTAACGTTCACGTTAGGTTCACCAAAATGTGATATAAGAGGGATTTGCTACATGTGAGTCTCTCTTTTCTCAAGAGATCACCATGGAACGAACTACCCTTATACAACTCAGGATATCAAACTTACAAAATGATAAAGAAATAGGATTCAATTATGCTCTAGGAAAAACCACCAAACCTTGAAAGAGAAAAACTAGGAGATTTTTTTCTTAGAAGAGGGAGCTCTCAGCTAGAGAATGTCAACATAGTTCTAGGATGCCAGCAATAGAGAACTCAGAAACTCAAATGGACTGAAACAAGCCTTGCTTCTAAGCTCAGGGGTAAGTCAGACTAAACTATATGACTAGTCATAAAACCAAAAATTTAGATGAACACAAGGATGCTTGGAGAAAGCTTAGCTTCCTTTGGACGTCTGAGTCTTCACTCCAAGCTCCTTTTTGTGACCTACACACAAAAGAATGAGAGAAAAGTTGTTGGGTGGCTATATAGGGGCCTACCTCAATCAGACCCTACCTTGGTGTTCCCACCCCCAAGGGCATCCAAGTTAGAAAGGAGTGTTAAAGATGTAAAAAAAGTGTGTGGTGAAAGAAAAACTCGTTCAGGAGTAGAACATGTACCACAAGAAGCATGTGGTGAAAGCAATACCCACTCAGGAGTAGAACCCACACCACAAGATAGCAAATATGAAAATATGGAAGGAAAGTGAGAGAGAGAGGGAGAGTGTTACCCATGTTCCTAGACCCTCTCCAGAGCACATAGAAACATTGTTGAGTGCTTGCTTGAGAGCTGTTGTAGTTGCTGGGAGGATGGTGCAGGAGCACTTGGGAAACTTGGGTTTTCCTGGAGTCTTGAAGGAAGTTTCAATTTTGTTTTGATATTTTGTGGTCATGTTGACCATCTAGCTAGGTTTTGTTTTTTTTAATAATGCTTGATCAATCTATGATCAATGGATTGGGAGGTGGTAATCAAAAATGGGTTTTGAAGCCCCAACTTGTCATCATTCACCATCTAGTCAAGTGCTTGAAAACACATTGGGTTTTACAAAAAGCTTTTTTAGGTCATCTAAAGCCTCGACCCAAGAAGCTTAACTATTTGGGAGGCATATTTGAAGCTTTCTTATATGTTTGAATGGGTTGGAAGATTTTGGATGATTGTAGTTTCATAAGAATAACAAGAAAACAGTGATTTTGGTGTGATTTTTCTGGTTTTTCTGTTTTGTCCATGGAATAGCAGTTAGATGAGTTGAACAAGGAATTTTTTTGGTTTGATTAGCATGTAGAGAATTTTTTTGAATCATTTTTTTGGCACATTAATTAGTTAATTCATCACTTTCATCCATTCTTGTAAATTCTTTGTTTTCTCCTTATTGCTATCTTGACTAGAAACTGTGTAAAAATGGGGTTTTAGGCTGCATTCCCTCCATACCAGGAAGTATGGACTTGTTGGGAATGTGGCCAGGATCCCTGTCTATACATATCTTAGTGGTAGAAGTCATTAGGAGTTCTGGAATCATGATCAAAGTCTTTCCCTAGGCGAGTTTGTTGATACCCGGCTTGGGAAGACAGTGAAATTCATAGTCTTAATGTGGCAGGCGTGATGAAAATTTTATAATGCAAAGTGTGTAGTGATTGTAGGAGCCTTCATAAAGGTTGGAAAGAAGGTAGAGTTCTTGTCTGGTCATCTAGAGGTTGGAAAGAGCAAACAGACCAAGAAAATGGTCTAGAAAACCCTAGTTTTTGGAGAAATATGTGTTATGCCTGTGTACAGATAGAGAGGGTCCCAAACCCTAAAAATATTTTAGAGCTTGGAAATTGAGCTAGGGTGTCAGAAGAAATTTTGGCACAAACCTTTGAAGGAGAGGAGTACCAACCAGTTTTCTAGGGTGAGGAGGCCTAAAAGGGTCTCAAGGCTAGTAGCCCTTCCTAAACCCTAGACTAGGGTTTTGTGAAAGCGATGGAGAAGTGGTAAATGGAGGTTGAACAAGAACCTTTCCTAGATAGTTTTGAAGCCATGGAAGCCTATGCACACACATGCAAACAAGTTAGGAATCCTTGGAGGTTAACTAGCCTTTAAAAGGATTAAGGGTAAGGGAGAGTAAGAGAGGAAGAGCACCAAGTTTGGCTTGGTAATGCATTTGGAAATGATAGCAGGGTTGGCCAGAAGTACCAGGGGTGCCTAGTCAGCATTGGGGACCTATAGGTAGTGTGGTGGAGAGAGTGACACCAAGGGGTTATCAAAGGTGAGACCTATAGCATTGAGTCAGTGATTGACTCAATCCAACCTGTCCTATCAGAGGACCTCAGTCTAGCATGGCTTTTCTTGTGACAACACTGCTATCAAAAGTGAATAGATTTTAAAGTTGGAGTAAAATAACAAGAGAGCTTGAGTGATTCCTTCCAACCCTCAAATGAGAGTCAAAAGGGGTTTTTAATGCTTGCAAAGGTGACAAAGAGTTGTTACTTTTAGTATGTAACCACCAGGACATGTGTCTCAAGGGTTAGCCTTCCAGATTCCATGTTTTGATCTCAAGAAATTGCCAGGATGTTAGCATGCCACACGAATATCTATATGTCTTGCATTTGTCCAAAGCCTATATTCTCAAAAAATGCATTGCCAGGATTCTATCGCTTAGCCACTTGTCCACATGGAGTCATAATTGAAAAATTCCAACCCATGAGATTTTGTCATTAATATCTCAAGGCGTTATAAATGTTAGGCAAAAATGCCAAAATGTGGAATTGTCCCTAGGTGCAATTCTTTGACATTAAAATTACCTAAAAATGGTTTTGACCAAGGCAAACCCACATGCCCTAACATCTAACATTTCTCTCTCTTTCCTTATGGGTACATGTGCAGGATCATCATCGAAAAAACAGGCCCTGAAGTGGCAAAAAATTCAAAAAAATCAGAGTTAGGCAACTTGACACAAAAATTTGAATAAGTTATCTATATTATTTTAAAAATATGTAAGAATAGAATCTATATCAAATTGAATGTAGTTTCTAAACTACTAGATTAATTTAAAAAAGTAAAAATCTATTTGGTGAAAATTTGAAATTTCAATGTAGTAGTACTTAAATTTTAGGGAAAGAATAAAGAAGTAGGTGTATGTCTGACCACCCTAACCACAATAAAATGATAATATTTTTATAATATTTTAGATATAAGTAGAGGACTCATGTCCCAATGTGATGCATATTTTTTGTAATTTTTTTCCAAGTAAATAATTAATGAAGAATTTTTTATTACAACTTTTAAAAAATATAAAAAATTGTATGTTTGACCACCTTAACTTGGTCAAAACTTCATGAAATTCTTTTTTTTTTAATCCTATAGTATGCAAAGCATAGAATGTCGCACATGTTTCAAATTCAAAAAATGTGATACCGTTTGAAAGATATAGATGTCTTTCAATCATCCTATCAATTAGGATATTAGTCCTAATTCAAATAGAAAATGAATAATAATTATTTATTAAATTCAAAGTAAAGCATAATTTATATTGGTGGAAAGTTGAGAATCTCTTTTAAAAACCATTTTTGTTACCTCAATTTTGGGTTCAAAAAATAGTTGCTAGCCACATACCCTACACATACCCATCATATCGCCACTTTTTGGCCCATCATGATCCTACACATACCCTTATGTGTTTACAAATTTAGGTATCTTGAAGGCTTGTAAATTATTGAAGGATACGTTACAAAGTTCTTGAAGACATCTCCTTGTTGGCTAGGTCAAAATAACCACAAAAAGTCACTTACAATGCCGAAAATCAGAGTTTGAGAACTAGACACCTGGATGAATAGAAAGTGTAGACTGAGGGCTTCCATTTCCACTTTTGTATTTTTTAGAAAATCCAAAGTGTACTAAGTTTCCATCAATGCTGACTTATTCCCACTGCACATGTTTTTTAGAGTTTTTTGTAGAATTGGATACCCATTTGGCTGACACAGGATTCAATGTAGTTTTCCAAATCTAGGACTAGGTCGCCCAGAATGGCGTACATGTCCCAGTAGATCAAATTTTTAGAATCAACAACATTTCCAACCTTCAATATAGTCTTCAACAAATTTATAGTTGTATTCTTTCTATTTTACTTTCCTGTTATGTTTTATTTGCATTTCTATTCATCCTTCTAGGTCTTTTTGCATACAACGTTGTGTTTTCAAATATCTTACATTTCAATAGTTTTTCTTTAATAATCAAATCTCTTTTATCAATTATTTAAATTTAGATCATTTCATTTAGACATATTTCAATTATACTTGCATTAGTCTTGAGTGAGGACATTCCAACTTTTTGCCTACCTCTCTCCTTTTAGGTCAAAAACCCTAGAAGTGTTAGGGAGTCTTGTGGTGCCAAAATTTTTGTCCACAAAATTTTAAAATAACTTTACAATAAAAATGGTATTCAAATTTTCTACAAATCAAATATATAGTTCTAGGATGATTTTCATTTTTTTGATTTGATCTTTCACTTGTGGTCCTAATCGAGTGGAGTGTAGAATTTTATGATCTAATTTGTTGTGTTCTCGACTCTTTGTTCATTGTTAAGGCTTCATAGTATTAAAATTACCTTGAATAAATTGTTGGATTCCAAGGTCCAAATTCTCTTAGGTCAACCCCCTTATCTATACTAGCTTTACAATCATGTGAGAATATCAAAGATAGAAATCAAGAATACAAGTTTCCTACATGAATGTGATGTTGATTATATTACTTTTATTAGTTTAAAATCAAGCATTACTACAATGATTTTTCCTTGGAATACATAATATTTTTGGATATGAATTGGGTCACTTATTTGTGAAATAATATACATTGAATTCCTTTAAATACCCAGTTGTCTCATGACGAAAATGGAGAAGAATTGATAAGATTTAGAAATATAAACTTTGAATTTGAGTTAGGAGCATGCCATCAAGGGTCACTCCAATGCATCATAAAAATGACCTAAGATAGGGAACAATAAACCAAAAAGTATGGAATGAATGTATTGATGTATGTAAAAACATAGGTGTAACAAATTGATCAAATCATTGAATGCATAGGAATAAGTGTAGATAAGAATTAGATACACTAAAATTTATGGGGGGATGTGTAAATATTATAGGTAAAGGATCATAGAATTAATTACAACAATAATATACGTAATCCTTTGTGTAATAGGATAATATTTTATATTTTATATTTTATATTTCCTAGCCACACTAGAAGTTGAATAGTCATCTAGAAGATGAACTAAGAAACTATTTTTACACTATTAAATATATACATTGTAACATATATTCATTAATGAATACATTAATAGAAAAAAATTGAGAGGGAGAAGGATGAAGAAGTAAAAAATGTTATGAATATGATGCTATGTTGGTTGATTTTGTTCCTTTCCATTCATTCTAGTTGATCATTATGGACACTAATTTGCACAATGATTAGCCCCACATATATAACTCCATATTTAGGTCCTTTCTACCTAGGTGGTTTAAAATTTCTATTTTTATTCCTATTTCCATTTTTTTCTTTGGAATTTTCCTCTTGTTTACCCTAATATCCTCCCTTGAAGAACTTTTGCATTTTGAATGATTTATCATTAGACAATTTCCTTTCTAGAATTTCATATTTGAAGTGGTTGAAGAAGAATAACTATGATTGTTTGTCTTGTTTATATTTTCCTTCTTATAATTAACTATATTTAGAACTTTATGTTCCTACTTAATGGATTTCTCAAAAAAATTATCCAGTCAAAGGAATGTGAATATCCATATTATCTTCTATTTGAGATTTCAACCCAAAAATAAATTTTCTAATTTTGAAGCACTCATCTAATTGGTATTGTGGAACATACTTCAATGGTTGGGTGAATTTCTACCAATATTCTATGGAAGTCATTTCTCCTTGACCAAGATTCTAAAACTCTATCATTTTCCTATCAAAATATAGTTAAGGAAGCCAACGTTTTCAAAAAAGGGTCAAGAAATGTTCGCATGAGATGTTATCTAGTATTAATTATTTTTTCTTTTCACCATCCCATCAAGTGGTTATTTTGCAGCTCAACTAATATGCTACCCAAACTTCCTTAGTCTCATTTGAGAGATTCCTCAACTCAAATTATTTTTCTATCTCGATGATCTAAGCCTCAACACCATCCCTTATGATCTTTCCATCAAATTTAGTGGTTCAACCCTTGTAAGATATGTTACTAGTTCAATTTTAATCTTGACACACTTTTCATCAAGTCTTGCTTCCTTCTCCCTTGGAATCTATTGTACAATAATTTTAGTTTGTATTATTTCTTGATTTCACCTTGATTAACATTTTTTTTTTGGCATTGCATTGTTTTATTTAACTTTTTGTTCAATGGTGTCCACTAGATTTTGTGTGTCAATTAATAGAGCTGATATTTGATCCAATTTATGTTCACTAAAATTACTTGGACACAATTGGTCAATTTTTATTGCATGAACCATGATTATCCTAGCTTAAAAATTATTCATGGTGAGTTAGTTAAGAAATCATTAAATTTTACTAAATTTTCCCACTAAATAAAAAATTAACCTCACACTTTTGAAAAGTAGAAACTCAATATTATTCTATTTCATAACTTTAATGGAATTATATATATTCTTATTATAATAAGGTATTTCCTTGTTACATTTCATAAATACTACTAAATCTCAATTTCCTCATGTTCTTCATCTTTTGAGTCTAACTTAGTACTTAACAACCTAATAGAAAAGGAAAAATTTATACTCAAATACATGAAAATAATTGCTAATTAAACGACACACTTGAAGTCATAATAAGTTAACCATATATATGAATTTTCAATGTGGTGTGAACATTAGATTCCTTCACAAAACTCCACCTTCAAGATAGCTAGATGCCTTATCCCTAATGATGCTCTCTCTCTCTCTCTATGGAAAAAGAGCATCAACTTTTATTGTCCCTCTCACACAAACAAATTAGTTAGCCATTATCAATTATAAGTATTTTAAATGGTTTTATATATCAAAGTTAATCATGAACATTCCAATCTTGTACTACTTGTATAATCTTTAAAACACTTTATCAACTATAATAATCATAATAAAAATCACAATTCAATAATTCCAAAGATGATTTGCAACAACCAATGTTTGATAATTTAAGAAATTGGGCCTCATCAACATACTTAACTATAAATACATATTTAATTGTATTAACTAAATTTTGACATGAATGTAATGAAGAAGAATGATGAAAAGGTACAAAAAAAAAATAAAAAAAAATCATGATTAATCACATATGAAGAAGGATATAGAAAATTTCAAAAGAGAAATTGAAGCTCACAACCATCCACATGATGTTCATATCTAGAAGAAGATTCATCCAAATCTCTATAAGATTTTGGTGTTGTATTTTCATGAAATTATTTAAAATGGTGAAAATAGTGATAATACAATTTAATCTATATTGAAAACAACACCTCAAGGGATAAATCTCACAATTTTAATTAATTAAAATTATTGTAAATATTTTGTTGTGTTTAACAACCCACTTATGCTAGACAAAAATCTATACTCTCCTCTTGTAGGAAGAGTAACGACTTTAGTTTTATCAAATGAAGAATTTAGTTAAGTTTACAAAGCAATGTACAAATTGATTTTGTTAAATAAAAATACAAATTGATTGTGTTAAATAAAAATAGAGGAGAGGAACACGACTACGATATAGGATAAAAAATAGCTACACAATCTAGATTGTGGAGCACTATGATTCCATCAAAATGCATTGTTGAATTATTATTTCTTAGCTTTCTCCCATTATTTAAGAGTCATTGATTATTGCACAACTTTATAGTGGCAATTTGAATTACTAGACATGTGGAATAGCTAGGTAATACTTAGCACAAAACTTTCTTCTTCTATACTAGTACAACACAATAAATAAGAAATTATGTATTGGGATAATTCTTCACATGCTAATTAATGACTTGTATTTTTATTTTTTAGGTAATTTAAAATCATGGCGAGGTGTTTTCTTTAAATTTGGAGATAATTTTTAATAGTCATGAGGTGTGTTCAAATAGTGAAAATCAATTTTTTATTTTAGAAGGAATTTAGGAGGTCATTTTATTATTTTGAGGGGAATTTTTTTTTAGAATTATTTATATTTTAAGTAATATGTTAATTTTTAATACTTTAAAATAAATTTATAAATCAAAATAATTGTAGTATTTGGTATACGAATTATCTCTAGTTCATGTTTATTGTCAAGTTATTGTGATTGAATTATTATACCCAATGCTTAACATAGCTATAACAATGACATATATGGATTTGTAACTATAAATCATTCATAAAATAACCGTAAATTGTCATTTTTATTTTCCTTCATTATCCGTTCATTTCTATTAGAATACATAAAACTTGATTGAAATAAATTTTGATTTATTTTCAAGGAGATTTCATTGATAGGGTGAATCCTTTTCATGTTCTACCTATATGACATGTACCTCTTTATTCTCACTTTCTTGAATGTTTGTTTCATGTATCAATGATTATATTAAAAGGAGAAACTTCTTTGACATACCAATAGGTATATTAGAAGGGAAAAATTTTAGAGAGTTCTAGTGTAACGATATAGTGGTATATTGCAAATAAAACCTTTTGGAGTGACAAGGAACCAATCCATCTCCATTTAAAAAAAACATTGTCTACATTATACACTAATGACAAGTTATCTTTACAAGTTGAAGTTAGCAACAAATAATAATAAAAGTGTAATAACCTCCCCTTAGTTATAAATAATTATTTTTAATTCACAACAAGTAATAAATTAACTAAAAAGACATATTATATCTAAATTAGAAATGTCAAGTTTAGAACCTTGGCAACCACAATCATGATAGTATATCTACACCACCACACATATATGTTGCAAGTATGGAGGTGTTGTCATTGATGTCAACTGGTTGTTGTTGTTATTGATGTCATATTGGTTGTATATGTCAAGGATATTGAGAAAATTTTAATAAGGAAAGGTTGCAGGCATTCAGTGTTTCCTTCGGGTTTTTCTCCAAAATGTGCTGCTATGCTAGTGAGGATCTAAGGTATTTTTCATGATTGTTGGAAGATTTTATATCTATATATTGGGTTTTTGGATCGTTGTATAGTGCAAGTTATGTTCACCAGTTGTGAAACGTGCTTTTTTGTGTATTTGGCTAAGGTTCGAAAGAAATGTAGTTGCCCTGGATTTATTCTTGTTCGATTTTTATGACTTTCAATTTTTAGGATAAGTTGAAGAGATTGTGTTCAAGTTAATTTTGTTATTTTGAAATATTGGACCATGTTAAGGTAGTGTGTTCTTAATTTATTTAAATGTGGTTTACACTATTTTTGGTTGACCTTGTGTTAAACACTACTTACGAAGATCATGGAAGCATTTTGGGACTTATTTAGGTCCTCATTAAGTTTGTATTTGGGTCACCTTCATTCTAATTCCACCTTAGAATTTTTTAGCACTGACCTAATTTGAATTTGTAAATACAAACGATGTGTGGTCAACTTTAGATGAGTTTCAAAGTTGAAGATGGTATAAATATAAGTTGAGATGTTGTGGAAAGGATGAATAAATGCAATAGAAAGATAGATGCAAGATAGATGCAAAATGGTGTCTATGTGTGATGTGAGTTTGAGCAGATCAATGTGAAATCTAATTGCAAAGTTTTCTAAAGCAGTGAGTTGAAGGTGTACTATATCATTCAAGAATGTCTGCAAGTGTGTGAGCGAATTGTGGTGGAAATCTCTGTTGCACTGAGATTTTTTTCTCTCTATAAAAAATCTCTTCTATCTTCTTTTTTATTTATGTGGGAGTGAGCCTTTTGGATGGTAAACCCTTACTGGACAGTAAGTCTTGTTCTGGATAGTGAAGTCCTATTTTGGCAGTGAGCCTTTGTATTCAGTTTATGATATTCTCTATATTGTGAGCTAATCCTCACCGTGGTTTTTCCCTCATTGGGTTTTCCACATAAATTTGGTGTTATTGTGTGTGTGATTTTGCTTCTTTTAGTTTCTACTCTTACACTTAATGATTAATCATATTGGCAGAGTAAAATATTTATGAATGGTAACTGATCTAATATGTGGTGAAATTTTTAAAGGTTAAATTTGCTACAACTGATTCACCACCCCTCTCAGTTGTCTTGTTCAACAATATCCTCATACTAGAATCTGGTAAGCTCCTAATTTTAGGGTCATACCTAGACTTAGACCTAATTCTAAAGGGTTCATTGATGATGATCCTACCAATGTACATCTTTTGGGAATTAAAGGTTCCATATTTTTTACATCATATATATAGAGAGATTTCATTATAGATCCTCTTATATGATATCATGGATGTTGTTTTTAAATTATAACTATCCATTGATTTTAAGCTTTATTATTAACCTAACTACAATGAAATGATAATAAATGAAATCTAATCAATTATTGGTTCTATAAAAACATACACAAAACCACATAGGAACCATATCATTATATGAGATCATACTCTCACAATGATTGGATCAAGTATAGATCATTTATACACAACATTATTAACTCCTCAAGAGTTCATTTTGATGACCCTATCTATGTATCCTTTTTTAGAATTAGAGGATTTGTAGTTTATACATTAGAAGTAGAGAGGTTTAATCTTCTCCTCTTATATGAGATCATTGATATTCCTTTTGAATCATAATTATTTATTGAGTGCATTCTTTCAATTTAATCTAATTACAATAGAATGATAAAAGCCTTGAATTCTAATCAAGTGTTGGGTTCATGCCAACATTAGTGTATGAGCACACATAATCACATAGGAACCATATAATTCCAAAATATCATATTCTCGTAGTGACTTCCCCAACCATACATCATGTATACACAACATGTCTATATATCATTTGTGTCATGCACACATAGTTGATTAACACTTATACACCTCACAAGTAGACATGGGGGTTAGCTATGTAGAGGGTGACTAACTCATACCCACATTATAGGTACACAAAAAAACTAGCTTAGGTATAAATCATATATTCCCAATCTGTAATTCACACTTACATCATATATAGACAAGGTGATATTGTGTACATGCATCCCATATACTTACGAGTGAATAACTTGACAAGCTCATCAATGCAATCTCTCAAGAACACATAGTAGCTAGCTAGAAAAATAGGATGTAATTACAAACTTATTGTAAGAATTGTTTCCCACTCTTGGTTCACTAGCACATAAGCCCTTTTTTATCTCATCTAGATTTAAAGAATGTTTGTGCATCTCATGTTGCTCAATGGGTCCCATCCTTTTTCCCAATCTTTTATCACTTATTATGAGTAGCGGGCATATCATACTACTTGTTGTCATCACTAGTAAGGGAAAAAGTATAACAATGTGAACACAATTAAAATACTTCTTCATAAACAATGTAATGTATCAAAAGTGAAATTGTTCTTCCTAAACAATATAATAAAATAAAATAAATGTAAAGTAAGAAAATATATATCTAAAGTAAATAAATAAAAACTTAACAATGTAAAACTATGTTTTTAAATAGGCTTATAGTAAAATAAAAAAGATTGAGTAAATAAAATAAAATATCTTATTAAAAAAAATCTTCAAATTAAGTAATTCAAGATTGATATCTATTAGTTCATTTTTTAGAAATATTAATTTGATTTATTAATTAATAAAAGTCATATTATTTTATAATATAAAGTGACAAACAAATAAATAAATAAATTTACAATTAATGATAATTTATTGAATTAATTCTAAAAATGTTAAAATTATTTAATTTAATATTTTAATTGAGAAAATATTTTACATTTTCAAATTATTTGAAGCTGAAAAATACTTTGCTAATTCTAAATTTATTTTATTTTATTTTATTTTATAATTTTTAGTTTTAAAAAATTAATGTCATTTAGGATAAATTTTTAAACTAGCATAAATATCTTAAATAAATTTATCTAAAAGATATCAAGAAATATCAATCTGGAAGTGTATATATTGAAATTGACATTGATAATAGATAGGTGCCTACAGATCGTCATCTTTTAGATAGATGCATTTAAAATATCTATGCTAGGTAATTGTGGTGAGGAGTTTTCTATAGCATTAACAAGTGGTGTAGTTTAATGACATTAGCATGTAAAGAAAAAATTCTTTCAAATTTGACAGTGATTTACATGTCTAAATATTGATATTAACAATAAACATAATATTTAATAATAAATAGAAATATCAATATATGAAATACAAATTATAGTCATCCTTGATTGCCTTTCTTCCTATAAACACAAATTTAAAATTAAAAGTAAAACTTTCATAATAAATTTAAACCATTTAATAAAAAAGATAAATAAATAAATAAGATATACAATTACATGTTCAAATATATCCTCTTAATGACTAAAATTAAGTATAATTAAAATATTTTTTTTTTAATATTAAAAGAAAATATATTTAAAAATAGTCGAAGACTTATTACTTTGAAAAATCTAAAAAATAAAAATAAAAAATTTATCTCCTATTTTAAACTATGTCTATATATAACATTGCAAAATGATCAAAATATCCAATTCAATCTTATAATTAAAAAGTCATGACTTATCATTAGTCGATTGAAAATATTGATATATACAGAAAAGAGATTCGCATATTAATCATGAATTTATACATGAGACGCAGTGTAACGTATTGCACAACACAAGGGTGCACAAGAATTATTTAAACTCTTTCCTTCTATTTTCTCTATTTAAACGTATTGCAGCACTCTGATGCCAAGAAACTTACAATTTCTTTTTGCTATTTCCCAGGCCAAATAAACAGTTCCCGTCAGATTTAGAGAAAGAAAAAGTAGGTAACGAGAATGGAGCAATTGCAATTCATTATATTTATGTTTCAAACAATATTACTACTACTCTCGGCACTGTGTTTTTTAGTGTATCTGATCAAACTCCTTATTTACGATCAAAGAGACCGTCCGCTCCCTAAGAAACTTTTGAAGGCTCTTCCGATGGGTTTGTACAAAGCAGAGGAAGGAGTTGGAGAAAGGATGGAGTGTTCAATTTGCTTGAGTGAGGTGGAGGATGGAGAGATGGTGAGGACTCTTCCCAATTGTCACCATGCATTTCACAGGGAGTGTATTGATAAGTGGTTTGCTACCAACTGTTGCTGCCCCTTATGTAAAAGGGAAGTTACAGTAACACCAGAAGCGCCCACTGTTCCAAATGGGAATGATGCATTTGAGGATGTGGAACAAGGGTTGAGCTGACAGGCAGAGTCTCCCAGAATTGTTGGGTGATTTTAGGGCAATGCATTGTTGAACGATTGTTGCTTAGTTTTCTCCCAGTCTTGAATAGTCATTGATTATTGCACAACTTTTCAGTGGCAGTCATGTCGATGGCTAGACCTGTGTAATGGCTAGTAGGTAGGATATAACTTTCCTTTTCTACATTATTCACATGCTAACATATGAAAAGTTCTTGTAGAAAATTACCAAAAGAAGCCCAAAATATATATCTCGATATAAGCAAGACTTATCAACGGACCCAATATATCTGCACATTTACAGTGATAGGCTATAGAAACTGTGTCTTTTGGTGTAGCATCTTCAAAGGTGTCCTTCAAAACTATGGTGGTCACTTCACATTCTATCAGTTGTGTCAATAAGCAATTACTCATCACAGACTCTAGCCTTTGTTGGATTCAGCATAATTTGTAGCAAGGTTTTGACTTATTTATGTTTATTGATCAAGTCGTTGTGATTTAATTATTGTACACAGTGTCTAACATAGAAATAATAAAGCCATGCAGTTTTTTCCATATAAATCATACCTAAAAAAAATGACATTGTCATTTTTAATTTATCTTCATTACTCATTCATTGCTAGTTTTTTCCATATAAATCATACCTAAAAAAAATGACATTGTCATTTTTAATTTATCTTCATTACTCATTCATTGCTATTATAAGACATAAGTCTTGATTGAAACAAATTTTCTTTTTTTTATAAGGAGGTTTTATTGATAGGGTGAATCACTTTCATGCTCTATCTATGTGTCACGTATCTCTTTACTCTCATTTTTTTTAATGCCCCTTTCATGTATCAATGATTATATTGAAAGGACAAACTTCTTTCACACACGAATGGGTATATTAGAAGGGAAAGCATATTGAGAGGTTTGGTATATCTTTTTAGTGGTATTATTAAAAATGAAGTATTTTGGAATAATAAGGAACCAATTCATCTCCACTTAACAATAAGATTCATTAGTTTTTGTGAATTATATTATCTTTGAGCATTATTAGTGGAACCCAACTCAAATTTATGAGCAATCTTTGTAATCATGTCTATAATATACACCAATGGTGTGATATATTTACAAATTAAAGTTAGAAAAAAATAAGAAGGAACGTATAATAACTTCTAGTTGATTATAACTAATTTTTTTTAATTCACAAGAAGTACTAACATAATTGACCAAGCATTTTCTATCTAAATCGGAACTGCCAAATCCATGACCCTTCCAACCATAGTCATGCCACTAATCATATACTCACACGATAATGTGGTAAGCTCGCAAATTTTAGGGTCATTCTTAAACTTGGACCTAATCCTAAAGGTTGCATTCATGATGATCCTATAGATGTATCCCTTTTGGGAATCTGAGGCTTCATAGTTTGTACACAAAGATAGAGAGATTTTATCCTTTCCTATCATAGCAAATCATTGATGTTGATTTTAAATTATAAGTATTCATTCATTTTATGTTTTTAATTTAATCTAGTTATAATGGAATGATAATAAATGCATTCTAATCAAGTGATGGTTCCATGCCAACATTAGTGTATGAACACACACACAACCACACACAAACCATAACATTCAATAATACTATAGAATGATTTAAAATAGCAGAGGATCAGGGGTAGTGCCCTTGAAAGCTAAATTTTATTTATATTTTATTATTTTAAATTTAGACCATTCATCATTATGTCTCAGATTTAACAATCAATATTTTATTAGCTTCAATTTCCCTTGACTTGGGCATACAATTTCAAAATTGGGTAAACAAGATATCGTTAGAATGATAGTTCCATCTAATTTCCAATGGTGGAAGCCTCATCATCATTTTTTTCTAATGGTTTATTTTATTCTCAATCAAAGTTAAATCATATTTTTTCTCTCGAGCTCATAAATGTCTCCTATATGTGTTTTTAAGAAACTTATTAGTAAGTTATTTTGTGGTGATCTCTTATTACATTTAGTAATTAACACAAATGATTTAGAATTTTCTATTGTCATCTGTGATCATGAAAACATATATGATAATACTTAATTAATCATGTGTGTTGATCCTTCTTTCTACATGTGTGGTGATATCATACTTAGACATATGTACAAACTAATTCTATATGTGTATGTCATATTTCTTAGACATAAAGATGGATGTAATGAGTTTGCATATTATAGGTGTAGTGGAAGAATGAAGAATGGATAATGGGATATGTTATACCACATTTTCATGATAATCTTGCATGTTGTTCCTTAATCATGCTTATACATTTATTAAAGACTCTATTGGTTATTCATTAGCTAAGTGGGATAGATGATAGGAATTTATGGGTCCATTAATATGCATACTTTATTATCCATGTCCTATGCTATCAATCTTAGCTAAAATAAAAATAAATAAAAATAAAAATAAGATTACACTTTATTGACCCTTTTAATAATTGGTTAGTGTTAGAAAGGCACTTCCTTGAGGATAAGTGAAGGATCTTATAGGTCATTGGTTGGAATATTTTTCTAACCCCTAGTAGATCTACTTGTTGACCCTAAGGAAGATGTTTGGAGAAATAAGGACTTCATGATTTTAATAATATGATATGGTTCCAAAAATTATTTATGTAGCTAAACATATGACCCTCCCTTATTGGCATCTTAGGTGGACTACCAATGTGTTTCTTTTGGGTAAATATTTAAATTATTTTTATAGTTATTTTTTTCTAGAAAAAGGGAGAACACAACACAATTATGAGGTGTCTTATTGAGTTTTTTGTTGGGGTTACTCTTGTAATTTTTTTATTGTTTAACATATATGGTTACTACTACTATAAAAATGGAAAACCCACACATGGCTATAAGGTGGCTTCTTGGGTTTTCCTTACATGTCATTTAAGTATGATTTTTCTTCGACCCATTTTGTGTATCCTTAAAGAGTGATGTGAAAGCATTGTGATTTCTTAGATCCCCTTAGGCTTGGAGGTTAGCTCTGATAGACCACCTAACGATGTAATATGGCCAAGTTGTGATTCATCTCTCTTTAATGGTGTAGAGGATGGGGACCGGTTGTTCGAAGACTCTAGGTCATGGGAGAGTCCTAAACAATAGGTTTCCTCAAGATCTATCTCAAGTTTACTTTAAGTGATTCGAGAAGGTTAAGATGTTAAGGTTGAAAAGGAAGAGCAATCTGGTTGTTGTTATCCTTCTTCTAACCTAAATGTTTCAGAGGTTCAAACGAGTTGATTTACAAAGTATGAAAAATGATAAAGAAATGTATGGAAATATATATGCCAACAAATAACATAAATAACAATATGCTACTATGTATATACAATGGTGCAAAATCAATGACAATGGAAGATATCACCTTCACAAATATGTGCTCTAAAGGAAAGTAGAGGAAGGAGTGAGCTTGCAAGTTCTCCAACAACAATGTTGTTGCAACAAATGGAGTGGAGGATCCAAAATATTAGCAGCTTCCAACTACAATGGAGTGGTGGTGAAGCTTGAAGTGTGAGAGTTGATCAAGAGAGCATGAATAATTCAGACAAGAGTCCAAGAATCGTGAAAAAGTTGGATAGAATGAAGAATTAGGCAATTTGAATGGAAAATGAGGAGGCAAAAGGGTCATTTGGAATCAGTCAAGGGAGCCAAATACATTACACTTCATCTTTAATGGAGAAATGTAGCACCTTTATGGGTTCCAAAGGTAGGAATCATGTCAAGATGGCAGTGTGGCGTGGACGTGTCCCTAACAAAATTCCTCCACATATATGAAAATGAGTTGTAGGGTGGATGAGGAAAGATGGAAGACATGGATTAGCATCATCAAATTTTCATTTTCTAAAGTAGGGGTGATGCAAATGGTGAATTTTCCTAGGGGTGAAAATTTTCTCCATTACATTTTTCCCCCACTTTAGTGAGCATATTTATTAAAGAGAATGTGAGGTAAAGTAGAAAAAAAAAGTTGAAGAGCATATACTTGAACCTCAAGGACGTAGATCATAATCTGACATGCCCGGACATGCAAGAGAGAGAGGTGGTTCCATAGGTACTTGGTCCTACAGAAGGTGAACAAGATTTCTACTAGTGCTTGGTCCTATAAAATTGATTCCATGAGTGCTTGGTCCCATAGAATGTGAATTTTTTTTGTAGGTTCTTAGTCCTACAAAAAGAAAGTGCTTTACAGGTGCTAAGTCCTACAAAGGGGGTGCCAGAGATTCTCAATCCTAGGGGGCTAGAAATGAAACAATATACAGAGTTTGATTGATCCAAGTACAGGTGCATGGTCCTGCAAGGAAAGCTTGACGAGGTGCTCAGTCCTCCAAGATTGATTGTAAAAGTAGCTTTATAGGTGCTTAGTTCTACAAAGAAACATGTTAAGCTATAGATAAAACATGTTAGGCAAGAAAAATTCACGTAGACAGACAGTCATATCGCAGAGAAAACAATTGAAGGAGAAGCTTTCAAAGGGGTCTCTTGGGAACCCTTCAAGATAGTAAGGGGCTCATTCAAAGGGACACTCTGATTGAAAAGAATCACATTTTTCACAAATGATCTTGTCATCAAGGAATCTAATAAAAAGAATGGCTTTCTCAAAGACAAGTTTTTTATTCTTTTTTCTATGAATTTATTTTCAAAAGAAAATATTACTAAGGGGATTCTTATTGAAGAATGTGATTTTTGAAAACTGTAAAATTTTTAGTAAAGGATTCTTTGGAAATCGAATGCACCTTATTGAAAATTAGAGTAGTAGCCCCCTTAGGATGGTGCATGTGGATCCAAGAAGCACATGGCATCCTAGGGAAAGAAAGAAAAGGTAGTGATATTGTGTCTCATTAGACATAGCGAGATGTAAACATGGGAATGTTGTCATGCATGTGAGGGACACCACATAAGCACCATGCAACATCACAAAATAAGAAAAAAGAGAGGCAAACAAAGATAACAAAAACAAGGAAAAAGCAAAGATGAAGAGATCAAGAGACTAAGGGATCCAAGAGTTCAAGGTCAAATCATTTGTTATAGGTAACATATGATATATGTGTGAATGAAAGATCATCAATCCATGAAGTTTCCAAATATGAAGAAGAGCACATGAAGACAAAAAAAATAAAAAAAATTGTGTCAACATGGAAGGGAGGACTAAATGCCCCAACACTTTGCATCATCCCCAATTGTCGAAAATCAAGTTACAACATATAGAAGAATGATAAGACATATAGAGGAAGTTTACGACACAATCTCACTCATCTATTCAAACACCTAAAAGGTGACAATGGTCCTCTAGGAACACATAAAAACAAGCATGGGGGAAACACAACACATACACAAATCTAATCTACAGATAAATAAGAGGTACTCCCCTAGTCCTCATCAACCAGGAGGTTGTTGTTCTCCCAATATAGATCATCATCTAGGGAGGCAGGGTGAGCTTGTAAGGGTAGGATAACGAGGGGATCACCCTCCATCTCTCCTATGATAAGAGCTAAGGAAGAAGCCACCTCAAGGTCTCGTTCACTCAACTCCTATGAGGTAAAATCCATCGACCTCTAAAGATTTCTCAAAAAGTTGAGACGTCATCCACCAAGTTAAACGTGCACTTAAAATAGGAGTGTCATGTGTTAACTAGGTAGGAGAGGAAGGAGGCACTCGAGATCCATTGTTTACCTCATCAAGAGGGATAGTGACAAACTCAGGAGATGTCAGGACTGCCTATGTTACAAGGATGGTGCAAGCCAAAGCAGAACTCCCCTCTAAAGAAACTGATCCCTTCTTATGACCTCCACTGGAAGTGAGGTTGTCCTTTGACTTATGCTTCAATGGAGGTTGTAGAATCCCCACATAAGAAGTGGAAGGAAAGGAGGAAGGGCACAGAGCCACAATAGACACCATGGTGTTTGGCATGTCCACAAGCCAGGAAAATGGATGGATGTCCAAAAGGGACATAAAAAGAGGAGGCAGCACCGAGGTAGAGATGAACACCTATACCCTTTTAGGGTGAGGGTTATCAACAGTCACGGGAGGAGTCAGAAGCAAAATCGAGGTGAGTGGAACTAAAGAAAAAGGAGAAAAAGAGGGAGGCACAACTGGAGATTTCAAAATAGGAGCTACCAGCTCCCCTTTTTCCTTCTACAAGGTAGCTTTTTTAGCAACCATATCCTTTCTCTAGTTCTTATGCTCACGTGCAAGTCAGTTTCATTGGTTCTAGGAACTAGAATTCGTTGCTTGAGAAGGGACAATAGGCTCTTGTTGTGCCATAGGCATGTCCTCCACAACCATTTCTAGTGGAAGGGTAGCCTTCTAGATGGGAGCAGGAGTAAGGAGCGCAGGAGCGGAAATAATGATAAGTGGAGAAGAAAATGTAAGTGCCTCAACAACGAGCCTCTTCCCATTCACTACCTGAAGGGAAAGAGCGATAGGAGGTCAGGGAGGTTGAGACACAGGGGAAACTCCATAAGGGCCCTTCCCCTTACCATAGACAATGGGCCTCAACACCATGGGAAGATGAGAAATTAAAATAATTGACATGTGGCCTTCCACCAAGTGGGCGACACCATCGGACTCCCCATGCGAGGCATGGGAGCAGAGGCTAAAGGAACCACAACAAGGTGAGAGGTAGAAGCGGATGGAATAGTAGAAGAAGAGGAAGGCTCTTGGGCACGAGCAAGCTTCCCCTTCCCCTTTTGTTGAGAGGATGCAATAATCATGCAACCCTTGAAAAAGATGGCATAGGGGGACATAGGGTAGGTCACCTTCAACGTTATACCCCTAGGCTTGTACTTGGCATAGGTACAATACAACTTCATCATCGGGGGAAGTGATCCGACCGAGGTGGGCCAAAAGTGATATAATGAGTAGCCCCATGTGACACCAATGGTTTATATATGGTTTCATCCACAATTTGCATAGAGCCCTCATGAGAAAACTTAAGGCAATTATAAATAATTGAAACAATCCGATTCATGGAACCCAGCCATAGGATGCCTAGTTTTACCCTAAATAGATGTGACTCTGGGATGATATCAAAAAGGGTATCTATGGCCTTGGGCCTTACCAAGACCGAGAGGGTGATAGAACCAAGGGGAGGGACTGAGATTTTTTCATGTGTACGTATCATGGTCTTTGAATTCTCATATTCCTCACTATAAAATAAATTTATTAGCAAAGCCTACTTCGTTATAATGTTCACATGACTCGCGGGGTCAACCAAGACACTAGTGATGATTTTTCCGTTGATGCAATTGGGAATGCACAAAGGGAAAGGTTATTTGTTCATAGGAAAGTCCTACAATGTGAAAGTTATGTTTGGTGATTAATTCATAGGTTCAGCAAGAGGAATGTGTGTAAATGAAACCATGTTTACATACATAGGAGGAACAAACTTGGTAGACTCCGAAGGTTCAAACATCCAATAGTGACCTATTTGAATTCCATTCCTAAATAATTAGATCCCTTCTAACTATGCAATTACGGATCATATATTAGGTTGCAAGGCTATACACCCTGAAACACATGAACCTACAACACGCCCTTGGGATGAGAGAAGGTCCTTTGATACCAAGGGACAAACTCATAATAGTTCACATCAAGTTCACTAAATTTTAGAGGGGGACCGACTATTCTGGGACTCTAGGTCATGGAAGAGTCCTAAAAAATAGGCTACCTTGATCTACCTCAAGTTTGCTAAGTGATTTGAGAAGGTTAAGATGTTAAGGTTGAAAAGGAAGAGCAATCTAGTTGTCACTATCCTTCTACTAACTTGAATATTTCAGAGGGTCAGAAGTGCTGATTTCCATATTCCAACCTACTACTCAGGTAGCTCATTATCTAAGGATGGTAGCATAGGTTATAGACTCTAGCGTGATGTGTTGGCATCTCAGTAGTGCATTGGTGTCTGTATAGATAGAAGGTCTAAGAGACCAATTAAAACACTAGAATCTAACTAGTCAACCTAACTAATGAAGTTTTATGCTACAAGAAAACAACAGACATGTACAAAAATGAAATACAACAAGAAGAATACTTTAACTAAACTATGATTGAATTGATGAAGAGGAGGTGAGAAAAGTAGACTTATCTACCTGAGAATCAAATCTTCAAAGAGCTCCACACAAGAATACCTACACGCACAAGACCAAGGAAAAATTTGGGGCTATTTTTAGAGAACTACCTCAGTCAATCCCTCGCTTTAGTTTTTTCACCTCCACGAACAACTAGATAGCAATGAGTACAAAAAATCATAACAAAATGTATGAAAATAGAGATGCCAAGAAAGAACACAAACAACAATATGCTACTATGAAGATTTAATGGTGAAAAAGCTAATGACAATGGAAGATATCACCTTCACAACTACATGCTCTCAAGGAAAGTAGAGGAAGGAGTGAGCTTGTAAGTTCCCCAACAACAACATTTTCGCAACAAACAAAGTGGAGGAGCCAAAAAAACCAATAGTTTACAACTACAATGGAGTGGTGGTAAACCTTAAAGTGTGAGAGTTGATCAAGAGAGCACGAATAATTCAGTCAAGAGTTCAAGAATGGTGAAGAAGTTAGAATGAAGAATTAGGAAATTTGGATGGAAAGGAGTCGTCAAAAGGGTTGTTTGGTTTTGTTCGAGGGAGGCAAAGACGTTACACTTCGTCGCCAATGGAGAAATAATGCCTTTGTGGATTCTAGATAAATATAATATTGTCTCAAATAAACTTTCTATGAAGGAATCATGTTTTTTTAATCCAAGATTTAATCAAATAAGGAAAAAATAAAATACAAAGAATTGGTGTATGAATTTCAATTAACCTCCAATTGGTAATGAGTTCAAAATCCACACTATTGGGAATTAATTTGATGTTTCCTTGTCAATAATCAACCCCAAAGAATTGGTGTATGAATTTTGAAATATTTTTGTTAATAATGATCAATAGTGTTCCATAGGATTTGATATAATGTCAAAGACATTAATTCAATAGGATTTATCATGGCTTCTTTATATATGTCTTAAAGAGAAAAAAATCACAAAGATTTTTTAAGGATCTAGTCTTTAAAACTTAATATTTTAAGATGATAATTCCAAGCATAATTATTCCTTATATGTTAATTACATTTTATTAAGTGGTAAACATAAAAAAATTTAAAGTAGATAACAAGTAAAATTGATAAATAATAGTCAAGGTACAAGTTTCTTAGACAATTCTAGTATTCAAATAAAGTTTTGTTATTGAATTCAAGAGAGATGGAGTCCTATCTAATTTCATTTGTTTGATTCTCTACCTTAGCACTCAATTAATTATGCAAGCTTATAATCACTAGAGGATTTTAAAACCCTAAACTACTAGTTCCAAATCTTATTCACTTATGGGTTTCAAAATAATAAAAATATTTCACAAGTTATAAATCCAATACATATAACTAGCATTCCTAATGTTAATGATTGATTCACATTTATTAAGTTCATTATGCATCAAGCTAATTTTATTCTAAATGCATCCATTTTTAATGAACAAAGAATATCATTCATGAAACAAAGTTAAGATGATTTAAATGATGGCATATATGAATTTCAAATAAGTTTACTAATAATATGTTCAATACCTCAAAATATTTAATCCCATGAGCTGGGGTACAATTCCTTCTTTATTTTAAGGTATGGTTAGATTCATTGTCTCATTTTATTAAACTTTCATAAGTGTTAGTTTACTATTTGTATAGGATTGTGGAGATATAATAGGGAAATATGGATAAATATGGGGCATTTTAACCAAAAAAAAATTATATTGTAGAGATTTTATTTTCAAGGAACTTAGAGTTATGTGTGATCCCATACAACCAAAAGAGAAAGAAAGAAAAAATATTGTATTTTTATTTTTAGCAAGAAGATGCACATCAAGAAGAAAATAATGATGGATTTGAGGATGGAAAATAAGAAGAGAGTTCAAGTGAAAATTTTGAAGAGGAAGAATCTATTGTGATAGAAAATGTTGAGAATACTAAAGAACCTAAGGAAGAATCTCTTACTCCACCCTTGAGAAGATCCATAAGAAAACAAAATCCAATTGACAGGTATAGCCCACTAGATTTTTGTTGTATGTTTTCTTTATTGAGTACTAATGATGAGCCTAGATCCTACAAGGAATCTATTCTTGCAGATGATAGTGAGTCTTGGAAACTAGTCATGCAAGAGGAGATGATGGCTTAAGACTCTTGTGATACCTGGGATATCATTTGTTTTCCCAAAGGAAGGAAACCCATTGGTTTTAAGTTGGTCTATAAAAATAAATTTAGAGAAGACAATTCATTAGAGAAGTACAAAGCTAGATTGGTAGCTAAGGGCTACTCCCAAAGAGAGGGAGTTGATTTTGGTGAAATTTTATCTCTTGTAGCAAAATAATCTTTTATTAGATTTCTTTTATCCATAGTTTTTGCGTATGATTTTGAAATTGAGAAAATGGATGTCAAGAATTCTTTTATTCATGGAGATCTAGAAGAGGAAATTTATATGCAACAACCAAAAGGATTTGAGGTAACATAAAAGGTATGATTAATGAGCTAAAAGCTCAAATTCTAGGTTCATTTGAGATGAAGGATTTGGGGGTAGTGAGATACATATTGGGAATGGAAATCAGAAGAGATTGGGGTAACAAAAATCTTTAGATATCACAAAGTAAGTATGTGAGCACTGTTTTGTACAAATTTAGTATGTAGGATTG
>VDFB02000002.1:25696198-25735551 GCA_007258455.2 Sequoia sempervirens | reverse complement strand
CTTAATATAGATCCACAATACAAAATCTAGTTTACCTCTGCAATGTAACAATGGCATAGGCAAATTTTTCTTTCAAAGAACCAAAGGGTGAGTGCACAATTGAAGTGTATAAAAACATATATTTTTATAATATCAAGGATGCTTTTTGAAACTCCTACGTACTGCTAACTTAAAAGTAAAGTCCATGTACATATCCCTTTGGTTTAATTGAGTTGTTCCAATCAAAGGATTAAATATATTGGAATATTTTTATCAAAAATTTAGAATACCAATTGAAAGCATGTTTTTTTTTTTAGATAAAGTTGTTTACCATCAATCAATTAATTTATTCAAGACAAACCATGAAAGACAACAATGATCAATGCTATGGCTAACCAATTAATAAGTATGCACGTGAATAAGTCAAGCATGTACATGTTAATAAGTGAAGAACAAGTAGTCACAAACACATATGCATTAAAGTATACACACAAATACATAGTATACACAACTTAAAACAAAGTATATGCACAAATACAAGGTATACGCATGAAAAAACATAAGTCACAAAGTATACATGTACGTTGTAAAGTAAACACTTCAATACATGTAACTCATATCTATTGAACCATGAATTTATAACATGTAAATATGGACATCATCAATAAAAAAATTTTGTATTAACCAAATAGCCATGTACACATACATCAATATATGTTGATATAAGTAGAAAAAATAGGTTAAAAATAGCCATATAGGCTTATGAGAATTCCATATAGGCATACAATGTCAAATATATCCAATACAAATATGTAAAAAACTGCCATGTAGGCATACAACAAAGGGCTTTGGAATCAAAATTCATTGCTCTCTAGGCTATCGAAATAAACTCTTGCCCTTTGCTAGTCGATCAGATGGTGATAGGTTTGTCACTCATTTCTACTACACTCGAGGAGTGCTCCTGCTGCTCCTACTACTGTTAAGTTCTTGGTGAATTTTTAACTATTACAATAAGAAGTAAAGGCATTAATATATAGAAACTACATTATAAAAAATGATATATTTAAAAAAAAATCACTTACAGCCATCTCATGATCACTCTCCTTGAGGGAAATATTTGCATGCCAATGTTGAGGCATGCTCAAGCCCTATATAAACCATCGAAATAGAAATTAGACTATGAATCAATAATTTGGTTTGATTTTTCACTCGAACTAACATCTATAACAATGAATGTAAATTGAAATTTAGTAATTTTCCTCATACCTCCCCTATCAGAGCCATCAAGGATTGTATAGTAGATGAAACACCAATATCCGTTGCCCTCATAACATTTGGAGGTGTTTCCACAACCAACATCTGAAAATAAAACAACAAATTATTTAATCACAAAAAAGTTACAATAGCGATGGACACGTCATGACTTATAGTTTATGAGATCTAATGAACAAAATTATGTATACTTATTAAACTATATATTTCTGATTATCATGCTTACTATTTTCCCTATCCATATCTTGTTTGAAAGGATGTGTTTTTAGGCTTTTACCCATAGCAACAAGCCACTGAATCATTTGATTAAATGCTTTTGTAGACATGTACAATAACTGTGGTGGCATAGAGAAGGAAGTGAACTGTTTGAAAAAATGCCTCAAAAGAAATGGGGTCTCATGGTGATGGAATGCCATTACAAACAAATGCACGTCATGGCATTCCATCACCATAAGAACACATTTCTTTTAGGCATTTTTTCAAAAAGTTCATTGCCTTCTCTATGACCAGTATTATTGCTTACTAGATTGTATCTTGTGTGTAAATACAATCCTAGTGTTCTTTAGTCTAATATTTTTAATTTATTCTAAAAATTCTCCTTTTGCTTAAGGTAGCCCACTATTATTTTACATGATTGTGTTTTGTGTGTCATTTTGGTTGTGTATTGCATGCTCTTTTATTCTATCTAAGGGATGCATTTGACATTATCCTCATAAGTTCCTTGAAGGAATACCAAGGTTTTGTTTGTTTCTTAGTTGTTAGATGTATTTCAAATCCTTATGAGCATATATATGATGTTCCTTATGATACATTTGAGAAAGATTGTGGAAGAACCATTTCTAAGGAATAATGAGTGTCTCCTCTAAAAAAAAAAGAAACTACTTGACCAAGCCAAATGAAGAGACAAATGCTAATGTATATGTGTAGGGGGTGAAAACTAGGATTGAAGATATTTCTATTTAGAATATATTATATTTAGTTTTGTGATACTTTTTTCCACTTGGATTAGCATAAGGTAGAGTTTAATTTCTTAGTTGTATCAATTTACTAGCACAAGTGAATTGAGATGGTTCAAATGCAAGCCTATTCCCCATAAAATTTATTTGCTAGAAAACTTATGTAACCAATTTTCTTATGCAACCAATTTTATTGGTTTCTTTTGTATTTAGTTCAAAGGATTAGATTGTTATATTAATATACTTTGATAGATATTTTTCCAAGAATCCATAGTCTGTTGGAAAGCACCTATTTTAGGCTTTTAGCCATAGTTGCAAGGAAGCACAAGTAGTTTGATAAAATGATTTGGTGCACATGTATGAAAAATGTGGTATCATAGAAAAGGTGGTGAGAATTTTGAAGAAATTCCTTGAATAAATGTGGTCTCAATATGATGGAATGGAATTCCATCACCATGAGACCACATTTCTTTGAGGAATTTATTGAAACTACTTACTGCCTTGTCTATGCTATTCCTTACTATTATGGTTTCATATATTTTTCCCAAGCATCCATAGTTTGTTGTGCAGGTGCACCTTTGCAAGCACATGCCTCCATGTGAAGAAATTACATCACTGCTTATGTTGAATTTCTAAACAACTATATTGTAGTTGAAATTTTGTCATCTATCAACATCTAGTTATTAGTTATGGAATGTGAAGTAATGCTTTGAGTTTGAATGATGTGCAATGCAATGTAACCAATGATATGAATATAAACTACACAAATTTGTTAAGTACAATTCATTAGTTAAACTCTTTATTCTATTACCTGTGTGAAGGTTTGAGTAAATCCACTGGCACTAGGAGGTGTTCCCTCAAAACCTCAAATATTACCCTATTCAACATCCAAAATCACATATTAAATACCATTCATTAAAAAATTCTATTAACATGTAATACATTTATAATTGTTTACTAGTTACATATCACGTTGATAGGTGTACTACAAAAATAAGTAGGTGGAGGGCCAGTGTATCCAGTCTCAATACTGTGACCCTGCAATTTTATTAAAATCATAAAACTAAATTAGTTAATCTTGCATTTCAAAATTGAAATTTAATAAATTAAATTCAATGAACATGCTAAATTTTACCCGAGTATCAATTCCATATGCATCATGCAAAATTTTAGCCGCACCCTCTGCAGTGGACTCCTAAGTGTTGGCGGGGTCATATGAACAAGTCACCTTGCAAGATTGACACACATGGGTTTGAAGGCTACCACTTGAAGACTCCCATGGATGGCACTGTAGAATAGGGCTAGTATGATGGATGGCACTCTAGGTCAAAGTGTTGATCACCTATAATGTCTCTATGTCTTCACTCTCCTTCACAACTACAGGCATAACAACGTTCTCATGAGGCGGCCTAGCCAGAGCTCATCTCCCTTTCCGCATAGGATTTGGCTGTGCACTGGGCCTATCTTGAGCCGACCCCCCACCTCTCTCCTGGAAGTCCCTCATATCAAAATAATTTGGTATTTTTTTCAATATGAACTCACTGTATAGTTTCCTAAGAAAATACTAGGGGACTTCATAATTGTTGCACGGTCAATCATCAAAGACCATGCACCACCTATCATAAAAATGGTTCCTAATCTCTTGGTCATGGCACCAATGAATAGGAAACCTCTTCGTATTGAGGCTAATATTTTGATCTGTGCTTGGGTCAGTGAACAATGAGCACAAATCACCTTTTGTAATTTTTAAATCCTTTACTTGTTTATATGATAGTTTATCTTCATAATATGCCCTAGCCGCCTGCCTCCTATCTTGCCATCCAATTATTTGTTTGCTAATTGAATCTACATTTTTTAACATATATTTTAATGAATTTTTTAGGGTCATTATTTTTGTGGTTGAACCATTTGGATCACTCAACCTACTAATAAAATCCTCAATCTATTTTCTTTTGTTCTCAATCTCACTCATTAAATTTTGTTAAGTGCCGGGAGGGTGTTGAGGGATTGGTGGAGGAGGTTGTTGTTGAGGTTGATTTTCTTGTTGATGATTTTGTTCTTCATGATTTGGTTGTTCTTCTTCTTGAGGATTTTATGGGTTTGTGGGTTCATTTTCGTCTCCTACAAATTCAAAAATTTAAATATCAAATTTAACCTAAAACTAAAAAAATCAAACTAAAACTAAGAAATTCAAAACAAACAACAAACAATACTTACCTCTCCCACCTCTTCGTCATCATGGCACCATCCTTGCAAAGATATAACAACTCTTATTGAAGATTTGTGCCCAATACCTCCTCCTAGAATGCAAGCGTAAAAGTCAGGGGTTCTAACCACGAGCAGAAGAAGAAAATAGTCAAAGTGAAAATGAAGAATTTCACTTTTTTTTGCTTTTAATGTGCTATAACGCAAGTGCATTATAACGTGCTCGCGTTATAGTATTTTCAAACTTTTTTTAGAAAGTGGCCATGAAATTGGTACCCAACTTCATGCACCCACCCGTATGTTCACTTGGAGCATGGGATGTCCTAAGGGGGATGGTAAGATCATGATGTCATGATAAGTTACTAATTCAAATGATTGGAGCTTTGACAATGGTTTGGTGATTCTCTGTGTTTTGAGTGCATTGGTCATATGCTTGAGAACTTCATGGTAGTGCAATGAGACATTTGGAGTTTAGAATGAGATGATTGTTTGCAGGTGCTCATGGATACATGGAGAATGAGGTGAGGCTGTATTTCTCTTGAGATGAGAGAAGTGTTGTTGAGATGGTCACTCTTGATAATATTTTAGTAGAAAGTCTAAGGATCCTACACCTTGGTTGGATGTGAGTTCAACAGAGATCAATGAGGAGATTTATCTTGGGGGAGTTGTGATGGCTTGCATTTCTTGGAGGATTATTCTCATTCCCCACTCTTGGTCTACTCGACAACTTATCACTTGAGAGGTATTTCCCATAGTTTCTCTCAAGTTCTTTATGCTTTATTTCATAGACATGGATCTTGAGTTGCATTTAGATGGTTTTGGAGGATTCATTGTGAGAGATGGCTAACTAGTTATCTCCTTGGGTTTACTTTTTCATTTATGATGATCATAGGAGATGTTAGTGGGTTGATTTCCTAAGATGGGGAATAGAGTAGTTTGATCTTCTTTGAGAAGTTTACATCCATGTAGATATATGATATATATGTTATGTTTGATCTGATGAGATTGGATGTTTGGGTGTTGTTGACACTTCTTTGGGGTTGTGAAGGAGATCTTACTTGGCCCACAACTTTCTACTTTGAGGTGTAGTTAGAAGGACATGATTGGGATATGATTAGTAGGTCTTCTCTTTGTTCGGTGGCTTCTTCTTGGAGGTTTATGTTCACATGGTTCAGTGTGGTGCACTTGGGAGATTTATGGTGATATGTTTTCAGAGACTTTACAACATCCTGTGTTGCATGTGTAGATCATTGTGATTGTTCTTTGTTACTATATGACTTAATTTTTGGCCACACTTTAGTATAAGTGCTGATTGGTAGACTTGATATGATATTGTCTATTTTTAGATTTGACATTACCCATGCAGTGGGAGTTCCTGGATGTGTATGTTCTTCATTGACATGTTTGACACATGGAGCTTGTGTTTGTAGTTTATGGGTTGGATATGTTGGAATAATTTCTACTAATGTTTTGGATAGCTTGTGGTATGGTAGATTGGATGGATTAACATTTGTTGTGGGTGCTATTTCTAATCTAGTGGGTTTATCAGTTGGATGAGGGAAACCTATTTTGGTTGTTGTTCAAGTTGATGGTTTATCTTGTTCTCTGAAGGATTCTTTAGCTTCAATATTGTGTTTTGGTTATGGCATTGAAGTTGATGTTGTTGATTATTTTGTATAGCTTGTGAGCATAGTGGAGTGGTGGTATTATTTTGTAGCCTTTACTATAAGTTGGATATGATGTGTTATCATAGAATCTAGCAACACTTGATTCAAAGATAACCTCCCTATGAAACTTGTCCATTTCATAGGTTCATGATGTTCAAGTACACAAAATAAGGAAAATTTCAATCCACCTCAAAGTGCTTCCCAAAATATTAAACAGTCTGTTTGAGTGTCCTCCCCTGTCCGTCTTTTGAAGAGCTTCAAAATGAGCATCTTTGTTAGTTTCCAGCCTTTGGGAGTTGTGAAAATTGGAAAAAGTGTAGGAGCGCTGATTTTCAACACTCCTACATGTTGAGTTTGAAATTTTTCTAAGTCCTTAAAGTGCACAAGCACTAAAAATCAGCGCTTGTGCACTTTTGTCAAAAGTCTATCTTTGGTGCACAAGCTCTGATTTTTAGCGCTTGTGCATTTTTTTCAAAAGTCTATCTTTGGTGCACAAGCTTTGATTTTTAGCACTTGTGCACTTTTGTCAAAAGTCTATCTTTGGTGCACAAGCTTTGATTTTAGCACTTGTGCACTTTTGTCAAAAGTCTTTCTTTGGTGCACAAGCTTTGATTTTTAGTTCTTGTGCACTTTTTGTCTGTACTTAGTCATTTTTTTTCTCTCCAAGTGTTGGAGCACTGATTTTCAGTGCTCATAGAGTTTTGGCAGTTTTTGCCTTAGGCATTTCCGAATCACTCCAATTTCACTATGAATTTTGTTTCTTCACTCTCACTTCATTTTTCGTGCCTAGTTGCTCATTTAATGATTGCTCAACATCGTTTGCTAGCTTCACACTTCCCAATGCTAATTTTTCTACTAACGCCTATTCATTCACCATCCTTGCAGTTTCTCTCCAAATTTCATCAAGTGATCCTGAAGGTCGCATCTTTTGATCTAGTGAACTATCCTAGATCTACAAAGAAGTTGTCATGTACAAAGTTGAGGATGCCAACTTTTCCAAATCCTCTATGCATGTTATTTGTGATACATGGTTCACTCTTGCAACCTTCAGAAACATCTTGACAAGTGCAAAAAGGTTCACTCATCCGCCATGAGATCAGTCACCAGAATTCACACCATTGTGGATTACATTATTGGTCTAGATGAGACATTCATGCAGGAGACCAAGAAGAAGTATGAAGACTTCTACACCCAAAGCAAGGAACCATGAAGATTCTTGATCTCCAGTGTTGAATATTTTGATGCTTCCCTTTACGCATCTTGTAAATAGTTTTTGACATCTTAAATGTCTTTTCTGTAAATGTAATTACACTGAAAATATGAGATGTAGTTTCATGAAGATGAATTACATTTTGACTTAGTCAAAGTTAGGTGAGATTTTCCTAAATTAGCTCACCTAACTTTCTTAATTTTACTCAACTGATTTCCTAGATTTTCTCTTCCCTCTCTTTTATAAATAAGAGGGATTTCTATTGTAATTTTTACCTTTAGTATTTTGCAATGAAGTGCTACCCTTTTTGAAGCAGATTTGTGAAACTTTATGTTCATGTTTGTGAATAAAATCTGATCAATAAAGAAGAGAATTGCATACCAGAATTTGCATTGGAATCAATAATCTTGTGGATTGATCTTATTGGTAGTGGTTAGTAGATGAGATTTGAAGGGCTCCAAATAGATTTTTGTAAAATTTGTGGTACATTCTTCATTTGAATTTACGTTTATGTTTGGATACTATTGTTGAATGATCTACAAGACTTTGTGCTTGTAATCTTTCATGTTGTTCGAGGAATTGTTGTACCTAATAAGAATTTGTGCTTCTAATGCAACAAATAATACATCTCTCATAGATTCATTGGTGAAAAATCTACAAAATGACTTTGTGCCTTCGTGAGCTTTCCCCTTTCTTTTATTTGTTTATTATTATCATATCTGGTATCTCTACACTTTGCTTTGATAAGGTAGAGATATTGGCATTACTGCTAATTTTTAGTTTAAGGTTATCTTGAATCAGAACTTCCAACTGTGAAGCATTGTAAAACATCTTCTCTGAAAAAAAGAGAAGCATGAATGTGACATAGGCCCCCCATTTCGTAAGTGCAGTGTACATTGTGTAAATAATTTATAAGTTTTATTGTAGCTTCTATTAGTAGTAAGAAGAGTGCCTCCGCTTTCTAAGAGGAGAGATTTTATCTCACATAGTTGTGGCTGAAGTCTAGGTTGTGTAATCTTTTGAAAAGATGATTACATAATTTTCACCCAATATGATGCTTGTGTTCTTTAGAATTGTGCATATACACCATGGCTTGTTCCTTTCCTTGGAGGATGGCAAGAATTTTTTCCTGAGATGGTGGACATATTGCATGTTGTTGCAAGTGTCTTGGTTGGAGCATGAAAACATTGTTTGAGATTCTTGTTATTGCATGTATGGCTGTGATGATGTGTTTTCATCGATTGAATCTTAACAGTTAAATCCTGCTACTTTCATGGAATCTTCAAAGGTGTTTGACAAGTGGGAGAATGTTAGGAAAAAAGAAGGTGTCTCAACCTTTGATTTTTCCCATAGTATTGATTTTTCTAAATATTGAATGTTGCTAATTTTCTCACATTGTCTTTTGAGTTACAATTTGTAGTTTCTTTTTCTGATGAGGAGTCAAGATGGAAAGTTTGTTTTATAGGAGGAGTTGTGCATGAAGGCATTTTCTATTTTTTTGTTGAGTTTATCTCTAGCATTTGACAGTTGATTTAGAAATGTCTAAGTTTTATATTGTAAACTCTATAAATATGAGACTTTTCTTGAGGAGTTGTGAGGAGAATTTTTAATTGCAGGGTTATGTTGTCGGATTTCTTCTAGAAGAGAAAGATGTAGTCTCCATGTTAAGGTTGTGAGCCTGAAATGTATTGTAACCATATTGTTGTTGATTAATACATTGGTTTGATGCTTTGGAGGGTGGGGTTTTTTACCCGAAAGGGTTTTCCCCAAGTATATCGTGTTTTCTTCTCTTCTATCTATCTTTCTTCTGTTCTTCATGTTTCTCATTATTAAATGTTCTTTTATATGCTATTATGCTGCTGAAATTTTCTTAGATCTGGAACTACATCATCTTTCCTCTAAGGGTTAATGCATGGGAATTCAACTGTGTATGTTTCTACTTTAAGGCATGGTAGTATGTGTTTGTATGGAGATGATTAAAATATGATTTGTTTAAAGAAACATAAGATACTGAAGGTGCATACTGGTTCTTGAAAGGTTTTTAGAGTTCATCATTCCCTTTCAAGCTAGTTAAACCTCTGAATTGAGTAGGTTCTACCAAGTTTACAATACATTAGCTTAGACTCTACAGATATCACATATTTCCATGAAACATAGACATATTTATTCATTCAAAATCTAGAAAAACAAGCAAAAATTAGACTTGTTTGAAAGAGACCAACACTAATTCATAGTGAAACTAGTAGAAATGTCATTTAGAGTTGTTAGATGTGTTGTTTTCTTACCTCCAAAGGTTGAGATCATTGACATACACACCAAATATTAGTGATATATGAGAAAAATTCTGATTAAAACATTCTAATCTATCCCATCGAGCATGCCAAAAACTATTGTCAACAAGGATTGTGTCCCAAATGCTAAGCTTTAAAGCTCAAAAATCCTATGCAACTCACTATCATGATTAATGTCTTGAGGATTCACAAACTAGGTAAAAGTCATGAATTACTGATAGTGAATATAGAGAAATGAATTTCATTGATCACAAATCATAGTCCTAGTCTTGTTGATCACACATCACAGTTCTTTTCACAATCATCAAAGTATTTGATTATCACAACTTGCAAAGTCTTGAATCATTCATTGTACCCTTAAAAATAAAAGGTGATAAGGCAACTTACAAGTTCTCAATGAGTGATTGATATGGGGGAATCATGAAGTGTTATGGAATGGCTCACAAAAAGAGTAGCCATGTCTATAAGAAAATTAATAGCCCTCACTATCCTATTTCCTAATCCATTTCCTTTTACCAACTAGAATCTATCTTATATTCATGTTACTGTAATTTCTTAATAGTCATCTCCCCTCTTATGACTGTCTACTTCATGAAAGAGGAGTATATGATAGTCCTTAGTTTGCATAATGTACTTCATCATGAGCTTTTTAGATATACAATATGCCACTACCATTTATACTTTTCTGCTCACTACCAACACCTCTCATGCAATCTTCCCCTTTAGGTTTCTATCACCATTTTATAGTCCTTTTTCCCATAGCACTATGTACAATGATGACATGGAATTGATAAGATGTTTCTTTACTATACATGAATTTTCTCCTTCACTGTCACACAACTATGACTATCCTTTCTAAAGGTCTTCCCTAGTTCCATTTTTGTGAATTCCTATTGGTAAGAGAACATACTCTATTTGTTGCTCTTTATATTTGCATAGTTTTTTTTAGCTTCATAACTCTACCCATTGACACATTCATGGTTGTGCCTATCATTCTTTGATCTTTATATCATAGACTTCATCAATAATAGATTTTTCTAAAGATCACTTTCTATCATCAACAAGTGATGTGAAACAATATATAGGAGTTTTTATCTTGTGATCACATAGGATGAAATTCCTTAAGAGTCATGCACATTCCTCATGACTTGGTAGATGAATCAGCCATTTTTCTATAGGAATCAAAATAAGGTTTGTGTATTGCCTAATTGAACCAACATTATTGGATTCCTACTTAGAGCCATAAATTTTCTTTAGCATTTTGTAGTCATATTTCCCAAGGTCTACATTTCAATGAGAGTTTTCACTACGAGATGCAGTTGTTATTTTCCTCCACCTCTTGAAAAGTATTCATATTATATGCACATCTCATAATGAAAACTATAGGCATTTTATTTTGACAGTCAGGATGAAACTAAAAGGGTTTACATATAACAGACCATATTTTTCACTTTGCATGTTGATTTCCATGTAAGTATCCTTATAGTCATGCATATGAAATCCATGATACTCTTTAGAAATGGCTCATGCAACAACTGTAGCTGCCATTCATATCTGCTAACCGTAGTGTGAATAGTATTCAAACAGTTTGAAAACCCTAGATATTGACCTCTCCTCATGAATTTAGATATTTCCAAAAAATTTCCCTCTTTTTGCATGCATGTGAAACTTTTCTTATTTCCCTTTATTGGGAACTCAACTTGAAGTTTTCTATTCACTTTTTTGCATGCAAAAACATGCTAGCATGAGTTCTTTTTCCCTTTTATTTTTATGCAACCTAAGTGCTTTCCACTCATTTTAGCATGATTTAAACATCCTTTTTTCCTTTCTTTTGATGTGGGAATATAAATATTGAGGAATAAAAAAAATTATATTATTTAAATAAAACATTTAAATGATGCCTAAGACACAAAAATATGGATTACAATTGTAACTTATTCTCACTTCCAAAATGATATCCCCTATTTTTAGCCCTTAAAGTTGTCATAGAATTCGTCATAACATCCTTAAAAATAGGCTTTCCATGTTAGACCACTAAATGGGAATATTTTGATAGCTAATAACTTATTTTTCAAGGCATTGACATGTGGAAAAAGTTTCAATTCAAAAACTCATGCCCCTTTTGATGGATCAAACAAATATTTAATAAAATAAATGATATTTATCCATGGAAAAATAAAAATAAAAATAAATAACTTAGGAATTTCCAAGGTTGAGACACCTTGATTTTCAACATTCTCTCACTTGTCAAATATCTTGTAAGATATAGAGAATGAAACCATCATGGAATAAACTAGGTACAAGAAACAAGGCTTGTGGCCTCCCTACACCAAATGAACTTATTTGTGCTCATAGGTTTAGTATGATAATCTGCAACATTTACTTTGTAAATTTTCTTAAACTAAATTTTTCCATTAGCAATAATTTCTCAAAAAAATGGTATTCAACATCTATATGCCTAGTCTAATCATGATATATATGATTCTTGACTAAATGAATTTCACTCTAGCTATCACAACCAATCTGAACTATCTTGCAATCAAAACCAATACTTGCACACAACCTTTGTAACCATATTGTCTTCTTAAAAATATGGGTAACAACCATATACCTTGCTTTAATAGTGGATAAAGAAACTCTATTCTACCTCGTACTCATCCAAGTTCATTGGTTGTGATATCCAGAGTGCAATTCATAAAGTAAACAAATATCCACTAGTGGACCTTTGACTATCCAAGTCACTTGCCCAATCTACATCAACAAAACCTTGTATGTCCAATGTCTTATCAAAAATTTTATTACCAAAATAGACCAAACAATAATTAAAAGTACCACAAAAATACATTAACACCCTCTTTGCATAATTTCAATTTTCTCTACTAGGGTTACACATAAACCTGCTCAAAATTCCCACTTCTTAGGAAATATTTGGTCTAGTGCAAACAATTGCATACATCAAACTTCTTACAACACTAGCATATGATATGTTTGGCATATCCTCAAAATCATCTTTATATTTAGGAAGCATATCTAAAGTAAGCTTAGTGAAAATTGGTAAAGGAATTCTAACTGGATTGCAATCCTACATACTAAATTTGTACAAAATAGTGCTCACATACTTTGTGATAACTAAAAATGTTTATTACCTCAATCTCTTCTGATTTCCATTCCCAATATGTATCTCACTACCCCCAATTCCTTCATCTCAAATGTACCTAAAATTTGAGCTTTTAGCTCATTAATCATACCTTTTATGTTACCTCAAATCCTTTTGGTTGTTGCATATAAATTTCCTCTTCTAGATCTCCATGAATAAAAGAATTCTTAACATCCATTTTCTCAGTTTCAAAATCATACACAAAAACTATGGATAAAATAAATCTGATAAAAGATAATTTTGCTATGGGAGAGAAAATTTCACCAAAATCAACTCCCTCTCTTTAGGAGTATCCCTTAGCTACAAATCTAGCTTTGTACTTCTCTAATGAATTGTCTTCTCTAAATTTACTTTTATAGACCCACTTAAAACCAATGGGTTTCCTTCCTTTGGGAAAACAAATGATATCCTAGGTATCACAAGAGTCTAAAGCCATCATCTCCTCTTGCATGACTAGTTTCCAAGACTCACTATCATTTGTAAGAATAACTTCCTTGTAGGATCTAGGCTCATCATCAGTACTCAATAAATAAAATATACAACAAAAATCTAGTGGGCTATACTTGTCAATTGGATTTTTTTTTTCTTATGGATCTTCTCAAGGGTGGAGTAAGAGATTCTTCATTAGGCTCTTTAGTATTCTCAACATTTTCTATCACAATAGATTCTTCCTCTTCAAAATTTTCACTTGAACTCTCTTCTTATTCTCCATCCTCAAATCCATCATTATTTTCTTCTTGATGTGCATCTTCTTGCTAAAAATCAAAATACAATATCTTTTTCTTTCTTTCTCTTTTGGTTGTATGGGATCACACGTAACTCTAAGTTCCTTAAAAATAAAATCTCTACAATAGACAATTTTTTGGTTAGAGGATTCCATGACTTATAACCTTTCATATTCTCACCATATTTAATAAAATATCTACAATAGAATTTTTTTGGGTTAAAATTCCCCATATTTATTCATATTTCCCTATTATATCTCCACAATCCTATACAAATAGTAAACTAACACTTATGAAAGTTTAATAAAATGAGACAATGAATCTAACTATACCTTAAAATAAAGAGGGAATTGTACCCCAACTCATGGGATTAAATATTTTGAGGTATTGAACGTATTATTAGTAAATTTATTTGAAATTCATATATGCCATCATTTAAATCATCTTACCTTTGTTTCATGAATGCTATTCTTTGTTCATTAAAAATGGATGCATTTAGAATAAAATTAGCTTGATGCATAATGATCTTAATAAATGTGAATCAATCATTAACATTAGGAATGCTAGTTATATGTATTGGATTTATAACTGAAATATTTTTATTATTTTGAAACCCATAAGTGAATAATATTTGGAACTAGTAGTTTAGGGTTTTAAAATCCTCTAGTGATTATAAGCTTGCATAATTAATTGAGTGCTAAGGTAGAGAATAAAAAAAATGAAATTAGATAGGACTCCATCTCTCTTGAATTCAATAACAAAACTTTATTTGAATACTAGAATTGTCTAAGAAACTTGTACCTTGACTATTCTTAATCAAATTTACTTGTTATCTACTTTAAATTTGTGATGTTTACCTTTTAATTAAATGTAATTAACATATAAGGAATAATTATGCTTGGAATTATCATCTTAAAATATTAAGTTTTAAAGACTAGATGATTAAAAAATCTTTGTTATTTGTTTCTTTTTAAGACTAATATAAAGAACCCATGATAAATCCTATTGAATTGATGCCTTTTGAGTTATATCAAATCCTATGGAACACTATTGATCGTTATTAACAAACATATTTCAAAATTCATACACCAATTTTTTGGGGTTGATTATTGACAAGGAAACATCAAATTAATTCCCAATAGTGTGGATTTTGAACTCATTACCAATTGGTGGTTAATCGAAATTCATACACCAATTCTTTGGCTTTGATTTTTTCCTTATTTGATATCTTGGATTAAATAAACATGATTCCTCCATAGAAAGTTTATTTGAGACAATATTATATTTATTTGGAATCCACAAAGGCATTATTTCTCCATTGGTGACAATGTGTAATGTCTTTGCCTCCCTTGATCAAAACCAAACAACCCTTTTGCCTCCTCATTTCCATCCGAATTTCCTAATTCTAACTTCTAACTTCTCTACCATTCTTGAATTCTTGACTAAATTCTTCATGCTCTCTTGATCAACTCTCACACTTCAAGCTTTACCATCACTCCATTGTAGTTCTAAACTACTAGTTTTTTTGGCTCCTACACTCTATTTTTTGTGATAATGTTGTTGTTGGAGAACTTACAAGCTCACTCCTTCCTCTACTTTCCTTGAGAGCACATAGTTGTGAAGGTGATATCTTCCATTGTCATTAGCTTTTTCACCATTATATCTTCATAGTAGCATATTGTTGTTTGTGTTCTTGTTTGGAATCTCTATTTTTATACATTTCGTTATCATTTTTTGTAATCATTGCTATTTGGTTGTTCATGGAGGTGAAAAAACTAAAGTGAGGGATTGACTAAGGTAGTTCTCTAAAAATAGCCTCAAATTTTTCCTTGGTCTTGTGTGTGTAGGTATTCTCGTGTGGAGCTCTTTGAAGATTTGATTCTTAGGTAGATAAGTCTACTTTTCTCACCTCCTCTTCATCAATTCAATCATAGTTTAGTTAAAGTATTCTTCTTGTTGTATTTTATTTTTGTACATGTTTTTTGTTTTCTTGTAGCATAAAACTTCATTAGTCAGGTTGACTAGTTAGATTTCTAGTGTTTTAATTGGTCTCTTAGACCTTCTTTCTATATGGACACCAATGCACCACTGAGATACCAACACGTCAAGCTGGAGTCTATAACCTATGCTACCATCCTTAGACAATGAGTTACTTGAGTAGTAGGTTGGAATCTGGAAATCAGCTCATCTGACCCTCTGAAATATTCAGGTTAGTAGAAGGATAGCAACAACTAGATTGCTCTTCCTTTTCAACCTTAACATCTTAACCTTCTCGAATCACTTAGCAAACTTGAGGTAGATCAAGGCAGCCTATTTTTTAGGACTCTCCCATGACCTAGAGTCCTAGAATAGCCAGTCCCCCTCCTCTACAATTTAGTGAACCTGATGTGAACTATTATGATTTTGTCCCTTGGTATCAAAGGACCTTCTCTCATCCCATTGGCGTGTTGTAGGTAAGTGTGTTGCAGGGTGTATAGCCTTGCAACCTAATTTGCAATCCCTAATTGCATAGTTAGAAGGGATCTAAATATTTAGGAATGGAATTCAAATAGGTCACTATTGGATGTCTAAACCTTTAGAGTCTACCAAGTTTGTTCCTCTTATGTATGTAAACATGGTTTCATTTAACACACATTCCTCTTGCTCAACCTATGAATTAATCACAAAACACAACTTTCACATTGTAGGACTTGCTTATGAACAAAGACCCTTTCCCTTTGTGCATTCCCACTTGCATCAATGGAAACATCATAACTAGTGTCTTGGTTGACCTTGCGAGTCATGTGAATGTTATAACGAAGTAGGCTCTGCTAATAAAAAAAATTTATAGTGAGGAATATAAGAATTCAAAGACAACGATATGTACACATGACATAATCTTAGTCCCTCCCCTTAGTTCCATCACCCTCTCGGTCTTGGTAGGGACCAAGGCCATAGATACCCTTTTTGATATCATCCCAGAGTCACATCTATTTAGGGTAAAACTAGGCATCCTATGGCTAAGTTCCATGAATGGGATTGCTTCAATTATTCATAAGTGCCTTAAATTTTCTCACAAGGGCCTTGTTCACATTGTGCATGAAACCATATATAAACCATTGGTGTCACATGGGGGCTACTCATTTGATCACTTTTGGCCCACCTCGGTCAATTCGCTTCCCCCAAGGATGAAGTTGTATTGTACCTATGCCAAGTACAAGCCTGGGGGTATAATGTCAAAGGTGACCTACCCTATGTTCCCCTATGCCATCTTTGTCAAGGGTTGCATGATTATTGCATCCTCTCAACAAAAGGGTAAGGGGAAGCTTGCTCATGCCCAAGAGCCTTCCTCTTCTTCTACTATTCCATCCGCTTCTGCCTCTCACCTTGTTGTGGTTCCTTTAGTCTCTTCTCCCATGCCTCGCATGGGGAGTTTGATGGTGGCACCCACTTGGTGGAAGGCCACATGTCAAGTATTTGAATTTCTCATCTTGCCCATGGTGTTGAGGCCCATTTTCTATGGTAAGGGGAAGGGCCCTTGTGGAGTTTCCCTTGTGTCTCAACCTCCCTGACCTCCTACCGCTCTTTCCCTTCAGGTAGTGAATGGGAAGAGGCTTGTTGTTGAGGTGCCTACATTTTCTTCTCCACCTATCATTGTTTCTGCTCCTACACTCCTTACTCCTACTTCCATCCAAAAGGATACCCTTTCACTAGCAATGGTTGTGGAGGACATACCTATGGCAGAATAGGAGCCTATTATCCCTTCTCAAGCAATGACTTCTAGTTCCTCGAGCCGATGAAATTGGCTTGCGTGTGAGAATAAGCACTAGAGAAAGGATATGGTTGCTAAAAAAGCTACCTTGTAGAAGGCAAAAGGGGACCTAGTAGCTCCTATTTTGAAAACTCCAGTTGTGCCTCCCTCTTTTTATCCTTTTGCTTTAGTTCCACTCACCTCGATTTTGCTTTCGACTCCTCCTGTGAATGTTGATGACTCTCACCCTAAAATGGTATAGGTGTTCATCTCTCCCTCGATGGTGCCTCCTCTTTTGATGTCCCTTTTTGACATCCCTCCATTTTCCTAGCTTGTGGACATGCCAAACACCATGGTGGTGTCTATTGTGGATTTTTGCTCTTCCTCCTTGCCTTCCACTTCTTCTATGGGGATTCTACAACCTCCATTGAAGCATAATTCAAAGGACAACCTCACTCCTAGTGAAACGAAACTAAATTCCGAATTTAAAATGCAATGATTTAAATTGTTTCCACAAATTAATTCCAAAACTTTTTATGCACAAATTTTAATATAATAAATAAAGCTCAAGTAAAGACTTTGAAATTAAATGCATATAATAAATTGATCAACAATTTCATCCAAATACATTCAATCATGCTGTAAATAAATTATTAATTCAAAAAAGGATTTAAAGGATTTAAAACAACTTTATTGCTCAGATAATTCACCAGAAATTAATACTTATCTTTGAAATGTGCAGAAGTAATCCCAAATATTGCTAGAATGGTCCTTGGTTCAGCCTCTTCCGTCTGTGAGTAGTCTGGGAGGAAAGCAGACTTGGCTGCTCTACACGAGTGCTGGTTCCACCGGAACAATGCTCAACACTCATGCCACAAAAACCATGCCCTGGCCAGGACCATCCTGAGTGCACGCACTTGTACCCCAGGTTGGACACCCACTGTAGGAGTGCCCCTTCTCCGTCCTACTCACAGCCTGCTAACCTTGAAACCCTATTCCCGCAATGTGCTCCACTTTATTTTCCTCTTTTTTCATGCCTCAAGAATTTAGTTTTCATGGGTTTTTATACAACACAAAGGGTAGTTCCAACCGACACACCCTTTTACAAATAATAATTACATCCCGTGAAAACTCTAATTATTATTTTATTGCATTTTCTTTCTAGAACTATTACATTAGTTCTTGTATTTATTTACTTATTTACTTTTATTCTATTTTCTTTTTCTTTTTCTTCCACGGGGAAAAAGCCTCATAACAATTCTCCCCCTATTGTTTAGCTGCTGCCCTCAGTAGCTGGATGATTTTCTGCATCACACATACATATATAAAAAAAATAGCCTTTAGTTAAACAAATGAGGATATTGGTCTTTAATAAAATAAACATTTTCCCAAGTAGCACTATCATTATCACAATGACTCCATTTAACTTTTACTTCATTTATAACTTTTTCTTCTCTTAATTCATAGATATCTCCCTTTTTTAATTGTATTTTAAGTTAAGTAATTACAAGAAAGCATATATATATATTTTTTCCAATGACAAGAGTTGTACATACATAAATATTAGGAATTTACAATCAAAGAAACTAATGGTAGTCTATGTGTTTACTCACATATATTTCAATCTTATCAATTTTCTCTCATGTTACCAATTTTCTTTAATATAGATATTTTAAATCTTATATATGTAACTTCAACATTAAATCTATAAAATTATTAAATCATCTCTTGAAATATCATATATCTAGTGAAACGACATACATATCCCATACTATGTAGTCAACTCATTGATGAACTATATAATTGATATACTTCAAATATATTTTAAGATGATAATCATGTATTCCGGACTACATGAGTATCCTCTTTTCCTATATGTCAAGTATAATTGAATGAAAACAAGTAAAAAGTATCCCTAAAAAGAGTTCATATCTTTCAATATATGCACAAAGTTATTGGGTTGATCAAGTCCAATAACAAGGTACAATAAAATAAAGCATGGTAATCTTTCTAGGTATCTTAACAATCATACATTGAGTACTTTCATAGAAAAACATTAGGTCTAATATTTCCTTCACTATTAACACAAGGGAAAATATTGGTTAAAAATGATAATTTGACTAGAATAGTGATGATTTGCATAGACTCATGTCCTATGATATGAGACACGACAAGGCCATTGGGACCTCCAAATAATCAATAGAGGCAATGTTGTTTAAGGAAAGCAACAAAATTCATTCAATAATTTCTTCTGTTATGTTTTCCTTCATGTAAGGAGGTTCATCACAATAAATCTCTATATTAGTGATCCCAATAAATCATACAAAATCCTTTTGTCACACTTCTCATGTTTTATCCACAAAGCAATCCAATATTTGTCAATATGACTAGGATACTATTATCTACCAAAATATGATTAGGCTTGAGATCTCTATAAATGAATTCTAACTTGTTAAGGTTTTTATGCACATTTATTCATAAATTTCTCCTATAAAATATATAAATTATACCCCTATATATGAAAAAATCACATGCTAGTTTGACAATCTCTATCTTTGTTTTATTTATGCCCTATATAGTATTTTATTGCATATCTGAAACCAATCATAAGCAATCACCCAAACCATATATCATGGTTTATTTGAGGCCAAGAAATATGTCTAACATACATAGTGTTCCCTAGCATAATAAAGTGGCTTAGTAATTATCCCTTTTTACAAAGGTTGTCTCTTATAATCATGAATCTCTCTTTTAAAAGAGTTTTCTTAAATATTCTTCATTACTCTATTTTTTATTTTATTTTAATTTAGGAACAAATATCTATTCAATAAAATAAATTAGGGTTATCTCTCCCCCTATAAAACTTCAACATGTTTTTGTGTTTAATCATAAAACATTATTCCATTCCAACTAATGTATTTAAACAACAAAATATTTTCAAGGTTCAAGATGTAGAGAAAAACTCACCTATGATTTTATATCCTATAAATATGTTATTCTCAACAATTTATTCTAAACATAATATTGTTTCTCTAAATTTAAAACATGAATCTAAGGACCTATGGGTTATGGGCCCACAATGTAAACTATATTATACTTAAGTGATAAAATATAGGTGTCACTTCTTCTTTACTTTTCTTTTTTTTTAAACTTGCAAAAGAAAACTCAAAAGATAAAAGGGTGAAACTAAGGTTTCAAAATGTGAATCAATTTAGAGGGTTAAATTTGCTGCCAGTAAAAATTTAGCGCGGAAGTCCCATACAATGTAATTCCAATTTTAGTCTATTAGTCTACTATAATTTTCTTTATATGAAGTAATTATTTGTATTTAATCCCTATCGTGAAGATGGAGGAGATCTGTGTTGGCTGTGACTTGGTTGTAAAAAACAAAACAAAAAAGTTTTTTTCTTTCTAGGAAGTGAATATTTAATTACAAACTAACTCTCCCAAAATATATGAATGGTAATTAGAAGGTTAAATCATTAAGAAAAATAAATAAACAAATAAATAGTTTCTCATTATTTGGAGATCTACGTATGGAAGGTTTCTATTTTTCTCAATTCCAAAATAAATAGTTTATTAAATCTAGTAGCAAAAATGCAATGATAAGATTTAGTTATGAATTTACTATTTAGGGTGAAAAAGAAAACAAAAATTATTAAATATCCAATTTGAAGTTTGATGTAAATTCAAAAACCATAAGTTACTAAAAGTAAAATAAATGTAAATTCAAAAACCATAAGTTACTCCAAATAAAAGTAAAATAAAATAGGTTTGAGTGAAATTTTATTTTATTTTCTTTTTAAATTAATTTCCCGTGAAAATTTATTTCTTGGTATGATGAAATTATTTCTTACCTAATAATTTAAACTATTTTTCGGTAATTTATTTCTTTTCTAATAATTTAAACTATTTCTTCTGTAATTATTTCTCTATTAGTAATTCTTAATAGTTTCTTCGGTAGTAATTTTAAGTTACTTCTCTTGTAAATTGATTTACAATTAGGGGTAAAAGTTTTATTTGTTTAAGTAAAACATTTATTTTATTTTATTTTTACTAAGCACCTTACAATGGTAAAAAAATAAAAACTATGTACATCTATCATTAAAATTTGATTTACCTAAATTTATTATTTCAAATATTATCTAAGTGATATTTGTTATAAGCTCCCACAGTTTAATTTCAAACACAGCAATAGACTATTTTTTTTTTTGGTTTACCAAAATAATAACTATATCAATAAATTTACGGAGGTATTAATTTTTAGTTATTCTAAACTCACCATAAACGAATGTTATTATTATTATTATTATTTTCTTTAGGGTTTAATTTCTAATGCACAATGTAATTAAATGTGCAGTGAGTAAGGATCAAAGGCTCTGATACCAAATGAAACGAAACTAAATTCCGAATTTAAAATGCAATGATTTAAATTGTTTCCACAAATTAATTCCAAAACTTTTTATGCACAAATTTTAATATAATAAATAAAGCTCAAGTAAAGACTTTGAAATTAAATGCATATAATAAATTGATCAACAATTTCATCCAAATACATTCAATCATGCTGTAAATAAATTATTAATTCAAAAAAGGATTTAAAGGATTTAAAACAACTTTATTGCTCAGATAATTCACCAGAAATTAATACTTATCTTTGAAATGTGCAGAAGTAATCCCAACTATTGCTGGAATGGTCCTTGGTTCAGCCTCTTCCGTCTGTGAGTAGTCTGGGAGGAAAGCAGACTTGGCTGCTCTACACGAGTGCTGGTTCCACCGGAACAATGCTCAACACTCATGCCACAAAAACCATGCCCTGGCCAGGACCATCCTGAGTGCACGCACTTGTACCCCAGGTTGGACACCCACTGTAGGAGTGCCCCTTCTCCGTCCTACTCACAGCCTGCTAACCTTGAAACCCTATTCCCGCAATGTGCTCCACTTTATTTTCCTCTTTTTTCATGCCTCAAGAATTTAGTTTTCATGGGTTTTTATACAACACAAAGGGTAGTTCCAACCGACACACCCTTTTACAAATAATAATTACATCCCGTGAAAACTCTAATTATTATTTTATTGCATTTTCTTTCTAGAACTATTACATTAGTTCTTGTATTTATTTACTTATTTACTTTTATTCTATTTTCTTTTTCTTTTTCTTCCACGGGGAAAAAGTCTCATAACACCTAGTGGAGGTCATAAGAAGGGATCACCTTCTTTAGAGGGGAGTTTTGCTTTGGCTTACACTATCCTTGTAACATAGGCGGTCCCAACGTCTCCTGAGTTTGTCACTATCCCTCTTGATAAGGTCAACGACATATCTTAAGTGCCTCCTTCCTCTCCTACCTAGTTAACACATGGCACTCCTATTTTAAGTGTATGTTTAACTTGGTGGATGATGTCTCAAATTTTTGAGCAATCTTTATGAGGTTAATGGCTTTTACCTCATAAGAGTTGAGTGAACAAGACCTTAAGGGGCCTTCTTCCTTAGCTCTTATCATAGGAGAGCTGGAGGGTGATCCCCTCATTATCTTGCCCTTGCAAGCTCACCCTCCCTCCCTATATGATGATCTATATTTGGAGAACAACAACCTCCTGGTTGATGAGGACTAGGGGAGTACCTCTTATTTATCTGTACATTAGATTTGTGTATGTGTTGTGTTTCCCCCATGCTTGTTTTTATGTGTTCCTGGAGGACCCTTGTCACCCTTTTAGGTGTTTGGATAGATGAGTGAGATTATGTCTTAAACTTCCTCTATATGTCTTATCATTCTTCTATATGTTGTAACTTGATTTTAGACAATTGGGGATGATGCAAAGTGTTGGGGCATTTAGGCCTCCCTTCCATGTTGATCCAATTTTTTATTTTTATTTTTTCTTCATGTGCTTTTCTCCATATTTGGAAACTTCAAGGATTGATGATATTTCATTCACAAATATATCACATGTTTCCTATAACAAATGATTTTACCTTGAACTCTTGGATCCCTCAGTCTCTTGATCTCTTGATCTATGCTTTTTCCTTGTTTTCGTTATCTTTGTTTGCCTCTCTTTTTTCTTATTTTGTGATGTTGCATGGTGATTATGTGGTGTCCCTCACATGCATGACAAAATTCCCATGTTTACATCTTGCTATGTCTCATGAGCCACAATTTCACTACCTTTTCTTTCTTTCCTTAGGATGCCATGTGCTTCTTAGATCCACATGCACCATCCTAAGGGGACTGCTACTCTAATTTTCAATAAGGTGCATTCGATGGCCAAAGAATCCTTTACTAAAAATTTTACACTTTTCAAAAATCACATTCTTCAACTAGAATCCCCTTAGTAAGATTTTCTTTGGAAAATAAATTCATAGAAAAAAGAATAAAAAACTTGTCTTTGAGAAGGCCATTCTTTTTATCGAATTCCTTGATGAAAGAGATCTTTCAAAAGGATTCCTTGATGAAAAGATCATTTGTGAAAAATATTATTCTTTTCAATCAAAGTGTCCCTTTGAACGAGCCCCTTACTATCCTGAAGCATTCCCAAGGGACCCCTTTGAAAGATTCTCCTTCAATTGTTTTCGAGTTGGGATATGAATGTCTGTCTGCGTGACTTTTTCTTGCCTAACAAGTTTTATCTATAGATTAACATGTTTCTTTGCAGAACTGAGCACCTATAAAGCTAATTTTACAATCAAGCTTGGAGGACTAAGCAACTCATCAAGCTTTCTTTACAGGACCATGCACTTGTACTTGGATCAATCAGACTCTGCATATTGTTTCATTTCTAGCCCCTTAGAACTGAGAACCTATGGCACCCCCTTTGTAGGACTTAGCACTTGTAAAGAAATTTCTTTTTATAGGACCAAGAACCTATAGAGATTTTGTTCACATTCTATGAGACCAAGCAGCCATGGAATCAATTTTATAGGACCATGCACCAGTAGAACTTTTGTTCACCTTTTGTATGACAAAGTACCTATAGAACCACCTCTCTCTCTTACATGTCTGGGCATGTCAGATTATGGAATGCTTCCTTGAGGTTCAAGTATATTCTCTTCACCTTTTTTTTTCTACTTTACCTCACATTTGCTTTAATATATATGCTCACTAAAGTGGGGGAAAAATGTAATGGATAAAATTTGCACCCCTAGGAAAATTCCCCATTTGCACCACCCCCTACTTTAGAAAATAAAAAATTGATGATACTAATCCATGTCCGCCATCTTTCCTCATCCACCCTACAACTCATTTTCATATATTTGGAGGAATTTTGTTAGGGACACGTGCACACCACACTACCATCTTGACATGATTCCTACCTTTGGAACCCATAAAGGTGCTACGTTTCTTTATTAAAGATGAAGTGTAATGTATTTGGATCCCTTGACTGATGCCAAATGACCCTTATTCCTCCTTTCCATTCAAATTGCCTATTTTTTCATTCAATCCAACTTTTTCACCATTCTTGGACTCTTGACTAAATTATTCATGCTCTCTTGATCAACTCTCACACTTCAAGCTTCACCACCACTCCATTGTAGTTGCAAGCTGCTAATATTTTGGATCCTCCACTCCATTTGTTGCAACAACATTGTTGTTGAACTTGCAAGCTCACTCCTTCCTCTACTTTCCTTTAAAGCATGTAGTTGTGAAGGTGATATCTTCCATTGTCATTAGATTTTGTACCATTGTATCTACATAGTAGCATATTGTTGTTTATGTTATTTCTTGGCATCTCTATTTCCATACATTTCTTTATCATTTTTTGTACTCTATAAATCAACTCGTCTGACCCTCTAAAACATTTAGGTTAGAAAAAGGATAACAACAACCAGATTGATCTTCCTTTTCAACCTTAACATCTTAACCTTCCTGAATCACTTAGTAAACTTGAGATAGATCAAGGAAACCTATTGTTTAGGATTCTCCCATGACCTAGAGTCTTGGAACAACCAGTCCCCCTCCTCTACACCATTAAAGAGAGATGACTCACAACCTGGCCATATTACATCATTAGGTGGTCTATTGGAGCTAACCTGCAAGCCTAAGGGGATCTAAGAAATCACAATGCTTTCACATCACTCTTTAAGGATACACAAAATGGGTCGAAGAAAAATCATACTTAAATGACATGTAAGGAAAACCCAAGAAGCCACCTTATAGCCATGTGTGGGTTTTCCATTTTTATAGTAGTAGTAACCATATATGTTAAACAATAAAAAAATTACAAGAGTAACCCCAACAAAAAACTCAATAAGACACCTCATAATTGTGTTGTGTTCTCCCTTTTTCTAGAAAAAAATAACTATAAAAATAATTTAAATATTTACCCAAAAGAAACACATTGGTAGTCCACCTAAGATGCCAATAAGGGAGGGTCATATGTTTAGCTACATAAATAATTTTTGGAACCATATCATATTATTAAAATCATGAAGTCCTTATTTCTCCAAACATCTTCCTTAGGGTCAACAAGTAGATCTACTAGGGGTTAGAAAAATATTCCAACCAATGACCTATAAGATCCTTCACTTATCCTCAAGGAAGTGCCTTTCTAACACTAACCAATTATTAAAAGGGTCAATAAAGTGTAATCTTATTTTTATTTTTATTTATTTTTATTTTAGCTAAGATTGATAGCATAGGACATGGATAATAAAGTATGCATATTAATGGACCCATAAATTCCTATCATCTATCCCACTTAGCTAATGAATAACCAATAGAGTCTTTAATAAATGTATAAGCATGATTAAGGAACAACATGCAAGATTATCATGAAAATGTGGTATAACATATCCCATTATCCATTCTTCATTCTTCCACTACACCTATAATATGCAAACTCATTACATCCATCTTTATGTCTAAGAAATATGACATACACATATAGAATTAGTTTGTACATATGTCTAAGTATGATATCACCACACATGTAGAAAGAAGGATCAACACACATGATTAATTAAGTATTATCATATATGTTTTCATGATCACAGATGACAATAGAAAATTCTAAATCATTTGTGTTAATTACTAAATGTAATAAGAGATCACCACAAAATAACTTACTAATAAGTTTCTTAAAAACACATATAGGAGACATTTATGAGCTCGAGAGAAAAAATATGATTTAACTTTGATTGAGAATAAAATAAACCATTAGAAAAAAATGATGATGAGGCTTCCACCATTGGAAATTAGATGGAACTATCATTCTAACGATATCTTGTTTACCCAATTTTGAAATTGTATGCCCAAGTCAAGGGAAATTGAAGCTAATAAAATATTGATTGTTAAATCTGAGACATAATGATGAATGGTCTAAATTTAAAATAATAAAATATAAATAAAATTTAGCTTTCAAGGGCACTACCCCTGATCCTCTGCTATTTTAAATCATTCTATAGTATTATTGAATGTTATGGTTTGTGTGTGGTTGTGTGTGTGTTCATACACTAATGTTGGCATGGAACCATCACTTGATTAGAATGCATTTATTATCATTCCATTATAACTAGATTAAATTAAAAACATAAAATGAATGAATACTTATAATTTAAAATCAACATCAATGATTTGCTATGATAGGAAAGGATAAAATCTCTCTATCTTTGTGTACAAACTATGAAGCCTCAGATTCCCAAAAGGGATACATCTATAGGATCATCATGAATGCAACCTTTAGGATTAGGTCCAAGTTTAAGAATGACCCTAAAATTTGCGAGCTTACCACATTATCGTGTGAGTATATGATTAGTGGCATGACTATGGTTGGAAGGGTCATGGATTTGGCAGTTCCGATTTAGATAGAAAATGCTTGGTCAATTATGTTAGTACTTCTTGTGAATTAAAAAAAATTAGTTATAATCAACTAGAAGTTATTATACGTTCCTTCTTATTTTTTTCTAACTTTAATTTGTAAATATATCACACCATTGGTGTATATTATAGACATGATTACAAAGATTGCTCATAAATTTGAGTTGGGTTCCACTAATAATGCTCAAAGATAATATAATTCACAAAAACTAATGAATCTTATTGTTAAGTGGAGATGAATTGGTTCCTTATTATTCCAAAATACTTCATTTTTAATAATACCACTAAAAAGATATACCAAACCTCTCAATATGCTTTCCCTTCTAATATACCCATTCGTGTGTGAAAGAAGTTTGTCCTTTCAATATAATCATTGATACATGAAAGGGGCATTAAAAAAAATGAGAGTAAAGAGATACGTGACACATAGATAGAGCATGAAAGTGATTCACCCTATCAATAAAACCTCCTTATAAAAAAAAGAAAATTTGTTTCAATCAAGACTTATGTCTTATAATAGCAATGAATGAGTAATGAAGATAAATTAAAAATGACAATGTCATTTTTTTTAGGTATGATTTATATGGAAAAAACTAGCAATGAATGAGTAATGAAGATAAATTAAAAATGACAATGTCATTTTTTTTAGGTATGATTTATATGGAAAAAACTGCATGGCTTTATTATTTCTATGTTAGACACTGTGTACAATAATTAAATCACAACGACTTGATCAATAAACATAAATAAGTCAAAACCTTGCTACAAATTATGCTGAATCCAACAAAGGCTAGAGTCTGTGATGAGTAATTGCTTATTGACACAACTGATAGAATGTGAAGTGACCACCATAGTTTTGAAGGACACCTTTGAAGATGCTACACCAAAAGACACAGTTTCTATAGCCTATCACTGTAAATGTGCAGATATATTGGGTCCGTTGATAAGTCTTGCTTATATCGAGATATATATTTTGGGCTTCTTTTGGTAATTTTCTACAAGAACTTTTCATATGTTAGCATGTGAATAATGTAGAAAAGGAAAGTTATATCCTACCTACTAGCCATTACACAGGTCTAGCCATCGACATGACTGCCACTGAAAAGTTGTGCAATAATCAATGACTATTCAAGACTGGGAGAAAACTAAGCAACAATCGTTCAACAATGCATTGCCCTAAAATCACCCAACAATTCTGGGAGACTCTGCCTGTCAGCTCAACCCTTGTTCCACATCCTCAAATGCATCATTCCCATTTGGAACAGTGGGCGCTTCTGGTGTTACTGTAACTTCCCTTTTACATAAGGGGCAGCAACAGTTGGTAGCAAACCACTTATCAATACACTCCCTGTGAAATGCATGGTGACAATTGGGAAGAGTCCTCACCATCTCTCCATCCTCCACCTCACTCAAGCAAATTGAACACTCCATCCTTTCTCCAACTCCTTCCTCTGCTTTGTACAAACCCATCGGAAGAGCCTTCAAAAGTTTCTTAGGGAGCGGACGGTCTCTTTGATCGTAAATAAGGAGTTTGATCAGATACACTAAAAAACACAGTGCCGAGAGTAGTAGTAATATTGTTTGAAACATAAATATAATGAATTGCAATTGCTCCATTCTCGTTACCTACTTTTTCTTTCTCTAAATCTGACGGGAACTGTTTATTTGGCCTGGGAAATAGCAAAAAGAAATTGTAAGTTTCTTGGCATCAGAGTGCTGCAATACGTTTAAATAGAGAAAATAGAAGGAAAGAGTTTAAATAATTCTTGTGCACCCTTGTGTTGTGCAATACGTTACACTGCGTCTCATGTATAAATTCATGATTAATATGCGAATCTCTTTTCTGTATATATCAATATTTTCAATCGACTAATGATAAGTCATGACTTTTTAATTATAAGATTGAATTGGATATTTTGATCATTTTGCAATGTTATATATAGACATAGTTTAAAATAGGAGATAAATTTTTTATTTTTATTTTTTAGATTTTTCAAAGTAATAAGTCTTCGACTATTTTTAAATATATTTTCTTTTAATATTAAAAAAAAAATATTTTAATTATACTTAATTTTAGTCATTAAGAGGATATATTTGAACATGTAATTGTATATCTTATTTATTTATTTATCTTTTTTATTAAATGGTTTAAATTTATTATGAAAGTTTTACTTTTAATTTTAAATTTGTGTTTATAGGAAGAAAGGCAATCAAGGATGACTATAATTTGTATTTCATATATTGATATTTCTATTTATTATTAAATATTATGTTTATTGTTAATATCAATATTTAGACATGTAAATCACTGTCAAATTTGAAAGAATTTTTTCTTTACATGCTAATGTCATTAAACTACACCACTTGTTAATGCTATAGAAAACTCCTCACCACAATTACCTAGCATAGATATTTTAAATGCATCTATCTAAAAGATGACGATCTGTAGGCACCTATCTATTATCAATGTCAATTTCAATATATACACTTCCAGATTGATATTTCTTGATATCTTTTAGATAAATTTATTTAAGATATTTATGCTAGTTTAAAAATTTATCCTAAATGACATTAATTTTTTAAAACTAAAAATTATAAAATAAAATAAAATAAAATAAATTTAGAATTAGCAAAGTATTTTTCAGCTTCAAATAATTTGAAAATGTAAAATATTTTCTCAATTAAAATATTAAATTAAATAATTTTAACATTTTTAGAATTAATTCAATAAATTATCATTAATTGTAAATTTATTTATTTATTTGTTTGTCACTTTATATTATAAAATAATATGACTTTTATTAATTAATAAATCAAATTAATATTTCTAAAAAATGAACTAATAGATATCAATCTTGAATTACTTAATTTGAAGATTTTTTTTAATAAGATATTTTATTTTATTTACTCAATCTTTTTTATTTTACTATAAGCCTATTTAAAAACATAGTTTTACATTGTTAAGTTTTTATTTATTTACTTTAGATATATATTTTCTTACTTTACATTTATTTTATTTTATTATATTGTTTAGGAAGAACAATTTCACTTTTGATACATTACATTGTTTATGAAGAAGTATTTTAATTGTGTTCACATTGTTATACTTTTTCCCTTACTAGTGATGACAACAAGTAGTATGATATGCCCGCTACTCATAATAAGTGATAAAAGATTGGGAAAAAGGATGGGACCCATTGAGCAACATGAGATGCACAAACATTCTTTAAATCTAGATGAGATAAAAAAGGGCTTATGTGCTAGTGAACCAAGAGTGGGAAACAATTCTTACAATAAGTTTGTAATTACATCCTATTTTTCTAGCTAGCTACTATGTGTTCTTGAGAGATTGCATTGATGAGCTTGTCAAGTTATTCACTCGTAAGTATATGGGATGCATGTACACAATATCACCTTGTCTATATATGATGTAAGTGTGAATTACAGATTGGGAATATATGATTTATACCTAAGCTAGTTTTTTTGTGTACCTATAATGTGGGTATGAGTTAGTCACCCTCTACATAGCTAACCCCCATGTCTACTTGTGAGGTGTATAAGTGTTAATCAACTATGTGTGCATGACACAAATGATATATAGACATGTTGTGTATACATGATGTATGGTTGGGGAAGTCACTACGAGAATATGATATTTTGGAATTATATGGTTCCTATGTGATTATGTGTGCTCATACACTAATGTTGGCATGAACCCAACACTTGATTAGAATTCAAGGCTTTTATCATTCTATTGTAATTAGATTAAATTGAAAGAATGCACTCAATAAATAATTATGATTCAAAAGGAATATCAATGATCTCATATAAGAGGAGAAGATTAAACCTCTCTACTTCTAATGTATAAACTACAAATCCTCTAATTCTAAAAAAGGATACATAGATAGGGTCATCAAAATGAACTCTTGAGGAGTTAATAATGTTGTGTATAAATGATCTATACTTGATCCAATCATTGTGAGAGTATGATCTCATATAATGATATGGTTCCTATGTGGTTTTGTGTATGTTTTTATAGAACCAATAATTGATTAGATTTCATTTATTATCATTTCATTGTAGTTAGGTTAATAATAAAGCTTAAAATCAATGGATAGTTATAATTTAAAAACAACATCCATGATATCATATAAGAGGATCTATAATGAAATCTCTCTATATATATGATGTAAAAAATATGGAACCTTTAATTCCCAAAAGATGTACATTGGTAGGATCATCATCAATGAACCCTTTAGAATTAGGTCTAAGTCTAGGTATGACCCTAAAATTAGGAGCTTACCAGATTCTAGTATGAGGATATTGTTGAACAAGACAACTGAGAGGGGTGGTGAATCAGTTGTAGCAAATTTAACCTTTAAAAATTTCACCACATATTAGATCAGTTACCATTCATAAATATTTTACTCTGCCAATATGATTAATCATTAAGTGTAAGAGTAGAAACTAAAAGAAGCAAAATCACACACACAATAACACCAAATTTATGTGGAAAACCCAATGAGGGAAAAACCACGGTGAGGATTAGCTCACAATATAGAGAATATCATAAACTGAATACAAAGGCTCACTGCCAAAATAGGACTTCACTATCCAGAACAAGACTTACTGTCCAGTAAGGGTTTACCATCCAAAAGGCTCACTCCCACATAAATAAAAAAGAAGATAGAAGAGATTTTTTATAGAGAGAAAAAAATCTCAGTGCAACAGAGATTTCCACCACAATTCGCTCACACACTTGCAGACATTCTTGAATGATATAGTACACCTTCAACTCACTGCTTTAGAAAACTTTGCAATTAGATTTCACATTGATCTGCTCAAACTCACATCACACATAGACACCATTTTGCATCTATCTTGCATCTATCTTTCTATTGCATTTATTCATCCTTTCCACAACATCTCAACTTATATTTATACCATCTTCAACTTTGAAACTCATCTAAAGTTGACCACACATCGTTTGTATTTACAAATTCAAATTAGGTCAGTGCTAAAAAATTCTAAGGTGGAATTAGAATGAAGGTGACCCAAATACAAACTTAATGAGGACCTAAATAAGTCCCAAAATGCTTCCATGATCTTCGTAAGTAGTGTTTAACACAAGGTCAACCAAAAATAGTGTAAACCACATTTAAATAAATTAAGAACACACTACCTTAACATGGTCCAATATTTCAAAATAACAAAATTAACTTGAACACAATCTCTTCAACTTATCCTAAAAATTGAAAGTCATAAAAATCGAACAAGAATAAATCCAGGGCAACTACATTTCTTTCGAACCTTAGCCAAATACACAAAAAAGCACGTTTCACAACTGGTGAACATAACTTGCACTATACAACGATCCAAAAACCCAATATATAGATATAAAATCTTCCAACAATCATGAAAAATACCTTAGATCCTCACTAGCATAGCAGCACATTTTGGAGAAAAACCCGAAGGAAACACTGAATGCCTGCAACCTTTCCTTATTAAAATTTTCTCAATATCCTTGACATATACAACCAATATGACATCAATAACAACAACAACCAGTTGACATCAATGACAACACCTCCATACTTGCAACATATATGTGTGGTGGTGTAGATATACTATCATGATTGTGGTTGCCAAGGTTCTAAACTTGACATTTCTAATTTAGATATAATATGTCTTTTTAGTTAATTTATTACTTGTTGTGAATTAAAAATAATTATTTATAACTAAGGGGAGGTTATTACACTTTTATTATTATTTGTTGCTAACTTCAACTTGTAAAGATAACTTGTCATTAGTGTATAATGTAGACAATGTTTTTTTTAAATGGAGATGGATTGGTTCCTTGTCACTCCAAAAGGTTTTATTTGCAATATACCACTATATCGTTACACTAGAACTCTCTAAAATTTTTCCCTTCTAATATACCTATTGGTATGTCAAAGAAGTTTCTCCTTTTAATATAATCATTGATACATGAAACAAACATTCAAGAAAGTGAGAATAAAGAGGTACATGTCATATAGGTAGAACATGAAAAGGATTCACCCTATCAATGAAATCTCCTTGAAAATAAATCAAAATTTATTTCAATCAAGTTTTATGTATTCTAATAGAAATGAACGGATAATGAAGGAAAATAAAAATGACAATTTACGGTTATTTTATGAATGATTTATAGTTACAAATCCATATATGTCATTGTTATAGCTATGTTAAGCATTGGGTATAATAATTCAATCACAATAACTTGACAATAAACATGAACTAGAGATAATTCGTATACCAAATACTACAATTATTTTGATTTATAAATTTATTTTAAAGTATTAAAAATTAACATATTACTTAAAATATAAATAATTCTAAAAAAAAATTCCCCTCAAAATAATAAAATGACCTCCTAAATTCCTTCTAAAATAAAAAATTGATTTTCACTATTTGAACACACCTCATGACTATTAAAAATTATCTCCAAATTTAAAGAAAACACCTCGCCATGATTTTAAATTACCTAAAAAATAAAAATACAAGTCATTAATTAGCATGTGAAGAATTATCCCAATACATAATTTCTTATTTATTGTGTTGTACTAGTATAGAAGAAGAAAGTTTTGTGCTAAGTATTACCTAGCTATTCCACATGTCTAGTAATTCAAATTGCCACTATAAAGTTGTGCAATAATCAATGACTCTTAAATAATGGGAGAAAGCTAAGAAATAATAATTCAACAATGCATTTTGATGGAATCATAGTGCTCCACAATCTAGATTGTGTAGCTATTTTTTATCCTATATCGTAGTCGTGTTCCTCTCCTCTATTTTTATTTAACACAATCAATTTGTATTTTTATTTAACAAAATCAATTTGTACATTGCTTTGTAAACTTAACTAAATTCTTCATTTGATAAAACTAAAGTCGTTACTCTTCCTACAAGAGGAGAGTATAGATTTTTGTCTAGCATAAGTGGGTTGTTAAACACAACAAAATATTTACAATAATTTTAATTAATTAAAATTGTGAGATTTATCCCTTGAGGTGTTGTTTTCAATATAGATTAAATTGTATTATCACTATTTTCACCATTTTAAATAATTTCATGAAAATACAACACCAAAATCTTATAGAGATTTGGATGAATCTTCTTCTAGATATGAACATCATGTGGATGGTTGTGAGCTTCAATTTCTCTTTTGAAATTTTCTATATCCTTCTTCATATGTGATTAATCATGATTTTTTTTTATTTTTTTTTTGTACCTTTTCATCATTCTTCTTCATTACATTCATGTCAAAATTTAGTTAATACAATTAAATATGTATTTATAGTTAAGTATGTTGATGAGGCCCAATTTCTTAAATTATCAAACATTGGTTGTTGCAAATCATCTTTGGAATTATTGAATTGTGATTTTTATTATGATTATTATAGTTGATAAAGTGTTTTAAAGATTATACAAGTAGTACAAGATTGGAATGTTCATGATTAACTTTGATATATAAAACCATTTAAAATACTTATAATTGATAATGGCTAACTAATTTGTTTGTGTGAGAGGGACAATAAAAGTTGATGCTCTTTTTCCATAGAGAGAGAGAGAGAGCATCATTAGGGATAAGGCATCTAGCTATCTTGAAGGTGGAGTTTTGTGAAGGAATCTAATGTTCACACCACATTGAAAATTCATATATATGGTTAACTTATTATGACTTCAAGTGTGTCGTTTAATTAGCAATTATTTTCATGTATTTGAGTATAAATTTTTCCTTTTCTATTAGGTTGTTAAGTACTAAGTTAGACTCAAAAGATGAAGAACATGAGGAAATTGAGATTTAGTAGTATTTATGAAATGTAACAAGGAAATACCTTATTATAATAAGAATATATATAATTCCATTAAAGTTATGAAATAGAATAATATTGAGTTTCTACTTTTCAAAAGTGTGAGGTTAATTTTTTATTTAGTGGGAAAATTTAGTAAAATTTAATGATTTCTTAACTAACTCACCATGAATAATTTTTAAGCTAGGATAATCATGGTTCATGCAATAAAAATTGACCAATTGTGTCCAAGTAATTTTAGTGAACATAAATTGGATCAAATATCAGCTCTATTAATTGACACACAAAATCTAGTGGACACCATTGAACAAAAAGTTAAATAAAACAATGCAATGCCAAAAAAAAAATGTTAATCAAGGTGAAATCAAGAAATAATACAAACTAAAATTATTGTACAATAGATTCCAAGGGAGAAGGAAGCAAGACTTGATGAAAAGTGTGTCAAGATTAAAATTGAACTAGTAACATATCTTACAAGGGTTGAACCACTAAATTTGATGGAAAGATCATAAGGGATGGTGTTGAGGCTTAGATCATCGAGATAGAAAAATAATTTGAGTTGAGGAATCTCTCAAATGAGACTAAGGAAGTTTGGGTAGCATATTAGTTGAGCTGCAAAATAACCACTTGATGGGATGGTGAAAAGAAAAAATAATTAATACTAGATAACATCTCATGCGAACATTTCTTGACCCTTTTTTGAAAACGTTGGCTTCCTTAACTATATTTTGATAGGAAAATGATAGAGTTTTAGAATCTTGGTCAAGGAGAAATGACTTCCATAGAATATTGGTAGAAATTCACCCAACCATTGAAGTATGTTCCACAATACCAATTAGATGAGTGCTTCAAAATTAGAAAATTTATTTTTGGGTTGAAATCTCAAATAGAAGATAATATGGATATTCACATTCCTTTGACTGGATAATTTTTTTGAGAAATCCATTAAGTAGGAACATAAAGTTCTAAATATAGTTAATTATAAGAAGGAAAATATAAACAAGACAAACAATCATAGTTATTCTTCTTCAACCACTTCAAATATGAAATTCTAGAAAGGAAATTGTCTAATGATAAATCATTCAAAATGCAAAAGTTCTTCAAGGGAGGATATTAGGGTAAACAAGAGGAAAATTCCAAAGAAAAAAATGGAAATAGGAATAAAAATAGAAATTTTAAACCACCTAGGTAGAAAGGACCTAAATATGGAGTTATATATGTGGGGCTAATCATTGTGCAAATTAGTGTCCATAATGATCAACTAGAATGAATGGAAAGGAACAAAATCAACCAACATAGCATCATATTCATAACATTTTTTACTTCTTCATCCTTCTCCCTCTCAATTTTTTTCTATTAATGTATTCATTAATGAATATATGTTACAATGTATATATTTAATAGTGTAAAAATAGTTTCTTAGTTCATCTTCTAGATGACTATTCAACTTCTAGTGTGGCTAGGAAATATAAAATATAAAATATAAAATATTATCCTATTACACAAAGGATTACGTATATTATTGTTGTAATTAATTCTATGATCCTTTACCTATAATATTTACACATCCCCCCATAAATTTTAGTGTATCTAATTCTTATCTACACTTATTCCTATGCATTCAATGATTTGATCAATTTGTTACACCTATGTTTTTACATACATCAATACATTCATTCCATACTTTTTGGTTTATTGTTCCCTATCTTAGGTCATTTTTATGATGCATTGGAGTGACCCTTGATGGCATGCTCCTAACTCAAATTCAAAGTTTATATTTCTAAATCTTATCAATTCTTCTCCATTTTCGTCATGAGACAACTGGGTATTTAAAGGAATTCAATGTATATTATTTCACAAATAAGTGACCCAATTCATATCCAAAAATATTATGTATTCCAAGGAAAAATCATTGTAGTAATGCTTGATTTTAAACTAATAAAAGTAATATAATCAACATCACATTCATGTAGGAAACTTGTATTCTTGATTTCTATCTTTGATATTCTCACATGATTGTAAAGCTAGTATAGATAAGGGGGTTGACCTAAGAGAATTTGGACCTTGGAATCCAACAATTTATTCAAGGTAATTTTAATACTATGAAGCCTTAACAATGAACAAAGAGTCGAGAACACAACAAATTAGATCATAAAATTCTACACTCCACTCGATTAGGACCACAAGTGAAAGATCAAATCAAAAAAATGAAAATCATCCTAGAACTATATATTTGATTTGTAGAAAATTTGAATACCATTTTTATTGTAAAGTTATTTTAAAATTTTGTGGACAAAAATTTTGGCACCACAAGACTCCCTAACACTTCTAGGGTTTTTGACCTAAAAGGAGAGAGGTAGGCAAAAAGTTGGAATGTCCTCACTCAAGACTAATGCAAGTATAATTGAAATATGTCTAAATGAAATGATCTAAATTTAAATAATTGATAAAAGAGATTTGATTATTAAAGAAAAACTATTGAAATGTAAGATATTTGAAAACACAACGTTGTATGCAAAAAGACCTAGAAGGATGAATAGAAATGCAAATAAAACATAACAGGAAAGTAAAATAGAAAGAATACAACTATAAATTTGTTGAAGACTATATTGAAGGTTGGAAATGTTGTTGATTCTAAAAATTTGATCTACTGGGACATGTACGCCATTCTGGGCGACCTAGTCCTAGATTTGGAAAACTACATTGAATCCTGTGTCAGCCAAATGGGTATCCAATTCTACAAAAAACTCTAAAAAACATGTGCAGTGGGAATAAGTCAGCATTGATGGAAACTTAGTACACTTTGGATTTTCTAAAAAATACAAAAGTGGAAATGGAAGCCCTCAGTCTACACTTTCTATTCATCCAGGTGTCTAGTTCTCAAACTCTGATTTTCGGCATTGTAAGTGACTTTTTGTGGTTATTTTGACCTAGCCAACAAGGAGATGTCTTCAAGAACTTTGTAACGTATCCTTCAATAATTTACAAGCCTTCAAGATACCTAAATTTGTAAACACATAAGGGTATGTGTAGGATCATGATGGGCCAAAAAGTGGCGATATGATGGGTATGTGTAGGGTATGTGGCTAGCAACTATTTTTTGAACCCAAAATTGAGGTAACAAAAATGGTTTTTAAAAGAGATTCTCAACTTTCCACCAATATAAATTATGCTTTACTTTGAATTTAATAAATAATTATTATTCATTTTCTATTTGAATTAGGACTAATATCCTAATTGATAGGATGATTGAAAGACATCTATATCTTTCAAACGGTATCACATTTTTTGAATTTGAAACATGTGCGACATTCTATGCTTTGCATACTATAGGATTAAAAAAAAAAGAATTTCATGAAGTTTTGACCAAGTTAAGGTGGTCAAACATACAATTTTTTATATTTTTTAAAAGTTGTAATAAAAATTCTTCATTAATTATTTCCATTTAAAAAAATTACAAAAAAATATGATCAGCATTGGGAGGCTATCCTTCTACTTATATCTAAAATCTTATAAAAAAAATATTATCATTTTATTGTGGTTAGGGTGGTCAGACAGACACCTACTTATTCTTTCCCTAAAATTTAAGTACTACTACATTGAAATTTCAAATTTTCACCAAATAGATTTTTACTTTTTTAAATTAATCTAGTAGTTTAGAAACTACATTCAATTTGATATAGATTCTATTCTTACATATTTTTAAAATAATATAGATAACTTATTCAAATTTTTGTGTCAAGTTGCCTAACTCTGATTTTTTTGAATTTTTTGCCACTTCAGGGCCTGTTTTTTCGATGATGATCCTGCACATGTACCCATAAGGAAAGAGAGAGAAATGTTAGATGTTAGGGCATGTGGGTTTGCCTTGGTCAAAACCATTTTTAGGTAATTTTAATGTCAAAGAATTGCACCTAGGGACAATTCCACATTTTGGCATTTTTGCCTAACATTTATAACGCCTTGAGATATTAATGACAAAATCTCATGGGTTGGAATTTTTCAATTATGACTCCATGTGGACAAGTGGCTAAGCGATAGAATCCTGGCAATGCATTTTTTGAGAATATAGGCTTTGGACAAATGCAAGACATATAGATATTCGTGTGGCATGCTAACATCCTGGCAATTTCTTGAGATCAAAACATGGAATCTGGAAGGCTAACCCTTGAGACACATGTCCTGGTGGTTACATACTAAAAGTAACAACTCTTTGTCACCTTTGCAAGCATTAAAAACCCCTTTTGACTCTCATTTGAGGGTTGGAAGGAATCACTCAAGCTCTCTTGTTATTTTACTCCAACTTTAAAATCTATTCACTTTTGATAGCAGTGTTGTCACAAGAAAAGCCATGCTAGACTGAGGTCCTCTGATAGGACAGGTTGGATTGAGTCAATCACTGACTCAATGCTATAGGTCTCACCTTTGATAACCCCTTGGTGTCACTCTCTCCACCACACTACCTATAGGTCCCCAATGCTGACTAGGCACCCCTG
>VDFB02000002.1:25599844-25696098 GCA_007258455.2 Sequoia sempervirens | reverse complement strand
CATGGGACATCCTTGAGGAAACTAGTAACATGACTCAAAAATCAAAGTTAAAAGACAGTCGACAGACAACAGTCAAAGAAAACAGAATTCTGATACATCATTGCTTCTCTAAATCTGTCATGGGACATCCTTGAGAAAGCTAGTATCATGAATCCCATTCATCAATTCAAGATAAATGATAAGATAAATAAGCCATAAAGTCAAAAATCTAATAAAATATTTTCCAAAACTTGATCTTGTTTGTTTGATTTGTTTTGATTGATAGAAGGATTGATTGATAGAGACTGATGTCAGGAGATACACATACCGGATAAGACTGTGAGTCTGGTTTCGATGTTATGACTATCTGTATAAGGCATGACAAAGCCTGGTTTCAGAAAGACATGTATCATATAAGACGTTGAGTTAGATGTTGTTGGTGCGATAACCTGTGTAAGGCTATGTTTGATTGTTTGACCTTGTCGATTATGTAGGAAAGACTCATCCTATATAATGCTTAGACCATTTTGTTAATATCAGTATCCAGGAAGGACTCATCCTGAATAAGACATAGGTTGATTATTTTGATAATGTTTGTTTCCAGGAAGGACACATCCTGTATTAGACATTACTTGATCTGTTTTGATTATTTTGTTTGGCAAGTTGTTTGATTTGACTTAGAGACATTGCTGACTTGTTCACCAGATTGATGCATGACTTGAGATGATGCATTGACAATTGACTATGTGTGACGACAAAACCCTAAAGGTCTGACCTAGTGTAGCCTTGGGGGCTCATCGATTGATGGCCTTGCCTACATTGTACATGCAAAGACCTCGTAGTTTGACTTGACTTTGACTGACAAGACTAACTACAAATAGAAGACGTGTGTGAAAGTGAATGTGACGAACCCTAATGGACTGACCTAGTGCGGCCTCGGGGGCTCATTGATTGATGGCCTTGCCTACGTTGTACACGCAGAGACCTCGTAGTTCGACTTGATCCATGACCTTTTCATATAGACATATGAATTGAATCATGATTTTATATAGACAAACCTAGACGGACTGACCTAATGCCTCAGGGGAACATCGGCGGATGGCCTTGCCTACGTCCAGTGGTAGAGGCAATGTAGTTCGACAAACGACAAAGACTGAAAGTGCGACTAAATCTAACTCTGTTTTTCGATTTTCTAAATGTTTTGATTTTTTTGTCATTTTGAATTTTTCTAATGTTTGTGTTTTCTCAAGTAATTTTGTGATTTTTTTGGATTTTCCATGGTTTTACATCTTCAACACAGCCAATGTAAGAACCAATATAATGCACGTCAAGTGTTTACCCCCAGTCGAGTATAAGACCAATTAACTATGGATAGGGTAAAATGGGGGATATGAAATGCATTCAATGTCAATCATTCCAAGTTATGGGAAGGACTACCACTTACTAAGACTGGTATATACAAGCGATGGACAGGAAAGATAAGGGATATGTACAGGGATAGATAGTATGTACAGTGATAAGGACTATGTACAGGGATAGAGACTAGATTAGAATAATAGTAGACAAAGGAGCAGGTTTGAGTACACATGGTGCCTGTTTTCCATATTTTCATCATGGTACCTATCCAAAGCGCCACCGAAGTGGTTTTCACTATTGGAAGAATGATTTGTCTTTACTATTTTCTAGATTATCTAATTTTTTTATTATTACCAAGACGCCTGTTTGCCAGGTTTTCACTTTGATAACGATTTTTGTGATTTTCTGATTTTTTTGTATTTTTGTTAATTGAGACAAAGGCTCGCAGAAGCTATGCATAGAACTTCTTCAGATGCATACTATTGATTGGTGAGGACAATGGTTCCCCTTCAGGAGTAGAGAGTTGGTACGCTCCTGACCCAAAAGCTTCAGTAACAATATAAGGTCCTAACCAATTAGGTTCAAACTTTCCTGGTTTGTCTCTTTCTGCTTGATTCTTTGGGTTTTCCATTAAAACTAGGTCACCAATGTCAAAGTTTATGTTCAAGGCCTTCCTATTATAGCTACGGTGAAGGTGATTCTGATATGATTGGAGATGGTCTAGTGCCTTCTGTCTTCGCTCATCTAGGAATTCTAGCTCATGGAGTCTCGATACTCGTTATCCTTCATCATCAATGTGGCCTTTCAAGGATACCCTTAGGGAAGGAATCTCGACCTCAATAGGAAGAATAACTTTAGAACCAAATACAAGTGAATATGGAGTAGCACTAGTGGGGGTACGGATACTCGTGCGATAGGCCCATAAGGCAGGGTTAAGTTGTAAATGCTAGTCATGACCAGCATCATTAACAGTCTTCTTGAGGATTCTAATGATGGTTTTGTTAGATGCCTTTGCTTGGCTGTTACCTTGTGGGTAGTATGGAGTAGAGAAGTGATGTTGGATATGAAATTCATCACACAGGTGGAAGACTTCTTGGTTCTTAAATGGGTGGCCATTATTAGTGATTATGGACTGAGGGACACCATATCGATAGATAATATAGTTCAGGATAAATCTAGAAATCTATGTACCGGTAATGTATGTCATAGGAATGGCTTCAATCCACATCCTAAAGTACTCAGTGGCAGTGATAATGAAATTGTGTCCATTAGATGATGTGGGGTGGATCTTACCTATGAGGTCGAGTCCCCATTGGGCAAAGGGCCATGGTGACAAGATAGGATGGAGCTCTTGTGTTGGGGCATGTATCAAGTCTCCATGAACTTGGCATTGGTGGTATTTCGTTACAAAGACATATGAGTCTTTTTCCATAGTAGGTCAGTAATAACCCAGTCTTATAATCTTTTTGGCTAAGGTAAGACTACTAGAATGGGAACCACATATACCCTCATGCACCCCATGCAAGGTTGCTTATGCTTCAGTAGAATCAATACATCTCAGTAGGGTATTATCTAAGGTGCGTCTATGTAGGGTGTCTCCAATGATGGTGTATTTGGCTGACTTGCGGAGGAATGTCCTATGTTGGTTATTTGATAGGCTAGTGGGTATGACTTCGGCATGAAGATAATCATAGATTTCTTTGTACCATGGGGAATTAGGACCAACAATGTCACACACCATTTCAAAATCTGGGATATCATAGGCTGGGACCAAAAGTTGTTCTACCAAGAACTCAAACTTAGGCACGTTATTAGGAATGTCAAGAAGTGATGCAATTGTAGCCATAGTGTCTACTGCCCTATTTAAAACATGAGGTATTTGATGAAATTTGACTTTTTCAAAGTATTCTTTAAAGCTATTAGTCATGCGCTTGTATGGAGCAAGCTTCTCATCTTTAGTCTCATAATCATCATTTACCTGTCTAATTACCAGTTGAGAATCATCATATACCTGTAGGTTCTTAATTTTCCACTTGACTGCCATGCATAACCCTGTCACTAGAGCTTCATATTCTGCTATGTTGTTAGTGTATGGAAATGCAATTCTGAATGACTTAGGGATGGAATCACCCTGTGGTGTGATAAACAGTATACCAGCTCCTAAACCATGATTTATATGTGAGCCATCAAAGTATAGTTTCCATGTTATGTTTGTGTCAATTATGAATATGAACTCATCAGGAAAGTCTGCAACTAATGGGTGATCTGCCCGTATGGGTGCATCAGCAGAACTAATTAGCAATGACCTATCCTTTAATAGCCTTTCTTTCGACATACTGGATATCATACTCACTAATTATCATTACCCATTTGGCCAGTCGCCCTGTTAATGTTGCCTTGCTGAGAAGATATTTCAAAGGGTCTATCTTAGCAATCAACATTATTTGATGAATTAGCATATAGTGCCTCAGTTTTTGGGTAGCAAATACTACTGCAAGACAGGCACGTTCAATGGTACTATAGTTGAGCTCGTAACCTACCAAAGTCCGACAGATATAATAAACTTCCCTTTCATGACCTTCATCATCATTTTGTGCAAGCAATGCTTCGAGTGATGAATGAGTTGCCGTAATATAAAGAATCAATGGTCTTCCTTCAACAGGCGACATTAAGATAGGTGGTGTGAGTAAATATTCTTTAATCAGTTGAAAAGCCTCTCCACACCTAGCTGTCCATGCAAAGGGTACTCCTTTCTTAAGTAGATGTTGAAAAGGATGTGTCTTATCTGCTAATTGCACTATAAATCTTCTGATAGATTGTAACCTTCCCTGTAATGTCCTTAGTTGACTAAGATTAGTGGGTGGAGGCATGTCCATGATTGATTTTACCTTAGCCAAATCCACTTCAATGCCTCGTCTAGAAATGATATAACCTAATAGCTTTCCTGACTTGACTCCAAACACACATTTCTTTGGATTGAGTCTCACTTTATACTTTTCCAGCCTCTGAAATATCTTGTCTAAAACCTGTAGATGTTCTGCCCTCATCTTGGATTTTACAATAAGGTCATCGACATAATCCTCCATACAAGTGTGTACCAGATCATGAAAGATAGTAGTCATGGCATGTTGATAGGTCGCTCCAGCATTCTTGAGTCCGAAGGGCATAACATTCTAGCAATACTTTCCCTAAGGACAAGTGAAAGTCATCTTAGGTTGATCTTCAGTTGCAATTTTGATCTGGTTATATCCTGAAAACCCATCCATAAGGGACAACATCTCATATCCTATTGTCATGTCAACTATCATGTCTATGTTAGGCAAAGGGAAGTCATCCTTAGGACAAGCTTTGTTGATATCTCTAAAATCAGTGTAGATGCGGATGCCCCCAGTTGGTTTAGTGATTATACAAGATTGGAGATCCAATTGGCATAGTCGATTGATCTTATAAAACCAACGTCTAACAATTTCTTGAGTTCTGCCTTGACTAATAAAGCAATCTGTGGATGCATTTTTCTCAACTTTTGTTTCACTGGTTTGGCACCTGGTTGTAAGGGAAAATGATGCATAACAAGTTCAGGATCTAACCCTAGCATGTCAGCATATGACCAAGCAAAATTTATCTATCTCTGTGCAAAGAAGTCGTGGAACTCTGGCTTCTCTTCTGTTGTCAATGATGCTACAAAATAAACCAGTCGAGGACTCTCTTTTGTGCCTATGTTGACTTTGACGGATTCTTCAACGAGCATGGGTGACTTTTCCTGTGCAACGGGGAGAATGTTCAAACCTCCATCCTTAGGTTCCTCAGAGAGGTTTTCACCTTCGGATGCATCCTTTCTTTTTACTTTTTCATTGTCTAAAGGTGCCTTTTGGTTTTCACCTAGAGACTCATCTGTTTTATTTTGTTTATTCTTTTTCTCATTTTTGCAACTGGAGGGTTGAACAAATTCCCCAAAATATGCTTTGTTGTCCAAGTCAATGGTAAAACTAGCCTTATGATCCCCATTAGGTATTCCTTCTCGTAATCCCTGGAACTCAGCAATTGCTTCATCATTCTCAAAAGTATCTAAGACGGGTGTGTCTTGTTGATCCCAATCAATGAGTTGGGATAGATTAAGGGCATGTCATCATCGGAGTTACCCAAGTCTAATGGGGTCAAGGTAAAAATTGAATTATTCATGTGATTACAAAAATCTTGTACCAAGTCCTTTTTGCTCTTAGGTTTGAGTCTAGATGGATGAATAGGTGGGCCTAATGCCAAGGTTTGACTATCAGAAATGGGTGGCTCAGGTTGCCAAGAGGTAGGATCAAGTGATTCCCAATAGTAGTGTTTAAACCATTCCTCTTTTGTCATTTTCTTTGGTGGACAAGAATTTAAGGGATTTGGTGAGGAACTTAACATCAAGTCGAGTTCTACAAATAACTTGTCAAGGTCTATGGAAGAAGTAGAAGATAGAGAATCCCACTCATAATCATTAGAGTCGGGGGAGTTACAATGATATTGGTCCACTGGTTCGTGAGATGTTTTAATATCTTTTGAAACACTTACTTCCTCAAGTAAGGGTAATGGGGTACTAGAAACACCAATATGAATCGGTTGAAACCCTAGCCCTACTCCTTTTGGCCACTGAGAAACAAATATTGGTTCAATCCTCCCATCTTGGTTTAATCCTAAACCACTTTGTCCATCATATCCTTTGCTTTGCATAATTTTGAAACCCTTTCCATATAGATTTGTAGGAATATGAGCAAGTAAGAGGGGTTCCTCATCATCTTCCTTATATACCCAGGAAGTGACATCTTTTGTGTTTACGGCCTCTTTGCTTAATTCTCCCCATTTAGTGAAAGTTGTTGTAGGAGGAACATGTATAGTGACCATGGATTGTCCCCTACTTGTTGTAGGTAAACCATATGACTTAGGAGGGATCAAATGGCTAACACAATAAGAAGTCTTCATGTAATACTCTCCACAACCCTTGTCTTGGATCTCAACCCTAGGAGTAGTAGGAATTGAGGGTGAAACAGATGTTCGAGTGTGGATGGATCAACATAGGCAGATGGATTGGACGATGAAGCCTCGTGGTTCACTGGAACTTGACATTGGGGGATCTCTTTTAGATTGGTGCAATATTGAAATGGATCAGGATCACCATCTATAGTTATTTCTATGCCATTGTAAGGGAATTTAAGACACTGATGATACGTGGAAGGGACCACCTTCATGGCATGAATCCATGGTCTACCGAGTAGAAGGTTATAAGGGAGGGTGAGATCCAAGACCTGGAACTTTGTCTCCATCACCGTAGGACCAATTCTGATAGGAAGTGTTACCACCCCCCTTGATTTTCGTTCCTCATCATCATAAGCTTTTATGACAATACTTTTGGTCGTGTCTATGCATGATTTTGAGATACCTAATGCCTTAATTAGTTTTAAAGTGCATAGATTTAACCCTGCTCCTCCATCTACCAAAACTTGTCTAACTTTGGTGTCATCAACAAAGACTTCTAGATGTAAAGGGTCGTTATGGTTCATCTTTTCAGTTGGATAGTCTTGTTCATAAAACGTGGCATGGTGATTATTGGTCAAGTAGCCCACCATTTCTTGGAAACAATTGACATCAAGGTCATTAGGGACCGTGGTGTTCTGTAAAGCCTTATCGAGGATAGATCGATGCTCAGGGGAAATACGCAATAGTTCCAAGATTGAAATTTGGGCGGGGGTCCTCCCCAACTAGTCAAGTAGGTTATATTGTAACTTGGAAGGTTGGGGTGTTTGCTGCGATGGAGGGCCTTGTATAGTGAACTTAGTATGATGAGTATTGACCGCACACTTAGGATTAGTATTGATAGTAATGGTATTGACATTCTCATCAGCGGCATGAAGGCAATGAATGATTTTTCCACTATCATAATCATGCTTGATACTCGCATAGTTGGCTGACATATTAGTCTAAGTACTTGAACTGGGGACAGTTCCTTTCCCATGGTCATGTAGTGGGTCAGAAAAGACTTGATAATCAGTGTTTGATGACTTTTTTTTTGTCCACTAACTTCAATAATTCTCCTTTTGACAAGATCCTGTATGATATTCTTTAGTTGTCGACAGTTTTGTAGGTTATGTCCCTTAGTCCTATGATAATCACAAAAGGAATTGTCATCCCACCAAGCTGGTTTAAAATTTCCTAGATCGTATTGTCTTGGTTCCTACAGCTATATGAGGTTATGTTGTAACAGTTGTTTGAACACCGACTCAATGGGTTCCCCTAAGGGAGTGAACTCACATTTTTGAAATCTCCTTTGTTGTGGACATTGAGTATTTTGGACCACATTAGGAGGTTGATTGACAGCATTAAGCGTGTTGGAAAAAGTATGAGGTCCTTGTAACATGAGGAGGGGTCCTGCTTGTAGTGTTTTAGCATCAACCACCCCATCATTGGTGACATTTTTGTTGCGGGACCAAAATTTGTTTCTGTCAGTGGGGATGTTTTGTATGATCAGGTTTCTATTGGATGTTGATGTCTTGAGTTTGCCCTTTTCAAAGAGATCCTTCTCTATTATAACTCCTTTTTCCACTAATTCCAAAAAATAAGTACAACAATGTACCCTTAAGTTACTCCTGAGTTTTGCATGAAGGTTTTCTTGAAACATTGTAACTTTTTATTTTTTGGTTATCTCAATAAGACACCTACTAGCTATAGTTCTCCATCTCTGGAAGAAAGTAATGAATGTTTCCCCTTCGTCTTGCGTTGTGTGGCACAAGGTCGCTATATTTATCTCGTGGTCTATGTTGAAGAAGAATTGCTCCACAAATTTCTCAACCAGTTCACCCCAAGATCTAATACCAGAATCTAGGACTGAAAACCATTCTAGTGCAATTCCTACAAGACTTCTTGGAAATAGCCTCATAAGATATGTGGGGTCATAAGCGACATCTATGCATGTGGTAGAAAATTCCCTTATATGTTCTATTGGATTTCATTTGCCATTGTACTTAGGGAGATTCGGTATGACATATCCATGAGGGAAAGGGGTCATGTACAATGATCTATCAAAGGGGAATGGGCATATGTCTTTTGTTGAAAATGATTTCTTATTTGACACCGACATGTTATCCATTTGTGTTTGTAATGCATGCATTTGTGTTTGTAGGACGTCAACTTGGGTCAAAGATGTGCTAGGGGGATTATGCAGATCCGTGTATGTGTTCTGAAATCCAATGTCTCATGATGGGTTTTGATTGAACGTTGGCATCTGAGGTGGATTTGGATTTGGAATGTTGGTAAATATGTTCTAGTCTGGAATCTACATAAATTGGTGTTGACCTGGGTTCTATGTAAATGGATGTTGAGTACCACTTTGTGAAAAAGGATTCTGATTCGGAATTGATGCAAATTGGTTTTGACTTGGAATCTGTGTTGATGTATTTTGACTACCAATTTGGGAAAAATGATTCTAATTCAGAATCGATGTAAATTGGTTTTGACTTGGAATCTGCGTGGACGGATTTTAATTCAGAATCGAGGTGAGTGGATTTTGACTGCTAGTCTGGGAGAATGGATTTTGATTGCCATATTGGAAGGAGGGAATGCCTCCTATTTGTGTAATCATTGGTATAGTACTAGTGACCTAAACACTAGGTATAGCCATCGACTGTGGTATGGTACCTGTGATACTAGCAGTAGGTATGGTTGTTGATTGTGCACTTGTGACACTGACATAAGGTGTAAGGGCTGATGTTTTAGGTCTTTTACTCCCAACAAGAGGACCAGAGGGAGTGGATGATGATGCCCCTATAGTGAAATTAAATCCTGATGTCATGCCAGACATACCAAATGGAGACGTATAGACTGTCGTACTCTATGTAGGTGTGCTAGATGGCATAGTTGTGTTGACCTGAGGTATAGTTGTACTAGCAGTCATTATGTTTGTCCCTTGTGTAGGTTGTGTTTGCAAGGTGCTAATATTGAATACTGCAGGTAAGGTAGCGCCTTCAGCTAGCAATTTGGCTAAAAATCGTTGACGATCGTTTGCTAGGTATTCATCTACAAAAGAGGCAAATTCAGGGTCCTATGTGGCAGCCTCTATGTCCTCTACTGCAATATGTCCTTGAGTGTTTCTAGTGGTGAATTTTTCTAATAGAGTCTTATGAGGTCTTGAAGAAAATGGATTGATGAATTCGTTTGGGTTTGACATGTTTTCTCTCTCTCTTCTCTTAGTCCTAGTTTCAACCATGTAAGACAAGCTCAATATGCGGGAAGTGCAAACTATAACTATGAACAGTATGACTCTAGTCTATGTTTTTGGGATTTTCTTATGCAAAATAAGGTATATTCTAGGATGACACTAGCCTAAAACCTAAAGCTGCAAGGTCTAAGCAAGGTTCTAAAATAATCAATTCTATAAACCCAAGACAAAGGGACCAACTACCTAAAGTCTAACCAAGGTGTCAATTTAGTTTAAGTCAAAGAACCAATGAAGGACGAGGATCAAAGACAATTTGAGTTTCCTAACTAGACTGATGAGCTAGGAAGACTCTCTGTAGGACAAAGGATAAAATGATAAAACTAGGTTCAATGACAGATTTCGTTGACACTATGACCTTTCTAGAGTGTAGATGGTGGACTAAATCCTAAAGTTTGTAAAAAGTGACCTTTCTAGAAGTTTAGTGAAAGGTAATATGTATTCTAAGATGAAACTAAACTCTGAATTAAGACAACTATGGTAATGACTGAATGAACCTAAAGGATGCAAAATTGAGCAAATCATTTCAGGTTTCTGTTCAAGGACTGTTTGTGTAAAGACAACTGAAACTGGTATAACCGTGTTGACTAGACAGTGACTGTGAATTCTGGTTTTCTAATAATTAGACAGATGCGTCTCAAGATCTCACATATGCGGTTCAAGTTAACAGTTGCAGTTTTTTAATGATCAATTGCGTTTCTCTAGTAAAGTTCAATGTGTGACTCTAACAAATGCGGTTAACCTTCTAACAGATGTGACTCTAACTGACAAATGTGATTCAAAGTTAAACAGATGCGACTCATAATAGCATATGCGACTCAAAGTTTAACAGATGTGACTCTCAGTAACAGATGTGACTCAAAAGTTAACAAATGTGACTCATAATAATAGATGCGACTCAAAGTTTAATAGATGCGACTCTAAAAATCAATTGCGAGCTTTTGGTGAATAGTTGCGACTCTCTGTGAAATTTTCAATGACGTAAGATTTAAAACTAACTCCATTTTTCGTGATCAAATTTTGGCAAACAAGAACAATCATAAGACAAAGTGTTTTCAGTTTTGGTTTTGGACTCAAAGAACATTTAATTTGACAATAGACAAGCACATCCTAATAGGCCAAAGGCCTAGGGTTTGTATACTTGGTATAGCCCACCTAAATACCACGGATTGGTGATAAACACCTTTCCTTCTTGAGAGCGGATAGCTTAGAAATTTGGTGGCATTGGCTCCCCTCCATGGCTCATTAACATCTTTCAAGCACACCAATTTCGAATTCTTTGGGCAATGACCTCCCAAGAACTACTATCTCTACTCAAGGGGATTAGTAGTGAGTAATCTGTGAGCATGATACTGTACCTTGCACTATACCAAGCAACAATCCATGCGGCATTCCATTCGTGGGGCATGATACTGTACCCTGCACTATAGAACGGTTGGTCTCTAAAACAAAAGGTGTTTAGTACGGGCATTCCGTTTGTGGGGCATGTCCATGCGGTGAGAGTCCCCTTTCGGATCCATCTCATCGGAACCACACTCGTGATTCTTGGAGTTTCCCTAAGAACCTAATTTTATATACCGGCTGGAAGTCCCTCGGGTTCAAGGTGCTACCGGTCTGAGTCGTCCTGGGGTGAGTACTTTTTCCCACCAGAACAGGCTCAAGTTCTAGAGTTGGTAATAGTTTCTCTTACACCCAGGATCGCACGAATGCGCAAGGGGAGAGGATACTTCGATGTACCAAGTCATGAGGGTAATTACATAGATGTGCTTTCACACCAAACATAGTAGACACTTGTTAATTTTAAACCAAACGAAAGATTTGCTACACTACCAAACAATCTATTTCAAAAATTAACTAAGGTCTTCGACAAGCGTCCTGCAGAAAAATTTGTTAGTAGTTTTCAATATCATCTTCGTCAATCGTCCTACAAAATCTTGTTAACTCCAAAAGGCCACACGCTGAAAATCAGATATTAGTAACACATAAATCAATTGAAAATTTTAGATTTCTAAAAATAGAAATAAATTTTACTAGTCAATTGCGTCGTTGTGTTACCAGTCAAATGCGTCGATATTTTCTTCAATTGCGGCTTGGTATTCATAGTCAATTGCGGTTCATAAATTGTCAGATGCATCATTTTTGGTGTCAGATGCGGCTCAAGAATTCAATTGTGTCGCTTCATCTAACTAATGCGTCGTTCTGTATGAAAAACTTGCAAAAATCAAAAAACAAAAGATCTATGGATTCGCGAAGATGGTGTCTTCACGTCGGATTCACCAAATGTAACGCCAAGAAAGTGCATAAGACAAGATTAGAGCAAACATGCAATACACATCTAAATGCAAATCTAATGCTAAGCAACAAAGAACAAAGGAAAGTAAAAATGTGAACAAACTGAAACAATCTCACCAATTTCAAACATATTTCCATGATTCATCTCGATTGCCCTTCTCCATTTTGCTTGTGTAGTATAATTTCCTTCAGATTTTCAAGAGTTCGTGCAAGTATAGCCTATGATAAAGACTAGAAAAATATCAAAGATTCAAGATTGAGTGCTCTCAAAAGTCATAAGATTTCACGAGAGAGATTGGAATGAAGAATGACAAATCAATTTATAGAAAATTGACTATTTGAACGACAGGCCAAGATCGAAAGATCAATAGACGGTTGAGATCGACAGATTAGACATGCATTCTGATAACTGTCAGTAGTGACATGAGTGATACAAACTAGAAATAGAATTAAAGATTAAATAAATTATTTAATCTTCAGTTCGGTATTCGAAAATAGAAGAAATATCTTTGCATGACAAAGATAAAGATTGATTAAATCAACTCTTGTTCAAATGCATGCACAAAGTTTAATTAATTAAATATGAATATTTAATTAATCTACATGTACATGCAATTGAGTTAGCACTGGATAATTCAATGATTTGACAAAGAGATTACTCGAGAATGCCACTCAGACATTAAAGCAAGAGTTAACTGAGCGATTTGAAATAGATGTCGAATCGAGTAAAAGTGAATACTTAGATAACTCACATAATTATCTAAAATATAGAGGAATGCGTTAAAATAGAATTAATGAATTAAATAATTCATTTAATTCAAGACTTCGATATTTGAAGAATAATTAAATAAATAATATTTATTTAATTAAGTGACGAAGGGATTTTAAATGAATAATTAAATAAATAAAGAATTTATTTAATTATAGTTGAAGTATGATAAAGAGTAAATTAAATAGGAATTTATTTAATTTGACAAGAAGGATAAGGTTAATTAGTAACATAATTAAATAAAAAGTATTTATTTAATTAATCAGATAGAATAAAGAAAAATGTGAATTAATTAAATAATTAAGATTATTTAATTAATAGAAGAATTAAAGTTAAGGTGAATAATTAAATAATTGACATTATTTAATCATGACCATGAAGAATAGGAGTTATGAAGAATATGGAAGTCGCAGGCTTAAACCAAATTTTGGTGTCTACACCTATTATTTTTCAAGATAAATCACTCACCATGAAGGAAGCTAGCAATATAAATTTAGTGTATATAACTGTGCAGTAGTATCAGTTAGAACATGAAAATATTGAACAAGAAAAGATCTCTCAAGATGAATCTTTGTATGTTTTAACTAATAAGCTTCCTTGTTTTGTTGAAGATTTTTTTAACATTCCATCATTCATACATGGATAGATTGTTTATTTTGTTTAATTTTTTATTGTGTATTAGTGTGACATAGGATATGGTTGTATATTTGGATACATTGTTGAACCTATAAGTGATATTCTAAAGCACATAGTTCACTAGTTTTCTACCTATATATTTGGAGATTGTATGAAGTAAATTGATATGAGAAAATATTATTATTTATTTTCTCTTATATGGTATCAGAGTACTACAAATTATGTGCCTATTATATTGTGATTTGGAGATGCCTCTATTTCAAGCATCATGATAGGAGTTAAGGATGCGTATTATATTGCCTTCATTGTCTCATCACTTCTAAGAGTTAACGAGTTTTCTAAAGATCATTCTTTGGATTCAAGATGGTAGATGAAGGGTCTATTGTTTTGAACACCCATTGCTCAGAGTTCCAATGGTTGTATCAATAATTTGGAATGAGTCATCTTTGGAATTGAAGGCTTGAGAGAGCCAATGAGACAAGCTTATTCTACCTTTCTTGACCTTCCAGTAGCAATATATGACTTGAGAATTTTCCTTTAAGAGAACCATTTTTTATCTCATGATCATTTCATCAACATATCACGCACCTATTTATGAATACATCACATGATTTCATTAACCATTGATTTGGAGTCTAGGCATCTATTCATTGTATGGAACTAGAGGCAACACATTTTGACTTGACCGATGCATGTGCTTTAAGCATTTAGAGGTCACCCAATTCGGAGGAGTTGTTGAATCCTCTACAAAGGCCAAATTTCTCATGGGAGCACTTTTCCAAATCCTTCATTGGTGGCCATGATTCAAGTTGGAGGCCAAAAATCTTCTAGTCATGCATCAATTAGAGGCTACGAGAGGCCATGCTTTTGAGCCCACTGTGAATGATTCTGGTGGTGGCCTTCATATGAACTATCTCATGGCTCTTTATCAATGTCTTCATGAGATTTTAATCTACGACTTATAGCGAGATTCATAGGTTTTTTGGTGTAGGAGCACCCAAAAGACAAGCATAATTTTAATCTATTGCTTTTAATCATTTTTTTTTCTTTTGTAATGGTCTAAAACACCATTGATAAGGTGTAAGGGGACCTTTTTTACGCTTTAGTTTAAATTTGAATAAGTTACGAATCTTTGGGGAGTTGATTCCTAAGATTTTGGTTCTGTTTGCAAAACACAGTGTGTTTTCAAACTCATTTTATTTTGTCACTTTTGAGCCCAAAACAGAAAAACCTAACTGATTTCTCATGATGAAAAGAAAGCTCTTGAGTTGTTGAGAGAGTAGGAGGCTTTTTGTATTGGCAGTTTTTGTAAAAAGAACAAGAAAAACATTTTTTCTTCCTTCTTTTGATGCGAAAATTGCAGATTTCCTGTTTCTGCGTTAGAAGCATCAAATAGAAGATTTATGTTAACTGTTTATTGATTTTTCCAGTACGTAGAGAAGCTATTTGGTTTAGTCTTGTGGCGTTTTAGTTAATAAATCCATCGCTTTCATTATTCTTGTACATTCTTTGGTTTTTGTCTCTTATTTTCTATTTTGTCTGAAAATAGTGTAAATGGGGTCTTAGCCACGTTTTTTTCTGTGCCAACAACATGGGCACATTGGGAAGGTGTCCAAGACCCTTTTTTGTACATAGGTTAGTAGTAGGGATTGTTAGAAGTTCCTGGAGCATGCCTAATGTCTTTTCCTAGGTGAGACTATAGGTACCCGGCTTGGAAAAGACGGTCTTTACACTGTTAAAGCATGGCAGGGGTGTTGCATATTTGACAACGCATAATGTGCAGGGATTGCAGGGACCTTCTCTAAGGTAGACAAGTGAGCATAGTTTTTGGTTTGATATTTTGGAGGCTAGGATAAGCTGAGCACTCCAAGAAAGCACAAAGGAAGACCCTAGTTCTTGCAAGAACAGGGTACATTAACTGTACAAACAAAAAACAGTCCAAGAACCTAAAATTTTGTTAGTGTTCCAGATTAGAGCAAGGGAACAGAAGCATATTTTTCTTGGTAAGGTGAAGGAGGGAAGTGAGGAGTATTTTCTTTGTGGGAAGAGGACTAATTCGTGTAGCCTACCCAAACCCTAAGCTAGGGTTTAAGGGAAGCGATTGAAAAGTGGAGTTTTATGATTGTGCAGCAATCTTTCCATGACTGTTTTAAAGTTTTCAAAACCCATGCCCACCCATGTAGGCAAGTTGGAAGATGATTGAAGTGGACTAGTCTTTAAAAGAACTAAGGGCCAGATTGAGTGAATAAGAAAAACACCAAGAACTCTTTGGAGGCAGCAAATTGGAAAATAAGCACCAAGAACTATTTAGCAGTAGCAAACTGGAATTGATAGCAGGGTTGGCAAGTGACCAGGGGTGCCTATTCACTTTTAGGACCTATAGGTTGAGTGGTGGAGTGAAACACCAAGGGATTGTCCAACGGAGACCCAAAGCATTGAGATTGTGATTATCTCAATCCAACCCTCGTCCCATCATATTGGTATCAGAGCAATGAAAGATTTGGGAAAGCAACAACTTATATGTCAGAGGAAGTTGAGTCAAGTGAACCGCCAAAGATGGTGACAAATGCACAGTTAGCCAAGATGGTTGAAGAGCAAGAAGAGGATAACAAATCTTTAAAGGAAAGAATAGAACAGCTTGAAGCAGCACTAAACAAGGTGAAATTGGAAGGCAAAGTGCCAAAAGAAGAAGAGGTTGTAGAGGAGGACAAAGTCCCTAAACCTGACCCTGTCTTGGAGGAGGAGCCTTTCTTGAAGGTATTAAAAGCCCTAAGTGGAAAAGGACTTGAGGGTGTACCACTATTCCATGGAAAGATGGATCCTGATCTGGTCTTGGACTGGATAGATGGCATGGAGAATCACTTTGAATGTGATGGAGTCACAGAAGCACAGAAGGTGAAGGTTGCAAAATCAGGGTTGAGAGGATCAACGTTAACTTGGTGGAAGTTTGTCCAGACTGAAAGGGAGAAACAAGGTAAGCAGCCCATATCAACCTGGAAAGGAATGGTTGCTAAAGTGAAAGAAGCCTATATGCAAGATGATTATGAAATTTAGCTCCACAAGAAGAGGCAAAGCTTAAGACAAAAAGACCAAGATGTAAACACCTACACGGAAGAGTTTTAGAAGCTTTGTTTGAGATCAAATGTGGCAGAAGATGAGAGCCTGAAAGTGGCTAGGTATCTAAATGGATTGAAGTGGAATATACAGGAAGAGATGGCTTTGCTCAGCCCCAAGACAGTCCACCAATGCTATCAGCTAGCTATCAAGATTAAAGAGAGGAATAAAAGGAAGCATGATCAGTCCTCTAAGGGTAGAGGAAGAGGCAGAGATCAAAGAGGACAGCGTGGAGGTTACCAAGGAAGAGGTGGTGATCAAAGAAGCCAAGGTGAATCAAAGCTTACTGAGCATGGAGGTGAAACCTCATCAAGAGGAGGATTTAATAGAGGAAGAGGAGTAGGCAGAAGTAACTCCTACTTTTCCACCATGAAGTGTTATAACTGCAATCAGCTAGGCCATCCAGCTTATAGATGCCCCAAGAAAGCTTCATCTAGCAACGAGAAAAGAGTAGCTTTTGCACAAGAGGAAACCATGAGTGTAAAGACACTTGAGATCAGTCAGATAGAATCAGAAGTAGGTGAAAATCTGATGTTTAATAGAGTGTTGATCAGACAACTGCTCAAGGAAGAACCCAAGCAAAGGAGAGCTTTGTTTAGAGCAAGGTGCAAAATATTGGGAAAGGTATGCAAGGTCATTATAGATTTTGGTTCTATGGACAATATAATATCTGAGGAGGCAGTAAATAAGTTAAAATTGTAGAAGGTACCTCATGCCAATCCCTACAAAGTCACATGGTTGAACAAAGGGCAGAATGTCTTAGTGAATGAATAGGTTACAGTGGAAATTCTCGATTGGAGGCTACAAAGGCAAGCTGATTTGTGATGTACTACCCATGGATGCATGCCATCTTCTTCTTGGCAGGCCGTGGCAATATGATAGAGGTGTTGTATATCATGGAAAGGAGAATACCATAGAATTCACGAAGGATGGAAAAACCTTCAAGCTGCAATCATTGGTTGAGGAAGATGACGGGCAGTCCAAGGTTCCAAACATTATGTTGAGCAGTGGCAAAGATTTCATCAAGGATCTACACCAAGGGAATGAAAGGTATGTGATTATGATGCAGCCCAAAGAAGAGGGAAAGGCTGAAAGGACAGTGTTACCAGCAGCAGTCCAAAACTTGCTTGACAAATACAAGAGCATAGTGAGTGATGGAACACCATCAACTCTACCACCCAAGAGAGAAATAAGTCATCAAATTGACTTCATACCTGGAGCCTCATTGCCAAACAAAGCAGCATACAAGCTTACCCCTGAGCAAAACCAAGAGGTGGCAAGACAAGTGGAAGAATTACTGAATCAAGGACTAATTCAAAAGAGCATCAGCCCATGTGCAGTCCCAGTTGTTTTGGAAACAAAAAAAGGAGGTAAATGAAGACTTTGTACTGATTCTAGAGCATTTAATAGAATCAAAATTATGTATAGATTTCAAATACCTAGGATTGAAGATTTATTGGATTGCCTTGGAGGTGCAAAATTCTACACCAAGTTAGATCTTAAGAGCGGGTATCACCAAATTAGAATTAAGGAGGGTGATGAGTGGAAGACAGCTTTTAAGATGAATGATGGCTTATATGAGTGGAATGTGATGCCATTTGGCCTCTCAAACGCCCCTAGCACGTTCATGAGACTAATGAATGAGGTGCTTAAAGATTTCACAGGGATTTTTGTGGTAGTCTACTTGGATGACATACTAATTTTCAATAAGACAGTAGAAGAACATTTGAAGCATGTAGAGATGGTACTCAGAAGGTTGCAAGAAGAACAGTTGGAAATCAACCTTGAGAAGTGTGAGTTCTTCAAACAAGATCTTGTGTATCTAGGCTTTGTGGTATCCCAAGGAACGCTGAAGATGGATCCAAGTAAGGTAGAAGCTATCCTAAACTAGCCTACACCAACCACAGCAACTGAGGTAAGAAGTTTTCATGGTTTGGCTCAGTTTTATAGGAAGTTTATAAGGAATTTTAGTGGTATACGATCCGGTGGATATTTTCAGTGAAAATTGAAGTGTCTCATTTCTCTCCAAAATCTACACCATTAGAAAGATCTCGGCGTCCTGATTCCAACGCAACTCGAACAGAGCAAAAAGGAGTCCATTTGTGCAAGTTATGGCCAGTCAAACCTCGGGTCAAACTAGGATCAGGGGCGTCCAGAGGGCAAAAAAATGTCATCGTCAAAAATCTTTGAAGTCGGAATCATCGCGAAGAGCTCATCGAGACGATTCCGACAGTGTTCGTTTCATCAAAATCCGACATCGTATGCTCGAGATATCAGTGATCAAAGTTTGCAGTTGACTTTTTAAAGTGGACCGTACGGATGCTGACGTCAGCATTCCGTACTGTACAGACTGTGAAGTGGCTGAATCAGAATATGACATGTGGCTTCCACATCACCATTGTACGGACCAATCGTACAGTGACACGTGTCATCTGTACACACGTCATCGATGACATCAGCAGTCCAGTCATTGGGTATGGCGAGTCGGGTTTGGACACGTGGCAGGCGAGTTGGCAGTTGGCATGTGAGTCATCTGACACATCATCGTCTGAGTCAGCACTAGTCATCGGCCTCGTCAGCTGCACAGGTGTCATCCATGTCGTCGACACATCGGCACACAGTCAGCATACACGGCATCATACAGTCAATGGCTTCAGAAAATCATGTGTCGCCACGTGGGGAATTCTCGGCGCGCCACGTGTCCACTGTTTTTCTCTCCTCCGTCCGTCGGTCGGTTGAATATGGATGCAAAATCGTTAAGCCGCCCGCATGGGATTTGATACCGCAACCTCCCATGCACAAAGATTGCGCGCCACCGTTACACCACACACACAGCGCTTAACTATATATGGACTCCGGTTTATTTTGTTGTTTGTTTGGTGGAATATGGTTAGAAAACACCGATGGCCAGGAGTGGAACCTGGAACTGTCAGGCCCTCCAAAAGCCTATGCACCGTTAGACCGTAGAGTCTGTTCGGGATATAAGTGGCATTGGCTTCTTTTGTTGTGTGTTGGGAAACCGAATATCCTATTTTAAAAAGAAAACTTAAACAAACTCCCCTATAACTATAAAAAAAACAACTTTTGTTTATAAAAATGTAACCTCCAAAACCACAAAGCCCGAAAATAAGAAAGATTAAAGGGCTCTAAAATATTGTAAAGGATTAATATAATCCTAATATGTTAATATGGAGGATATTATGTAAAATAGGGAGATTTGAAGTAATTATGTGAGATATGGGAATATTGTAAAATCAATTGGTTAGTAACCAATTTGATTCATTTTTTTGTATAAAAAGGGGTGTCAGGTGAGTGTGAAGATTAAGTTTTTTTCAGGTAATGAAGTCTTGATGCTGAGGTGATGAAAGAGAGGTCTTGTTGAAGAGTTTTTTTTCAAGTCATTCTTGTATGCCAGAGCGCTATTATGCTGCCGAAGTGCTTGGAGAATGGTTATGGTGCTGTTGTAATTGATTTTTGGAGTTAATCGGATCGGTCTCTCTATTGGAGTGGACCCGGAGACGTAGTCACATTTTGTGATGAACTCCATTATCAACTATTTGCACTTCTCTTCTTCTCTCTCTTTCTTTCTCTCATTTCCTTCCTTTCTGTTATAATCACCTTGTTATTACTTTCATTTTGTTATTTCCATAAGTTAATTTTGATTTAATTAACTTGGAATAATCACTATAAAAGCATTGTAAAAGTTAAGCATTTAAATACTGCAATCTAGTCTAGATCCTATACAGATCAAGTTGGTATCAGAGCTTAGTTGGCTATTATTGCAGTTATTTGTTTTTTGAATGCTAACAAGATCCAGGATTCAGAAGGGTGAAGGCAAGCTTGAAGACTTTAAAGATCTCTATGGTGATGACGAAGACTTTTCTGAAGCCTACAAGGTATGTTCAGACTTTGCAAATCACTTTCACATTCAATATGCTGAGTATACATTTCAAAATGGGTTGTTATTCAAGGGCAATCTGTTATGTGTCCCAAGAGGATCAATGAGAGAAAATCTGATCCAAGAAAAACACAATGGCAGTCTTAGTGGGCATTTTGGTATTAACAAAACTTTAGAGCAGGTACAAAGGTATTATTATTGGCCTAAGTTAGCACGAGATGTTAGAAAGTATGTTGAACAGTGTGTTGTTTGCATGAGAGCCAAAGGGGGAGCTAGCAATGCTGGGTTATATCAGCCCTTGCCTATTCCGAACAGACCATGGGAGTGTGTGAGTATGGAATTTGTGGTGGGTCTTCCCAAGACTAAATCTGGTTTTGACAGTGTTTTTGTAGTTGTGGACAGATTTAGCAAGATGAGTCACTTTATTCCTTGCAAGACTACACATGATGCAAGTTATATTGCCCAACTCTTTTTCAGGGAAGTTGTGAGAATCCATGGATTGCCATTGAGCATTGTCTCAGACAGAGATGTGAAGTTCATGAGCCATTTTTGGAAAACGTTGTGGAGCAGATTGGGAACTAATTTGTCATTTGGATCAGCTTACCATCCTCGGACCGATGGTCAAATCGAGGTGGTTAACAGAGTGTTAGGTAATCTATTGAGGTGCTTGACAAAGGAATATGGGCAGACTTGGGATATGGTGATTTCCCAAGCTGAATATGCATACAATGATAGTGTGAACAGAACTACAGGAAAAAGCCCATTTGAAGTTGTGTATGGGATGCATCCATGAGGAATTTGTGAGCTTAGAGACCTTGGAACAATGGAGAATAGGAGTGGACATGTAGAAGACTTCACTCAAACCATGAAGGATATTCATGAGCAAGTTAAGAAGACAATTACAGCAGCAACACAAAAGTTGAAAGACAAAGTTGATGAGTCAAGAAGAGATGTGCAGTTTCAAGTGGGTGATTATGTGATGGTTCACCTCAACAAATCTAGATTGCAGAAGGGGATGTCCACCAAATTGCAAATGAAGCGGGTAGGACCATGCAAGGTGATAGCTAAGTATGGAAAGAATGCATACAAGGTGGAACTTCCATCAGATTTGGGCATATCTCCAGTCTTCAACGTTGCTGATTTGATCAGATACAAAGGGATAGTCAATGATGAATTTCATAATAGTTAGGAAATCTTTAAGGATATCAGTAACATACCCCTTCCAAGTCAAGAGAAAGCTCAGGTAGAGGTCTTAGATTCTAGGGTGAAAAAGTCAACAAGGAATAAGGTATACATGGAGCACCTTATCAAGTGGAAGAACAAACCTAACTCAGAGGCTACATGGGTATAGGAGGATCAATTCAAGAAGCTTGGCATTGACCTGAAACTGATACCACCTTCCAGTTCTTAGTCTTTGTGCTGAGGGGGGGAGAATGGTGCAGGAGCACCCAAAAGACAAGCATAATTTTAATGTATTGCTTTTAATATTTTTGTTTTGTTTTGTAATGGTCTAAAACACCATTGATAAGGTGTAAGGGGACCTTTTTGAAGCTTTAGTTTAAATTTGAATAAGTTAGGAATCTTTGGGGGGTTGATTCCTAAGATTTTGGTTTTGTTTGCAAAAAACGGTGTGCTTTCAAGTGCGTTTTGTTTTGTCACTTTTGAGCCCGAAACAGAAAAACCTAACTGATTTCTCATGATGAAAAGAAATCTCTCGAGTTGTTGAGAGAGTAGGAGGCTTTTTGTATTGGCAGTTTTTGTAAAAAGAACAAGAACAACGTTTTTTCTTCCTTCTTTTCATGTGAAAATTGCAGATTTCCTATTTCTACGTTAGAAGCAGCAAATAGAAGATTTATGTTAAGTGTTTATTGATTTTTCCAGTATGTAGAGAAGCTATTTGGTTTAGTCTTGTGGCATTTTAGTTAAGAAATCCATCGCTTTCATTATTCTTGTACATTCTTTGATTTTTCTCTCTTATTTTCTATTTTGTCTGATAGTGTAAATGGGGTCTTAGGCCACAGTTTTTTTCTGTGCCAGCAACATGGGCATGTTGGGAAGGTGGCCAAGACCCTTTTTTGTACATAGGTTAGTAGTAGGGATTGTTAGAAGTTCCTGGAGCATGCCTAATGTCTTTTCCTAGGCGAGACTATAGGTACCCAACTTGGAAAAGGCAGTCTTTACACTGTTAAAGCATGGTAGGGGTGTTGCATATTTGACAATGCATAATGTGTAGGGATTGCAGGGACCTTCTCTAAGGTAGACAAGTGAGTAGAGTTTTTTGTTTGATCTTTTGGAGGCTAGGATAAGCTGAGCACTCCAAGAAAGCACCAAGGAAGACCCTAGTTCTTGCAAGAACAGGGTACATTACCTGTACGAACAGAAAACAGTCCAAGAACCTGAAATTTTATTAGTGTTCCAGATTAGAGCAAGGGAACAGAAGCAGATTTGGCTTGGTAAGGTGAAGGAGGGAAGTGAGGAGTATTTTCTTTGTGAGAAGAGGACTAATTCGTGTAGCCTACCCAAACCCTAAGCTAGGGTTTAAGGGAAGCGATTGAAAAGTGGAGTTTTATGCTTGTGCAAGAACCTTTCCATGACTATTTTAAAGTTTTCAAAACCCATGCACACCCCTGTAGGCAAGTTGGAAGATGATAGAAGTGGACTAGTCTTTAAAAGAACTAAGGGCTAGATTGAGTGAATAATAAAAACACCAAGAACTCTTTGGAGGCAGAAAATTGGAAAATAAGCACCAAGAACTATTTAGCAGTAGCAAACTGGAATTGATAGCAGGGTTGGCAAGTGACCAGGGGTGCCTATTCACTTTTAGGACCTATAGGTTGAGTGGTGGAGTGAAACACCAAGGGATTGTCCAACGGAGACCCAAAGCATTGAGATTGTGATTATCTCAATCCAACCCTCGTCCTATCAGATTGGTATCAGAGCAGTGACAGATTTGGGAAAGCAACAGCTTATATGTCAGAGGAAGTTGAGTTAAGTGAACCGCCAAAGATGGTGACGAATGCACAGTTAGCCAAGATGGTTGAAGAGCAAGAAGAGGATAACAAATCTTTAAAGGAAAGAATAGAACATCTTGAAGCGGAACTAAACAAGGTGAAACTGGAAGGCAAAGTGCCAAAAGAAGAAGAGGTTGCAGAGGAGGACAAAGTCCCTAAACCTGACCCTATCTTGGAGGAGGAGCCTTTCTTGAAGGCATTAAGAGCCCTAAGTGGAAAAGGACTTGAGGGTGTACCACTATTCCATGGAAATATGGATCCCGATCTGGTCTTGGACTGGATAGATGGCATGGAGAATCACTTTGAATGTGATGGAGTCATAGAAGCATAGAAGGTGAAGGTTGCAAAATCAAGGTTGAGAGGATCAGCATTAACTTGGTGGAAGTTTGTCCAGACTGAAAGGGAGAAACAAGGTAAGAAGCTCATATCAACTTGGAAAGGAATGGTTCCTAAAGTGAAAGAAGCCTATATGCCAGATGATTATGAAATTCAGCTCCACAAGAACAGGCAGAGTTTAAGACAAAAAGGCCAAGATGTAAACACCTACACGGAAGAGTTTCAGAAGCTTTGTTTGAGATCAAATGTGGCAGAAGATGAGAGCCTGAAAGTGGCTAGGTATCTAAATGGATTGTAGTGGAATATACAGGAAGAGATGGCTTTGCTCAGCCCCAAGACAGTCCAACAATGCTATCAGCTAGCTATCAAGATTGAAGAAAGGAATAAAAGGAAGCATGATCAGTCCTCTAAGGGCAGAGGAAAAGGCAGAGATCAAATAGGATAGCGTGGAGGTTACCAAGGAAGAGGTGGTGATCAAAGAAGCCAAGGTGAATCAAAGCTTACTAAGCATGGAGGTGAAACCTCATCAAGAGGAGGATTTAATAGAGGAAGAGGACCTCAAGGAGGTTCAAACAGAGGAAGAGGAGCAGGAAGAAGTAACTCCTACTTTTCCACCATGAAGTGTTATAACTGCAATCAGCTAGGCCATCCAGCTTATAGATGCCCAGAGAAAGCTTCATCTACCAACGAGAAAAGAGTAGCTTTTGCACAAGAGGACACCATTAGTATAAAGACACCTGAGATCAGTCACATAGAATCAGAAGTAGGTGAAAATATGATGTTTAATGGAATTTTTATTAGACAACCGGTCAAGGAAGAACCCAAGCAAAGGAGAGCTTTGTTTAGAGAAAGGTACAAAATATTGGGAAAGGTATGCAAGGTCATTATAGATTCTGGTTCTAGGGAAAATATAATATCTGAGGAGGTAGTAAATAAGTTAAAATTGCATAAGGTACCTCATGCCAATCCCTACAAAGTCACATGGTTGAACAATGGGCAGAGTGTCTTAGTGAATGAGCAGGTTACAGTGGAATTCTCGATTGGAGGCTAGAAGGACACGCTAATTTGTGATATACTTCCCATGGATGCATGCCATCTTCTTCTTGGCAGGTCATGGCAATATGATAGAGGTGTTGTATATCATGGAAAGGAGAATACCATAGAATTCATGAAGGATGGAAAAACCTTCAAGCTGCAATCATTGGTTGAGGAAGATGACAGGCAGTCCAAGGTTCCAAACATTATGTTGAGCAGTGGCAAAGAGTTCATCAAGGATCTACACCAAGGGAATTAAGGGTATGTGATTATGATGCAGCCCAAAGAAGAGGAAAAGGCTGAAAGGACAGTGTTACCAGCAGCAATCCAAAACTTGCTTGACAAATACAAGAGCATAGTGAGTGATGGAACACCATCAACTCTACCACCCAAGAGAGCAATAAGTCATCAAATTGACTTCATACTTGGAGCCTCATTTCCAAAAAAAGTAGCATACAAGCTTACCCCTGAGTAGAACCAAGAGGTGGCAAGACAAGTGGGAGAATTACTGAATCAAGGACTAATTCAAAAGAGCATCAGCCCATGTGCAGTCCCAGTTGTTTTGGCAACAAAAAAAGGAGGTAAATGAAGACTTTGTACTAATTCTAGAGAAATTAATAGAATCACAATTAGGTATAAATTTCCAATACCTAGGATTGAAGATTTATTGGATTGCCTTGGAGGTGCAAAATTCTACACCAAGTTAGTACTTAAGAGTGGGTATCACCAAATCAGAATTAAGGAGGGTGATGAGTGGAAGACAACTTTTAAGATGAATGATGGCTTATATGAGTGGAATGTGATGCCATTTGGCCTCCCAAATTCCCCTAGCACGTTCATGAGACTAATGAATGAGGTGCTTAAAGATTTCATAGGGATTTTTGTGGTAGTCTACTTGGATGACATACTGATTTTCAGTAAGACAGTAGAAGAACACTTGAAGCATGTAGAGATGGTACTCAAAAGGTTGCAAGAAGAACAGTTGGCAATCAACCTTGAGAAGTGTGAGTTCTTCAAACAAGAGCTTGTGTATCTAGGCTTTGTGGTATCCCAAGGACCGCTGAAGATGGATCCAAGTAAAGTAGAAGCTATCCTAAACTAGCCTACACCAACCACAGCAACTAAGGTAAGAAGTTTTCATGGTTTAGCTCAATTTTATAGGAAGTTTATAAGGAATTTTAGTGGTATATGTGCACCAGTGTTAGATACAATCAAGGGTGATCAAGAAACAATGTTTAAGTGGACTTTAGAAGCTGATAAAGGTTTTGAAAAGTTGAAAAAAGAAGTGGCAACACAACCTATCCTGTTATTGCCTAGTTTTGATAAATTGTTTACAGTTGAGTGTGATGCAAGTGGAGTAGCAGTAGGAGGAATCCTTAGCCAAGAAGGTAGGCCTGTAGCCTTCTTCAGTGAAAAAATTAATGAAGCTAAGCAAAAATACTCCACCTATGATCTGGAACTTTATGCTTTAGTGCAGTCCCTTAGGAAATGGAGGCATTATTTATTGCCCAAAGAGTTTGTGGTCTTCAGGGATAACCAGGCACTTAGTTACATCAACACCCAGGAGAAATTAAGCAATAGACACTTGAAATGAATGGAGTACATTCAATCTTTCACATTTACCATTAAGCACAAGAAGGGGCAGCAAAACAAAGTGGCAGATGCATTAAGCAGGAGGATGTTGACAGTCCAAGAGATACAACTGAAAAGCATTGGATTGGAAAGTTTTAAAGATCTCTATGGTGATGACAAAGACTTTTCCGAAGCCTACAAGGTGTGTTCAGACTTTGAAAATCACTTTCACAATCAATATGCTGAGTATACATTGCAAAATGGGTTGTTATTCAAGGGCAATCTGTTATGTGTCCCAAGAGGATCAATGAGAGAAAATCTGATCCAAGAAAAACAAAATGGCAGTCTTAGTGGGCATTTTGGTATTAACAAAACTTTAGAGCTGGTAGAAAGGTTTTATTATTGGCCTAAGTTAGCACGAGATGTCAGAAAGTATGTTGAATAGTGTGTTGTTTGCATGAGAGCCAAAGGGGGAGCTAGCAATGCTGGGTTATATCAGCTCTTGCCTATTCCGAACGGACCATGGGAGTGTGTGAGCATGGATTTTGTGGTGGGTCTTCCCAAGACTAAATCTGGTTTTGACAGTGTTTTTGTAGTTGTGGACAGATTTAGCAAGATGAGCCACTTTATTCCTTGCAAGACTACACATGATGCAAGTTATATTGCCCAACTCTTTTTCAGGGAAGTTGTGAGAATCCATGGATTGCCATTGAGCATTGTCTCAGACAGAGATGTGAAGTTCATGAGCCATTTTTGGAAAACGTTGTGGAGCAGATTGGGAACTAATTTGTCATTTGGATCAGCTTACCATCCTCAGACCAATGGTCAAACTGGGGTGGTTAATAGAGTGTTAGGTAATCTATTGAGGTGCTTGACAAAGGAATATGGGCAGACCTGGGATATGGTGATTTCCCAAGCTGAATATGCATACAATGATAGTGTGAACAGAACTACAGGAAAAAGCCCATTTGAAGTTGTGTATGGGATGCATCCACAAGGAATTTGTGAGCTCAGAGACCTTGGAACAATGGAGAATAGGAGTGGACATGCAGAAGACTTCACTCAAACCATGAAGGAGATTCATGAGCAGGTTAAGAAGATAATTACAGCAGCAACACAAAAGTTGAAAGACAAAGTTGATGAGTCAAGAAGAGATGTGCAGTTTCAAGTGGGTGATTATGTGATGGTTCACCTCAACAAATCTAGATTGCAGAAGGGGATGTCCACCAAATTGCAAATGAAGTGGGTAGGACCATGCAAGGTGATAGCTAAGTATGGAAAGAATGCATACAAGGTGGAACTTCCATCAGATTTGGGCATATCTCCAGTCTTCAATGTTGCTGATTTGATCAGATACAAAGGGACAGTCAATGATGAAGTTAAGAACAGTTAGGAAATCTTTAAGGATATCAGTAATATACCCCTTCCAATTCAAGAGAAAGCTCAGGTAGAGAAGGTCTTAGAGTCTAGGGTGAAAAAGTCAACAAGGAATAAGGTATACATGGAGCACCTTATCAAGTGGAAGAAAAAACCTGACTCAGAGGCTACATGGGTACAGAAGGATCAATTCAAGAAGCTTGGCATTGACCTGAAACTGATACCAACTTCTAGTTCTTAGTCTTTGTGCTGAGAGGGGAAGAATGGTGCGGGAGCACCCAAAAGACAAGCATAATTTTAATGTATTGCTTTTAATATTTTTGTTTTGTTTTTTAATGGTCTAAAAAACCATTGATAAGGTGTAAGGGGACCTTTTTGAAGCTTTATTTTAAATTTGAATAAGTTAGGAATCTTTGGGGGGTTGATTCCTAAGATTTTAGTTCTGTTTGCAAAACATAGTGTGTTTTCAAACGCGTTTTGTTTTGTCACTTTTGAGCCCAAAATAGAAAAACCTAACTGATTTATCATGATGAAAAGAAAGCTCTCGAGTTGTTGAGAGAGTAGGAGGCCTTTTGTATAGGCAGTTTTTGTAAAAAGAACAAGAACAACATTTTTTCTTCCTTCTTTTGTTGTGAAAATTGCAAATTTCTTGTTTATGCGTTAGAAGCAGCAAATAGAAGATTTATGTTTAGTGTTTATTGATTTTTCCAGTACGTAGAGAAGCTATTTGGTTCATTCTTGTGGCGTTTTAGTTAAGAAATCCATCGCTTTCATTATTCTTGTACATTCTTTGGTTTTTGTCTCTTATTTTCTGTTTTGTCTGAAAGTAGTGTAAATGGGGTCTTAGGCCATGTTTTTTTCTGCGCCAGCAACATGGGCACATTGGGAAGGTGGCCAAGACCCTTGTTTGTACATAGGTTAGTAGTAGGTATTGTTAGAAGTTCCTGGAGCATGCCTAATGTCTTTTCCTAGGCGAGATTATAGGTACCCGGCTTGGAAAAGGCAATCTTTACACTGTTAAAGCATGTCAGGGGTGTTGCATATTTGACAATGCATAATGTGCAGGGATTGCAGGGACCTTCTCCAAGGTAGACAAGTGAGCAGATTTTTTGGTTTGATCTTTTGGAGGCTAGGATAAGTTGAGCACTCCAAGAAAGCACCAAGGAAGACCCTAGTTCTTGCAAGAATAGGGTACATTAACTGTACAAACAGAAAACAGTCCAAGAACCTGAAATTTTGTTAGTAATCCAAATTAGAGCAAGGGAACAAAAGAAGATTTGGCTTGGTAAGGTGAAGGAGGGAAGTGAGGAGTATTTTCTTTGTGGGAAGAGGACTAATTCATGTAGCCTACCCAAACCCTAAGCTAGGGTTTAAGGGAAGTGATTGAAAAGTGGAGTTTTATGCTTGTGCAAGAACCTTTCCATGACTATTTTAATGTTTTCAAAACCCATGCACACCCCTGTAGGCAAGTTGGAAGATGATAGAAGTGGACTAGTCTTTAAAAGAACTAAGGGCTAGATTGAGTGAATAAGAAAAACACCAAGAACTCTTTGGAGGCAGCAAACTGGAAAATAAGCACCAAGAACTGTTTAGCAGCAGCAAACTAGAATTGATAGCAAGGTTGGCAAGTGACCAGGGGTGCCTATTCACTTTTAGGACCTATAGGTTGAGTGGTGGAGTGAAACACCAAGGGATTGTCCAACGGAGACCCAAAGCATTGAGATTGTGATTACCTCAATCCAACCCTCGTCCTATCATTTTTTCTATGTTGTAGGGTATTCCATGTCATGTTTGCACCTTCTATGAATACGCCCCCAATCAATCACCCTATTTGGTTGGCCAAATATGGCCAAATCTGCTAACAATAAAACTTTCTACCTTGCATAGAATCATCGAATTGGTGAGCGCTAAAATATGGAAAGATTATGTAGTTTTCTTTTGCAAATGTTGTCACAAATTTAGAGAATTATTTTCTTATTGTTTAGAGTGAGAGAAATATTGGTGTGAGAATGGTTGACTGGTCAAATTTATTGTAGGTAGTCTTTGTTTTCGATTTCTAAAAGAAAATGGAGAATCAGAGTTATGGTGCAACAGACGTACCCACATATTTTTCCACCGAACAGATCCTTATTCAACATTTTAAATTTTTTTATTTGTATTTTTTAAGTTTGTGACAAATAGAGGGATATAGGGAAGGTGATTTTAAAATGATTTTGTTTAGATTTTTTTTTTTGTCGTGTCATACTTTGAGTATAAAAGAATTCAAGAATGAGTTATTGTACACTACCTCTTGAAGTCATTTATTAGGGGATGTTTTTATTCAACTCAGTTTTATTATGAGGTGTTAATTTTGTTCCTATATTATCCTCTCCTCTATGATAAAATGTTGATCTAAGTGATGAGAAATAGGAAAAAGTCGCATTCATTTGTTGCTCAAAAAATGGCACGAAGTTCTCTACAATTTCTTCTTCTAGATTCTCAATTGTTATGCCGGAATAATTATTCTGCATGGAAGACCAAACTTAAAACTCAATTTGAGTTTAAAGAAGTTTGGGATGTGGTCAGTGGAACCACAACATGTCACAAGATAGATGTTGATGAACAAAATAAATTTGATCAAACTGACAGAAAGGAAAAATTGATCATTTTGTTCAGTGTGTCTGATGAAGTTTAGTCTTTCATCTAAGACTTATCCATAGCCAAAGATACATGGGACAAGCTCAAAATGATATATGAGGCCAAGAATCAAAATTAGATCCTAAATTTGTAGAGTCAGCTACATGGCCTAAAGATGAAGAATGGAGAATAGTTGGAATTCTTTCTTAAAAGGATTGCTAAGTTGAGAGCCTCATTACAAGAATTGGGAGAAACACTTGATGATGCAATTTTGGTGCTTATTGTTCTATGGGCACTACCTTTCACATATAAAGTCTTTGTGACAACTTTGAATGTCACTGAGACAACACCCACTTTTGAGAAGTCTGTGAATCTACTCCAAAAAGAAGGATCTTTAAGGCATGAACATAAACAGGAGGATCATTCCATGACCACTCATCATAAAGGCAAGAAGCATATGAAGCAATCTAGTGGACCACCCAAATCTGGTAACTCATCCAAATCTTATAAGAAGTGTCCAATATGTGAAAGGATTGGACATGATGTGAAAATTGTTGGTATAATTTCTTAAACAAAGGATCATCCAAAAAATTGCATCAAAAGAAGCCATTTCAAAATGGAAATACTCAATGGCAATAGAAGAAAAAATAGAAACAACATGGAAACATTGCTAAAGGAGAAGACTCGTCAAAAGTTGAAGAGGAGTACGTGTTTTCAGCCCACACATCAAAGGTTAGTTCACAATCAACCTCAATTTGGTATGTGGACTTAGGTACTACCAAGAACATGACTAGACAGAAGGAGTGGCTTCTCACATTGAAACCCCATCATGGTAAATTCTCTCTTGGAGATGATACCACCTATGATATCCAAGGTATTGGTGGCATTTCCCTGCAATTCAGTATACATAATTTTAGGCTTACTGAAGTCTTATATGTTCCTAGACTTACCAAAAATATTCTTTCTCTTAATCAATTTCTTGATCACAACCTATGGATAGAGTTGATAAAAATGATGATAAAAAGGTATGCCTAATTTGTGATAAGTCTAAAAGTACAAAGATAGTTGCAAGTGCTACAAAAATTGGTAAAATGTTAAGGCTTGATACAATTTCCAATAATCAAGCTTTAGTGACTAAGGATAGTGATCTTGCTATGTTATGGCATCGTAGATTTGGTCATTTAAACAAGTTACTTGCTTACACTAAGCAAGAATAGCATGGCCAAAGGGCTTCCCTCACTTGAGAAGTCGAGTGCTATTTTTTCTAGTTGTATTGTTAGAAAACAACATAGAGCACCCTTCTATCCTAGTGATCATCATGTAAGCCAACCCTTGTAGCTGGTGCATACTGATCTATGTGGACCCATGGCACCTAGTCACAATGGTTCATATATTTTCAGATTTTTGTTGATGATCACACAAGAAAAATGTGGGTATATTGCTTGCAGAGTAAAGATGAAGTTTTTTCCTACTTCAAATAGTTTTGCACTCTTGAGGAGAAAGACATGAATCATCATATTCGTTCCCTCTGCTCAGATCGAGGGGGGAATACACTAGCATATAATTCTCAACATACTTGAAGGAACATGGAATTCGGTGCCAACTAACTATAGCATACATACCTCAACAAAATGGTGTTGTTGAACGGATGAATCACATCATCATGGAGATGGTTTGTAGCATGTTGAAAGATTCTCAATTGGGACATGCTTATTGGGCTGTAGTTGAGCACACAACAGTCTATCTATTGAGTCATGCACCAACCAAAGTCCTTGATGGCATCACACTAGAAGAAGCATGGATAAGGGTAAAGCCTTCTATCTCTCCTTTTTGTGTATTTGGATGCACTGCCTATATGCGCATTCCTAAACAAAAAAGAAAGAAGCTAGATCAAAAATCAATTCAATGTATTCTTCCTATTTTAATATGGAGCCTAATCAGACTCAAAGGTTAATTTTTCCCTAATTTTATCAATGTAGTTTCCCCCCAAATTATTTAATAAGGGTTTTGGGGGCAGCGCCCCCAAGACAGTGTCAAGGGGCAGTACCCTTGCAGGGTCCAGGGGTAGTGCCCTTGGCGCTTTCCCTATCACAATATAGGGTGGGGTCGAGAGGCAATGCCCCCGAAACCTCAAATGACTTTTATTATTTTATAAAGGTGTCAGGAGTTACTTTTTGTAACTAACATAAGTCTTGATAAAATGACTAAAGGTTAGGGTTTTTGTTGATATTGTATTGTAGCATTTGTAGTGGTATTGAGTTGCAAGGATTGTTGGTTATAATCAGTTTGATTTGCTAGATAATAATATTAGACTCTCTATTGGTGGATGTAGCCCGAGTTTGGGTGAACCACGTTGAAGTTGTCTCGCTATTATTATTTTTGTGTTTTTCATTCCTTTATTTAATCTTTATCTACATTTAATTGATATCTTCTACATGCAATTCCTAACACTTCCTGGATATAGTAATGAATCTAAGGCATATTGCCTTATGGATCCTAATACAAAGAAGATATACATTATTAGAGATGTAATTTTTGATGAGTAGAGTGATTCAAGTTCTCCTCTCACATCATCACCTACTACACATAGTGCTCTTATATTCAACATGGATGGGAAAAATGATGGGAATGTTGATAGTCAATCTAACTCAACATCCACAAATGTCACAAGACCTAAGTGGTAAATTAGTATCATTCATCATGCAAAGCTAGATGGAGTCCCAAACACTTCCACTCCAGGACCAAGGACTCGTAGCATGGCTCACAATGAGGTAAATCTGGAATTAATGAGTTTATTTGTTGATAATTTTGAACCATCTAATGTTTAGGAAGCACTAGAGTTAAAGCCTTGGAAAGAGGCTATGGATGCAGAGTATCAGTCCCTAATGAAAAACAACACTTGGGAGCTTGTTGATCTAGCACCTGGTAAGAAAGCAATTGGATGTAAATGGATATTTAAAACTAAGTATAAATCATATGGTAATATATATAAATATAAGGCTAGAATTGTAGCTAAAGATTATGCCTAGAAAGAAGGGATAGACTATGAAGAAACATTTTCTCCCATAACAAAGATTAAAACTATTAGAATGATTTTTTCTTTAGCTGCACAATTTGGAGGGAAATTGTATCAAATGGATGTCAAAAGTTTATTTCTTAATGGAGACCTTAAGGAGGAGGTCTATATGACCCAACCAAAGGGATACATTACACCTAATAAAGAAGAAAAGGTATGCAAACTCATTAATTCCCTATATGGTCTCAAACAAGCTCCTAGAGCTTGGTATATTAAAATTGATGAACACTTGGTAAAACATGGTTTTAATAGGCATTCATATGATTTGAATCTCTACCTCAAGGATCAAGGGGGGGATATTATGATCATTAATGTATATGTTGATGACTTAGTTATCACAGGCAGCTCATAAGCAATGATTGAGCCAACCAAGAATGGTCTCAAGAAGGCCTTTGATATGACAAATCTTGGGATACTTTACTATTGTCTCAGTTTAGAGGTATGGCAGGAAAATCAACATATCTTTGTATCACAAATAAAAAATTCCAAGAAATTGTTTGACAAGTTCAGAATGTTAGATTCCAAAACCCATGTCTACACCTATGGAATTAGGTTTGCAGTTATCTATTTTTGTTCATCTCCCCAAGTGAATGTAACTCTCTATCGAAAAATGATTGGAGGTTTGATTTAATTGACTTATACTAGACTAGATATTAGTTTTGTTGTTAATTATCTATCAAGGTTTATGCAAAAACCAAAAATGTGTCATTGGAAAGTAGCAAAATGGGTACTAATGTATATCCAAGGTACAATGAATCATGGTTTGGAATACAAAAGGAATGATCAATTCTTCTTGACAGGGTATACAAATGTAGATTATGCAGGTTTAGTTGATGATAGGAAATCTGCATCTGGATTTTTTTCTTCTTGGGATTAGTTCCTATTTTTTGGGGAAGTAAGAAACAAACCATAGTTGTTCATTCCTCAATACAAGAAAAATATTGTGCAGTAGTTTATGAAGTAGTATGGTTACATCACATACTAGAAGGATTGGGGGTACCACAAAAACAACTTATAGTCCTCTATTGTGACAATCAAATTGTTCTCAAGCTTGTTCACAATCTAGTGTTTCATGAATGAACCAAGCATATTGAATTTGATTGTCACTTCATATGAGAACATGTACAACAACAAAAATTAAACTTTAATTATGCTCTACACAGGAACAATGTGCTAATATCTTCACCAAGCCTCTTGGCCATGTGAAGTTTGATAGTTTTCAAGATTTTCTTATTGGTACTTTAAAACAATGATGTAATAAGGGGGAATGTTGAAATATTCCATCATTCATACACCACCTAGGATAGATTGTTTATTTTGTTTAATTTTTTATTGTCTATTAGTGTGACATAGGATATGGTCACATATTTGATTACATGGTTGAACCTGTAAATGCTATTTTAAAGCACATAGTTCACCACTTTTTTTCCTATATATTTGGAGATTGTATTAAGTAAATTGATATGAGAAAATATTATTATTGATTTTATCTGATAAAGATGATGAAAATATTGCAATACTTATCTTAGAAGATCAACTAGGACAAGAGGATGAAAAGGTAAAAGAGGTTGATCAATAGGAGTATTCTTTAGTTTGGTTTAATGAATTTACCTTCTTTCATTGAAAATGATGAAGAAAGTGTGAGTTTTCTCTCATCGACAACAATTTTAGAATAGAAAGAAGATGTTAAACAATCTGATTAGTTGATGATTGAAGACAATCAATGTGATAATGGAGCCTTGGATCATGAAGAGGAGTACAAAAGTGTACCTTTTGTGGAGTCTAGAAGGTTGGATGAGAGTTGCCATGTGGAAAAAACATTTCTCTTTTATCAAAAATCCAAGAAGAATGTGATGAAGATTCATTTTGGAAATGATCTTGATAATATTTTTGCAAACTTCGAAAAATACCCTTGAGGCCAAAAATGTAATCCTTTTTTTTTGTCTTAGGCATTATTTAAATGTTTTATTTAAATAATCTAATCTTGTTTTATTCCCCAATTCTTATATTAAATAAAAGAATGCATGCTAGCTTGTTTTTGCATGAAAAAAAGTGAATAGAAAACTCTAGGTTCTAGATAAAGGAAAAGAAGCAAAGTTTCACATGCATGCAAAAAGAGGGAAAAGTTTTGGAAATATCTAAATTCATGAGAAGAGGTCAAAATCTAGGGTTTTCAAACTATTTCAATACTATTTACACTACAATTAGCATATATGAATGGCGACTATAGTTATTGCATGAGACATTTCTAAAGAGTATCATGGAGTTCCTATGCATGACTACAAGGATATTTAAGTGGGAATCAACATGCAAAGTGAAAAAGCGGGTCTATTATATGTAAACCCTTTTAGTTTCATCTTGAATTTCAAAATCAAATGCCAATAGTTTTCATTATGAGATGTGAATATAATATGAATCCTTTTCAAGAGGTCGAGGAAAATAACAACTGCATCTTACAGTGAACACTCTCATTTAAATGTCGACTTTGGGAAAGATGACTACAAAATACTAAAGAGAAGTTGTGGCTCTAAGTAGGAATCCAATAATGTTGATTCAATTAGGAAATACACAAACCTTATTCTAATTCCTATAGAAAAATGGTTGATTCATCTACCAAGTCACAAGGAATGTGCATGGCTCTTGAGGAATTTCATCCTCTTGGATCACAAGATCAAAAATCCTATATATTTTTGCCCATAACTTGCTGGTGATAGAAAGGGAGCTTTAGGAAAAGCTATTGTTGAAGAAGTTTGTGATATAAAGATGGAAGAAAGTCTTCAAAAGCAAAAGGAAGAATGGTAGTCATAGCCATGAATGTGTCAATGGGTAGAGTTATGAAGCTAATAGAAACTATGCAAATATAAAGAGAAACAGATGGAGTATGTGCTCTTACCAATAGGCATTCACAAAAATGGAGCTAGATCTAACCTTTAGAAAGGATAGTCATAGTTGTATGATCGTGAAGGAGAAACTTCATGTTTAGGAAAGAGACGCCTTATCAATTTCATGTCATCATTGTGCACAGTGCCATGGGAAAAATGACTATAAAATGGTGATAGAAACCCAAAGGGGCATGAGAGATGTTGGTAGTGAGAAACAAAGTATAAATGGTAGTGGCATTTTGGATATCTAAAAAGTCCATGATGAAGAGCATTATGAAAACTAAGGACTGTCATATAATCCTATTTCGTGAAGTAGACAGTCATAAGAGGGAAGATGACTGTTAAGAAATTACAGTAACATGAGTATAAGACAGAGTCTAGTTGGTAAAAGGAAATGGGTTGGGCAATAGGATAGTTAGGGTCATTACTTTTCTTGTAGACATGACTTCTCTTTTTGTGAGCCATTCCATAACACTTCATGATTCCCCCATATCAATCACTAATTGGGAACTTGGAAGTTTCCTTATCACCTTTTATTTTTGAGGGGATAGTGAATGATTCATGACTTTGCAAGTTGTGATAATCAAATACTTTGATGATTGTGAAAAGGACTGTGATGTGTGATCAACAAGACTAGGACTATGATTTTTGATCAATGAAATTCATGTCTTTATAGTCATTGTTAGTAATTCATGAATTTTACCTAATTTGCAAAGCATCAAGTCATTATTCATGACAGTGAGCCAAGTTCATGAAAACCTTAAAAGAGAAATTGGTAAGAATAATGAGTTGACAGTGGGAGAGTAAAATAATAATGATATATAGACACTAAGAATAATGGAAATAAATGGACAGTATGCAATGATTTTTCACAGGTATCAAACCAGCAAGTTTTAGGAGGTTTTGCAAAGGGAACCAACCCATAATCTGTAGGTTCATCCTCATTTTATGCAACCCACAAGAATGAGGATGCCCCCATGTTGCATAGGACTTTTGAGCTTTAAAGCTTGGCATTCGAGGCACAATCCTTGTTCACAACAATAACATGTGTAAGGGAATATTTGCATAAGATATTGATGATCTATGATGCATGTATGAGCATTTCCTATTTTCTAAGGATTCTTATGACAACTTGTAAGAGGTTGTAAAGTCATGTAAGAGGCCATGTTTAGCATGTAAGGATCATATGGATTTTAATGGTATTTTGGAGCCTTATTTTAACCCATGGTAATGTTTTATGGTGGTATTTTGAGCCCCCATGAGTCAATATATTGAGAAGTTGATACGAAGAAATTATGAGATATTTTACAAAAACATAGATGTTGGATTGGAGTCAGGATTGAGGAATTTCTATGTATTGACATGTCTTTGAAGAATAATACAAACTTTCCCTCTTTTCTTGGTGGAGATTTTCATTTGAAAGGTTTTTCTCCATGTAAATCTTTGTGTTATGTGTATGGATCTTGAGCTATGTGATTTATTTGTAATTTAAATCATTTTTCTATTAATTTCTATAATATATTTCATATTTGCTAGTTAAATCAAATTTCCATAATGTAGTGGTTGTCTTCATTTCTAATATGAAGGAATGAAGCTTGTTGCAAAGGATTTTCCAAAATATCTTATTGAGATGGAGGACATGACCAGAGTACCATATGCACATGTTGTTGGTATTCTTATGTATTCCATAGTTTGTATGATGCCAAACATTGCCCAAGTAGTGGGATTCCTTAGTCGATTTATGGCTTATCCTAGACTGGTGCATTGGGATGTGATTAAGAGAGAGTTCATATATTTATAGGGTAATTCATGAATATGTAGATTTAGATTGGGCAAGTGACATTGATAGAAAAAGATCCACCAATGGCTATGTGTTCACAATGTTTGGCGGTGCTATCAATTGAACATGAGTAAGTAGAAAGCTATAGTCACTTTGTCCACTATAGAAGCAAAGTAAATGGAAGCTACTCATGCTTGCAAGGAATCCATTTGGATTAAGAGGCTATGTTTTAATATTAGTTTTTATGCAAGATAGATTACTATCTGTTGTGATAGTCAGAGTGTCATTTTCTTACCAAATAGTCCTACTTTCCATAACAAAACAAAGCACATTGATGTATAGTTTCATTTTGTTCATGATATAGTGGAAGATGGGAAAGTGATGTAGAAAGAAATTTTGGTGAATGTTGTAGATGTATTAACAAGGCCAGTGAGCACTGATAAATTAAAATTTTATTTAGAGCCTATGGGCCTCTTGGTCCCTAGTAGTTGAAATCATGTTATTTCCATTGAATCTTCAAAGGTGTTTGACAAGTGAAAGAATGTTAGGAATAAGGTGTCTCAACCTTGATTTATTAGAATTGATTATTTAATGTTGAAATAAGATTGGATAGTGATCTCATGTTGCATTGTAAGTTACAACTTGTAGTTTCCATTTTTTAGGAGTCTAAGTTTAGAAGTTACATTTTATAGGTGGAGTTGTGCATGAAGGAATTTTTTATTTCATGTTGAGTTTGCATGGAATCTAGGCATTATGGATGTGTAATTATATTTTGGTAGGTGTAAGTTTTGCATATGCAAGTTAAGTGACAATTGGAAATTGCAATATTGTATGTGTTGACAAGTGGAAACTTAGTGCTATACATGTGTAATGTTTTTGGCACCTCATTTTTGCATCTACAAACTTTGGTGTTAGATTTTGGAAATTTCTAATTGATTCATTGTAAGATCCTATATAATGAGCACTTACATTCTGGAGTTAGTAGTTGTTTCTTGTTGAAGTAATGTTATGCTACCTGAATTTTAGAATCTTAAAGAAGTGTGAAAGCTCTTGTTAATGAGATTGGTGTTGATGTATTTTAATATGCTTTGATTTTTTATAATACAAAGTATTGTGCTTTTGGAGTGTGAATTTTTTCTCCTAAAATGGTTTTTCCCATGTAAATTTTATGTTACGGTTTCATTCTTTATTTGTTTATTATATGTATGTGTATCTAGATTTGTAATTGTTTAAGGTTTTAAAATAAATTTTTGCAACCCTCCCTCACCTAGATTGGTGTAGGAAGTTGCTTATGTGCACCTAGCTTTCTTACACTTTTATGTCCTTTAGTATAATTCTTTAGGAAGGTACCAATAGATAGTATTTGAGAAAAATATTCTAAACTATAAAGTACCTTGGTCCATAATAGGTTCACATAAAGGAAATCGTATTCATCTGTCTCCTTCACCATTATCAATTCTAGAGATATTTTGGTCCTCGATTTTATTTTTATTTATACTTTTAAATGAAATTCTTGAAAAATCATTAACCATTTCCATATCCAACCAAGTATATTACTAGTATGTTCATAAGATATTTTAATGGTTCATGAACTATATAATAAATGAATGGAGATGCTAATAGATAGTGTCTAAAATTATGCAAGGTGAACACCGTGTTTAAGGACTCTCTATTTGTAGTTTTTTAATTATTTTTTAATACTAACATTTCCCTATTTGAAAATGTAACCAAATGATCCTTTTTTGGTTGTACTAATATTTGTAGATATTGAGGTAAGAAAATTGGATGAAATGAAAAATCAACATCACATGAATTTTAGGAAATTGGAAGATGATTAATTGATTATTAATAAGGTACATATATAAGAATTTGAGTGAACCAAATTCCACAAAAAATGGAGGGGAAATGTCCATTCAAATTCATAACTACTTGAGAGATAACTACCTCTCCAACTACCTATTCCAACTAAGTGGTGATTAACCTATAGTAAAATATGTGGTGTAAATGATGGTAAAAAATTTACACCAACACATCCCCCATAAGCATAGCTTAGGTGGGAACATAATATTGGGTCTCGACAACAAGGCTTGATAAGGTACCCAAGTACAAAGTACCTCATAATGAAGAGGAGAAAACCTAGTAGGAAAAATTCCCCCTAAAATAAGGATACATGAAGAGGAATAGAAACCCCCTAGGAGGATGTTGCTACTGAAGTGGATTGCACCACAAGAAGAGCTTGTAGATGAATTAACTTTCTCTCAATGAAGGGTTTGGTGAAGATAATATCAACCTACTCTAAAGACTAGTAGAAGACTAAGTCAATTATCTAGATCCATGAATGAGATCTCAAATGAAATGCATATGAATCATAATGTGTTTGGTTTACTAGTGTTAGACCAAATTCCTTCATATCGAATAGTAATTTGATTCTCACAATAAATTATTGTAGACTATTTGAAGGAAATTCCAAACTTAGTGAGAATACGCTGAAGCAAAACAACCTCAATAACTACATTAATAACTCCTCAATACTCAACCCCTATGGAAGATAAAGCAATACCATTTTTTTTATCAAATGATAGTACTAGAACCAAGTAAAAAATTGTAACTTGAAGTGGACTTGTGACTCCAAGAATCACTAGCCCAATCTAAATCTTTATAGCCAACCAAATTAACCTCTATTCCAACTTTGTGGTGAATCCAAAATTTGATAGTGCCCTAAAGATGATGAAGAATCATCTTAGCTTCTTTCCAATGCATCTTATGAGGCTCTTACATAAATATTGAAATCATGCTAGAACAAAATGTGAAATGTAAGTCTCGGTATGAGTTAAATAAATGAGACTATAACAAGTTGGTGATATAAAGTAGCATCAACTAGTGGTGTAGTATTTTCAACCTCAAGCCTGACTCCAAAAATAGAGGGATTTAGAGATGACTTGATATCATCCATGTGTTTCACATATACTTTATGCCCCTATTTGTTAGGATACAAGGTGAAGGTACATTCACTTACACCTAGGTCCTATGCTTGTAGATGGACTCTGGTTTGTCGATTAAGACTCACATACCCTTGTAATATTTTGAGGGTTCTTTCAAAAGCTTGTAAATCCTAGAAGGGACCTTTCGACCACCCTCTTATGGTGCATTATATAAATAATATTTCAAGAAATTACAACATTCTTTTGAGTGGTTGAGATATATCACACTTTGGTAAATGCTTAAGTCTCCAAGATAACGGGTGCATAGGTGGTACATGATTGCATTCCCTATCTACCCAAACCCTTGATAAATGGCATTCTATTCAACCTACAAGAATTTTCAATCCTTTATTTGATAATTTATTATTGTTAATATTTATTATTTGTTTTCTTTTTTTACTACCAAGTTCTTTATTGTAGTTTTATACAAGAAATATTTCAAAAAAAAAAAAGTAAATATTTTGTCTTTGTTTACTTAGATTAGGATTGTCCTCTTTCTAAGGCTTAGGTGTCCACCATCTTCAATTAAACTCTTACATTTTATAATTCTTTACATCCATAATTCCCATTCTATATACCTAATCATACCCCAACATCCACACCCATTAGTTTCCTTTTTAGGATCATCCATAAACCTATCCCATTTGGACATAACTATAGGTTGCATTTAGCATGCCCCCTTTATGTTTTATCCATCAACCTATCATTTCAATCCACATGCCACCATTCATATATCCATCTCATTGTCATGCCCCTCCATCTGTTCATCGTTGTGTGTTGTCATTGGTTGTTTATGAGGTTAAGTTTAGCCTGGTTTTGTGTTTGTCAGAATTAATTAATTGATTTTGCCTTGATTAAATTGAATTGATTAAGTTATTATCTGATTTTAATAAATTAAACTTATAGTTTAGAATAAATATTTTAAATCAGATATTAAGTTATTATGATGGTATAAATATATTATTTGTAAGATTAAAATTATTAAATTAAATCTCATATTCATTAATCTTTTGAATGTGAATTTAAAAGAGCGTCGTTATAAATTATAAAATATAATAAATTGTTAAGTAGTGAATAAAGAGAAGTAATGGAAATTAAATGAATTGATGAAGGAGGAAAGTAGTTACGAATGCAATAAAGGAAGATGATAGTGGAAGTTAACTAGGAGAGGGGTAATTGATTTATTCTCAAGAAAACTTATTGCATGGGGGGTACGGGAATTGGTTATCGGAGGTTGTAGAAATTTCTCTAAAAAGTAGGGAGGCTTTTGGGGGAATTTGGGGCTTTTTATAGAGATCGTGGGATTTGGAGTGGGATTTGGAGTACTGAAGTTGCTTCTGGATTTCAATTTCGACAATACTTTCAGCGCAGTGAACGAAATTTGACCAGGTTCCTCTTCTTGTAATTCTTGTTCTCGTTCATGTTTTGGAAATAAACGTTTGAATCTGGAAGCTAGTATTGAAATTCTCTGTTGCTTGAAATTCCTTTATGGAAATTTTCATAGTCTTCAAATTTCAGCCCTTTCGAAGTTTGTGAGCAAACTCTTAAGATTTCCTAGCTTCTTTGTATCAGTTCAAATACATGCATACAACTTCTGATAGAACACCATATAATAAGTAGTTGTTTATAGTGTGAACTGTGTTTCTACCTTGTTCCTGATTTTGTTTGCGGGATGTCTGATTCTCCTCCATTTACCGCTGACTTGTATTTTGTTTCACTTTCTCACTTTCATCATCGGTGTCAAATGAGTATGAAACATCTGTGTATACTTTGGAGCTAACCCCAGTTGCATTCTCGGGCCTCCTTATCTTTAATTAACCTCCTTGATTCGGTGCAGCTGTAGTATTTGAAACCAAAATATTGTCATGGTTTAATTAACTTTCTTGATTCCACTAATGACTTGTCACCACCGTAACACTGGAACATAGAAGGGAGTGGATGTTTAAATAGCTCCCTGATTCCATTCTCAACCTGTCGCAGCAGGAGCTCTTGAACATGGTAGAGTGTATAGATTTAAATAACCTCCCTGCGTCTCTTGGAACCTCTCTCTTTGATGTTGCACTTGAATATAGAGGGATATAAAGATTTAGAATGTCTTCCTGATTCCTTTTGCAATCTGGCACAGCGGAAACACTGGAACATGGTAGGGTGTATAGTTTAAAATAACCTCCCTGATTCTATTGGATTCATTCATAGTTGCAGCACTTGAAATAGAATGTTGATGAGGTTTGAAATAATCTGCTTGATTCTATTAACAATTTGTCACAGCCGTAGCACGTGAACATGGTGGGTTGTGCAGATTTAAATAATCTCCCTTATTCCTTGGCAACTTGTCACATTTGCAGCGCTTGAAAATAGAATGTTGTAGAGGTTTAAATAATCACTTTGATTTTGTTGTAAACCTGTCTCAGCCGCATCACTTGATTATAATAGAAAATCTTAGTTTTTTTTTTTCAATGAACTCAGTGAACCCATTGTCAATCTATCACCGTTATAGTAATTGGAAAAGATATCAATTCTTAAAATCATCTGTTGATCTGCCCGAGGTATAGGCTGAGTTGGGAGTGATTGTAGTCTTAGTCATGAGGATTTAATCCATTTTTAGTATATTGTGTGACTGGCAGTGGATATTTTGTAGAAGCTGGAAACGAGCTGATAGTCTTTCCTTGTGGCATATTGTTAATGGAATTCAATATGATTGAGCCATTAGATATTTACCAACGCATGAGATTTGATCCCTGTGATCACTTAGTGGTCGGCCTATATATTTACTTTAGATTTCCGTTCTTTCTTGTAGAATGTGTATCTTGAAATATGTTATACTTAGAGCAATGTAAACTCTAGTTTGAAATTTAATATCTTGTGTCCTTGACTTCTAACTTCATTCTTGTTTATAGATTATTTATGTATTAACTGAAAGTTATCTAAGACTCCTCCTCTACCTCGGCTGATTTCATTCTAATTGTAAGTCACATGATTTCGTTACTTCCAGTGTCGTTGGAGTTGTTGCCATGGCTGAGGACGAATAGTAATTGCTTATTACATAGTGATATACAGTGAATAAGGAAACCTGAATGTGTGAAGTTTGTGTATACTGTTTATTTATTTTACCTAATTCAAACAGGATTTAACGGGAATGAAGTTGATTATGTTAAGTAAGACGCGGGTAGAGAGTTCGCTGTGTGGTATGGGTCGATGCCAAGTCTATGGCTGAATAGCATCTGCATGATCAAAAGCGATATAGAAAACCAGATTGTGCTTAAATTGGGTATAGATAAAAATATATTTATAATTATATAGAAATATATATAAACTGGTTTATGTACATATACTACATTCGCATAAGTGTGAATGAAAATGAAACATAGTGTTGGAGAAATAACTGCTTTAAATGTGTCTTATCTCTGCAAATTAAAATTAGATGATTAAATGATTTGCAATTAAATAGAGTGAGTATGTTAAATGTGTAACTAGAATTTTTCCTCTACAATCTTGGTATTCCATGTTATGACAGTTGGGTGTTGCTTTTGCTGCAAACTCCCCATGTGAATTTAATGGTTGGAAAGTGTGTCGGTTAGTTGAATGTGAAATCCTGTGGTTATTTTATTTTAGGGACTGTTTGTGTAAATGGTTAGCTTGTCTTCTAGAGGCTAGGAGAGAAACTTTATTCTTAATAAGATTGGTTAAATCTTGGTGATGATAGGCTTGTATTGAGCATTAGTGTGGTGTCCATTAGCTGGCATAGTGTGTCCATCTTTGTGATTGATCTTTTGGAAACTTATGGGCGGGAAGGATTATGCCTCGCTGTGTGATCATGGTTTAATTGTGTTGTGCAAGAGGCAATGCTCCTGGATTTTATATGGTTTCTTAGTTGTCAGTAGGGGAGTGGCTCTCAGTGGGGGTCCGACACACAAAGGGGTGCCAGGGTAACTCACTGAGGGTTTAATCAAGTGATAATTTAAAAAGAATTAGGGGGAATTGGGTAGCTCTCACAATAATAAGATAATGGATGTCTCTCTCATGGCTCAAGCGCTTGTATAGGCTTGAGGTGAGACGAGAAGCATAGTTTGTATGGGGGTCCGGCGACCAGTAGAGGCAGCCAGGGTAACCCAGGATGGGGGGGTCCGGTAGCCTAGGAAGGTTATGCCAGGGTAACCTATAGCAAATTATGTAGTGACACTCCTCTTATGGCAACTGAGTATCCTTGTGATTTTGTCTCTCCTTGCTACAGTATGCCTCTGGAAGTAGTGTTCTGTTGATTAATGTTGTTTGTACTTGTTTATTGTTGTTTTGTCAGCTTTGTGAGTTTGTTGTCCTTGACTGATAGTGTTGGTGGGACCCGTTGTTGCCTCCTAGCACGACGGGCAAATCTCTGGATTCACGCGGTAGGGAGGAATTTGTATCCTCTCTATTGGGTTTCCCTTATGTTCGTGATGTGGCGATCCTTTAAATCCATTTTCTTTAGCTTTGGATCTACTCTTGAAAGATAGGTCACTGTATTTGTTATGCATTGCAACTTATAATGTATCATGTATTATTGTAAAGTACTCCTCATTTGTTGGAGCAGGTATCTTTGTATAAATGTAAATGTAATCTGTATTGATGTATCACTCTTATGCAAGAATTTTGTAAACAATGACTTTGTTCATGTTAATTGAATGAGAGAAGACAGTTAATCATTTATGTTATGCAATCAATGTTTCACTTGATACTTATGTTCAATTGTAATGTGAACTATAACATGCTTAGTGATGTTTGCATTTAATGGTTCATAAGTTATGTGGATTATAGTTTGAACTTTGGTAAGATAAGTAATGTAGTCATGCACCCTAGGGGACTTAGGAAGATAATTAAGTTACGTTTAGTATCATTGCACAACTTTGCATTAAAAAAAAAAAATTGTTCAAATTTTCGTAGTGCAAGTTTTGTCCTCTAGGGTATTTGGCAAAACATTACACTTGGTATCAGAGCCAGGTTTAAACTCTAGGTGCTCTAGGTATAACAATTAGCCCATTAAGTAGTTTTAGAAGTTTAGTTTGAATTTTAAGTTTTCCCTTGATGGCCTCGTCTAATACCCTGTATTTGTTTGTGTATAATCATGCCTAGGAGATGGGGTAGAGGTCGAGGGAGAGGCAAAGGTCATGGTGGTGGCCGTGGGGCCAATTACCAAGAGTCACCTCCTCAGAGTTCCCATGAGTCAGATTATGAGGAACATCAAAGTTCACAGATCAACCAGGGTGGCGTAGGACAGAATCAGGGTCAACATGGGATGGAGGGAACTCAATTGCACCAATTATTAGAGGAGGTTCTGACCCGGCTTGGTCCAAGGTAGGAAGGAGAGCAATTAGTGATTTGGGAGAGAGAGAGAGAGAGAGAGATCTCCCAGGAGGACGGAGTTAGTTGTGGATCAGGATGTTGTTTTAGCTGGTCACATGAGGGACTTACTTCGTGCACCCTAGGGGACTTATGAAGATAATTAAGTTATGTTTAGTATCGTTGCACAACTATGTATTTAAAAAAGAAATTGTTCAAATTTTCATAGTGCAAGTTTTGTCCTCTAGGGTATCTAGCGAGACGTTACACTCATGCCATAATATTGTCTTAATCCTAGGTGTATACCCTCATTCACATCCATATCATAACATCCTCTTTCCATATATACATCCTCATACACATGTACATTATCATTGGTTTATACCATCATTTACATCCATTCCATACCATCATTTTATACACATATTAGGATACATCATAACATCCTCTTGTAATTTACATCCTCATACACATTCATGCCATGCCATCATTTTGTTCAAATCTTAGGATAGATCCATATTATAGCATCTTCTTATCATATGCATCCTCATGCATGTCCATTATCCTTGGTTTAGACCATCATTTACATCTATACCATACCATCATTTTATCCACATCTTATGATACATTCATATCATATTATCCTCATAAACATCCATTATCCTAGGTTTATACTATCATTTACATCCATACTATGCATCCACACCATAACATCATGTTTTCTTACATCCCCATTTATCTACCTACTATAACATCATATTGTCTTTCCAATCAATCATTGTATTTGTCTTATGCACATCTTAGGTTCAACACCACCATTATTGTAAGGCCACCTAGTCAACTCCCCATAATTCATGTAGGGATTTTCTAGTATGTGGTAATAATGTGCCCCGTGACATGGAGTTCATATAGTTTATGGTAGATTTACTATACTTATCCACATGCACATGTTTCTACTATGATCTAGACCCTTATCTATTTTGGGACTAGTTCGTAGTCACAAGATTGTCCTAGAAATTATATTTTCATCCTAACCTAATTTAAATAATTTAATTCAAATTCAACTAACTTCCCACCTCAAGTTTTCTTAATATGTATTTATGTCCTTGTGTGTAAATACAAACAATGCATTCATTCTAATCCTCTAGAATAAACTAATTAATTTAAATGTCACTTTTTTCTCCACACTTCAATGAGTGCCCTCAAAGAAGTATAGAATGATGGTTTTGATATATTTTTTAATATAAATAGATTGATCAAGCTGCAAAAACATCAAAACTTGATTGTGTAATAACCTAAGAAATATATTTATCAATGCCACTAGCCCTAAATATATTTATCAATGCCACTAGCCCTAAATATATTTATCAATGCCACTAGCCCCTATAGATGCCAACAAGCATAGAAAAGATCAAGGTGTCCTAAGAGACAGAAAATAGTCTAATAAATAGACAATTTGAGCTTGTGGGAATAATACAAGATCATACAGTCAGACCTGGAATTGGACGGAATTAAGGGGAAGCTGCCCAGGTTGCTACGCGCAGGCCTAATATAGTGAGAGAGATTGTACCTTGTAAAGAAAAGAAAAGAAAAAAACTCGAATTCATTGTTGTGAGAAAAAGGAGATACCCAGCTTAAGCGATAGTGAATAATGTTACACTCTGGTCATATTACAAGATTACTTCACTTTCATGTCAAGCCGTGGCTCTCCCAAATCCCCATTCATCAGCATTCTTAGTAGCACAACACTAATTTACAGAATTCTTGAGGTAAGCCACTTTCCATAAGTGCATTTACTTAATTCATAGAAATTTGCTAATGTTTTGTTCTTGGGTTCTCTTCCAAACAATAGTCTCACTGTAAAATATTCAAGCAACTTGAACTGGATTTGCATTGTGAATTTCAATGGTTAATAACTAGGCTCCTCAAAGCAGAAGGATACCCACTTTCTCGCATGCTTGATGCATCTTATCAGTTAATACGGATGCATAACTAGATTAGCATGTTGATTTCTAGAAGGTAGGGTTTACTCGTGTTAATGAGTAGATCTCAAATAAAATTTCCATAGCTTTAATGTCACCTCGAATTAATTTGTGAATATATGGCACTGTGGATTGATATACATGAAACTGTGTTTTGCCACTATACAAACTCAAGCTATAAACACCATTTCATATTTACGAAACACTAAAGGCCTTAATAAAGGGAGGGTTGCAAAGATATCAAAATTTGAATATTAGGTAATCGTAATTGCAGGCCATTACATGATCGACTATCTTCTCGATGGGATCCCATTCAATCCAATATATTGTAATTCCCTCAACCTTTCTTAAATTGACTGTTATTCCTTAAATTCTAGAACACTATCACTAGATATTACCTGTTACAGACTGCCATTGGCAGCGAGTAATAGGTTAAGCACAAGATAGGTCTGGTCACTTAAAAACTCAAGTACAAACCAACATCTAATTACCTAAAGCTACGTTGTTCTTCTTCCAACTCAGAACATTGCAATATATTACAACAAACATTAATGAATTTAATATTTAAGTCATATACTCATTGACGATTTAAGGTCGCTAATTGTTTCACATGAGTGTATATATATATATATATATAAAAAAATAAATAATGTGATATTCAATTTAAACTTTGTGATTTAGAGTAAGGTTTTAATCATATTTGATACTAGCATTAGAAGCTTGGATTCATGTATCCAAAATTATTCATATCATTGATCAATATTAATTGAGTTGATCAATGAAAATGATCCATTGTGTGTATTATCAAAATGACATCAAGTGAAGTCATCTCTTGGGAAATTCACATAGTAGTCTAATGACATAGCATGTATGATCATAGGGTAATAATAAACACTCTTAATCCTTAATATGTTATACCACACTTTTATTATGTGATATAATTATAATTTACAGTGATAAATGGAAGGGTGATTGTAAATATATGTAATGTATATAATTGTATCTCAAATAAGATAGACAGCCCACACATGTACACATAACTATTATTCGGAAACTACTTAGTCTAACTACTTAGTCTCTCTCAAAGTAATGATTCCATATATTTTCTTCTAAAATCCAATCATGAAATTGTTAAAATAATTTTATGTATCTAACTTAAGATTATAATGTGTCAAGAAAATGTTGTAATGTTTTCATGAAGTGTGTGCATTGTAATCAAGCTTTTATGTGTTATTTAGGTGTATTTGGTTGAACTTTAAAATTTTTGTCATGCCCTTAGCTATGTTTTTTCATATAGTGTGTTGGGTATTATAATTACCATCAATATCATGCATCATCTCATCTAACTCTTAGCTTTACACCATCACTTATATCCATATATGAATCCATCACATGTCACTTTACATCATATCCTAACACAATCATACCCCATCAAACATTCATTCTACATCAAAACATCAAATTTTGACTATTCAAACATAGACATCAAACATATTCATCCATCTTATCAATTTCAATCTAAGTCAAAATTGTCTTTGAAAATCAAGACTCCATCATCATACTCATTCATCATTAAATTTTGTCAAATATCATCCATCTTTTTTTATTTTTATCCTTAGCAATCAAATATTGTTCAAAAATGAAAAAAATGTCAAAAAATAAAAAAATAAAATATTGTTCAAAAAACCCAAAACAAAAAAAGGGGGCGGGGGGCCTAGCTCAATTGGCTAAAGCATCTTGTTGCAAGCAAGAGGTCACGAGGTCTAGTCTCCCCCCAAACCTGTGGTACCAGAGGGTGTGTCATGCCAATGCCACCGGTCATGTGAAAAAGTTTACCAGGCACACTACAATTTATAGACGGATGGATACTCGACCGATTCTTGCAATCTAAAAAAAACTCCAAAAAATTCAAACAAAAATACCAAAAAATGGAACAATATAATGATAATCCTATATTACCTAGTGATAGACATTATACCCAAGATGAGAGCTCGCAAACCCAAATGCATCATGGTAAACCTATGGATCAACCTAAAATCCAACTATATTTAGACCAAGAAACTCATGATCATTTTCCACCTAGAACCTTCATACACCTTTTAACATCATATTCCAACTTTTCCTAACCTTATTCACTTAAACATCCACTCCAATTTAATCACCCAAAATGTTCCTCCTCCGTCTAATCCACCTCACACAGCCTTTACATCTATGGTATTGGTAATTCAATCATTACCTCATCTATCTGTACCACAACCAACATATTCCCAACTCATTACAATCCCCTCATGATTCCCATCACTCGACTTATCAATAACCACCAACATCTCTAATACCATTTTAGCAATACATTCCAGTACCAACACACCCCAATCCACTTATCAATAACTATTGTCCCACCAATCATATAATCCACCTGTCAACCAATTTTTATCCACTTCTTAACAATCACCACCTAATCAACAATACACGCCACTTCTCAAGACCTTTCATACCACCTATTAGTAACCTCTACCTCACCAATAATACAATCTACCTATCAATACCCTCTAGAATAATTATCCTCTACTACCTTCATATCAACATCAATATCCTCCATAAATAAACACATATCAATCCACCCCTCAAAAATTATCATAAAATTATCCATCTCAACTTGAAAATTAGACTCCTTCAAATTCATTCACCCATGAATGACAAGAAATGAAATACAATGGTACCTTACACCAATGAACCTGTGTTTCCATATCACAAAGACAATCACAACCTCATAATCATACAAAACTTAAATACACTCCCTTAGGGTAACCTATAGAAGTAGTGTTCCAAAAACTCATCCAAGTAAGCCTATAAAATTTCCATACACCAAACATTTTGATGAGAATAAACTCAAACCCACATGGTACAAATAAAATGGGTATTTTGAGTACCATTGCATTAAATACCACACCATGTTGAGATGCCTAAAATTTAAAAATCACATCCAAGATCTCATTGATCATGGTGAGATTGAAGTGGCAGGTCATACACCCCCTCACCCAGTGAGAAATTGTGCATATATCAAGATTCTTTTCCCAAGCATGATCAAAATCATCCATCCATGTCTATAATTGGTTCATCCTAAAATAATCACATTCATAAGATCTATATCCATAGCATTTCCATCTCATATGATTCCACAATAGGTCATATTGAAGAAGTTCTCATGCAAGTAAACTACACCCCTACTTCTAATCCTTCATCCCACAAACTTTCACAAAAAAAATCCATTGCATTTCAATTATTCCAATATTTCCTTTGATGGATATCTGCAAGGTATCTTAAGCAACAAGACAAAATTAGTTGTTTATCTTGTCATATATTACTCTAGTAATATCTACATGTTATGTCAACCATGTGGTCATTAATTCAAAATTCATCCAATACCTTGAATCCATTAAATAAAAAACATATGGGCATTAAAAAACCATACATGGATCACCATCCATGTACGCATCTTCAAGCATCCATCCATGCACTCCTCCCTCATCTCTTCCAAATGCATCCAACTATGTCAAGAACTTGCTCCAAGGAATACTCTAATTCTCCTCCCAACTAATCATGAAATTCAAGCTAATCCAATTCTTGAAAAATATCCTATCTATGGGTGAGTGCAAGATCATGGGGGTCCAAAAAGTGGCAATATGACAAAAAAGTGGTTGACAACTTTTTTTATATCCAAATTTGATGAAATAAAAAGGGTTTATTGAGAAAATTTTTAGCTTTCCACCGATATAAGATATGTCTTATTTTGATTTTCATAGATAATTATTATTGATTTTCTACATACATTATAACTAAAGTCTTGATTGATAATTTAATTGAAAAATATCTATAATTCTCAAATGATTTCACATTTCTTGAATCTAAAAGATGCAACACATTCTATGTTTCACATATTATAGGATAAAATAAAATAAAATTGAATTTCATAAATTTTTGACCAAGTTATGGTGGTCAGACAAACAAGATTTAATATTTTAAAATAAAAATTAATAAAAAATCCATAACTAATTATTTAGTTGTAAAAAAATTACAAAAAAAATATGGCACATCCAAGCATGTGTCCTCTACATATATTGAAAGTTAAAAAAAAAAAAGACTATTTTTCCTTGTACTTAGGTTGGTCAGACATACACTTGTTTTTTATTTTTTTCTTGAAAAACTTGGTACTAGTGCATTGAAATTTAAAATTTTCACCAAATAGATTTTTTTTTCCAAAAAAATGACTAGTATCATAAAAACTACATTCAATTTTCTACAAATTTTGTTCTTACATATCTTTCAAATTATGTTAATAACCTATTCAAATTTTTATGTCAAGTTTCGTAACTCTATTTTTTTTAACTTTCATTACCACTTAAGAGCCTAGTTTGGACCCCCATGATCTTGTACTAACCCTTATGATCAAGAAATTCTATACCAAAAATTGTCACGCATTTCATCACCTATCATTCCCACTCTAAAATTTCCTCTTCATTCATCCATGAATCCCCCATCTAATCCAACTCATATTCCATTGTTATCATTGGACCTATGTCAAGAGTATAGTCAAAACCATGAAGAAACATGCTCTAAAATTAATCAAGGTCAAGTTACCCAAATCCTTCCTATAAATGGCTTTAACCCTTAAGCTCATCCAATAATTGGTCAAGATCCTATATCTCTAGAATTCAATATGATCCCATTATCCCTTTCCATCCCATTCATGATCACAAATTAGAATTTGACCCTACCAAAGCCACTACAATATTTAGATATGTCACCTCCAAAAGCACTCAAATAGTTACACATTCTATAGGTAAAACTTCATGCCATAAGAATGTTCATTGCATACCTTGCAAATAATTTTCAATCATTCTCACATCTACTAAAGAAAAATCATGTATTTATTGGGATGAATCTTGTCAATAGGATTTTGATCAAATAAAATAATATCTTGCATCACCACCAATGCTCATGCCAACATTATTACTTTACATCCTTGGAACATCAATTTCCGTGGGGGAAATTTTAGAATAACTTGATTGAAATGGCCATGAAAGGGAAATATAATACATCAATAGGACATTAGTGGGCTATGAGCATAATTATACACCCATTTAACATACATGTGTATAGCTATGTTTTTTAGTTCCAAGAAATTATGTTACCACATGCTCAATCATAAGGTACAACTTATTTCTTAGATTGACCCACTCAAGTATCTTCTTTCCAAGACATTTCTCATAGGTCGTATAGAATAATGGGTCATGTTTCTCAATGAGTTTTATATATCATGTTAACATAAATGCAATCAAAGGATAGGTCATGGCAAATCAAATTTCAAAAGTAACTCTTATAGATAACCATCCTCTCACTATTGAATTTCCTAATTATTCTATGTTCACTCTAGATGATGTAGACTCTTGAAAATTATATTTTATGTTTCATATACTCACAAAGGTTTAGGTGCAAGAATAATCTTTGACACTCAAGGTGATTTCATTCCTAAATATTTTCAACTAGCTTTCCCATGCATGAACAACATTGTAGAATATGAGGCCCTCATCAACAATCTAAAAATACCATTCCAATAGAATCTCAAACACCTCTAGTTTATGGAGACTCACAAATAATCTTAAGTAAACAATGAATATCAAGCAAAGGATAAGAATCCAATCCCTTACAAAAGGATGGTCAATAGTTTCAAGGAATACTTTACCTTAATCTAATTTGAGTAGGTTCCTATACTTAACAACAAAGCAACTGATGTCATGGCCACCATCATATCTCTAATGGATATTTCCACAATATATTTCTTATTATGAATTCTTGGTCAAAAACATATTAGTCCCTGTACATGATGTCCCTGATATGGAATTAATTTGTGAACTAGTTCATCCCAACAATCCTAACATATTTTTACCTTTATGATAATATCCTTCCACCCAAATTATCATGTACACACCAAAAATGATTTATCCAATGCTCTTCCCACTTCAATATTCCTTGCTAAAACTCTCTACTAAAGGAGCTTTGATGGTTCTCTACTTAGGTCTCTTAACTCATAAGATGCTTCTCTCACAATCAAAAAGTTTCATGATGGTATCTGTGATGCCCACACTAGTGATATTGTCTTAAAGCTACAAATATTTTTTTGATTAAGTTACTATTTTCCTTCTATAGAACAAGATTCCCAATAGTATGTGAAAAAATGTTTATACTATTAACAACATGGAGATTTAATTCATGGGACATTGTAGGCATTGTAACCCATTATTAATTCCTGGCCCTATTCTCACTGAGGCCTTGATCTTGTTGTTAATCTTCACCCATCCTCATCCAATGGTCATAATTCCATTATCACTGCTACTGAGTACTTCACCAAATGGGTTGGAGCTATTCCCCTTACGCACACCCCTGGCCAACAAATTTCCAAGTACATCTTCTATTACATCATTTGACATTACAACATGCCTTCCACCATTATTATTGATAATACTAAGTCATTCAAAAATAATGAAGTCCATAATCTTTGTGTATGCTTCCACATCTAACACCATTGGTCCACCCTATACTACCTACAATAAAATAGTCAAGCAATGTGAAATATCTTAAAAAATCCTTTAAAATATAGTCAATGATATTATCCATGATTAGCACCTTCATCTTAACCCCACCCTTTGGGCTTATCACACTAGTATCCACACACCAACTAGTATGAATCCATATTCACTTGTCTTTGGCTTTAAATTTTTCTTACCTATTAGGATTGAAATTTCATCATTGCACATTTCCTTATACAATTCCATTGATGATGAGGAGTATTGGGTTGCACATTTGTATATGCTTGAACTTTTTGATGAGTTATGCTTCAATACCCTTAACCATTTTCACTCATATCAAAATTATCTCTATCATAGATATAATAATAAAATCAAAGCCCATGATATTGTGGTTGGTGATCTCAAGCTTAAGAAAAAACAAAAAAATATAGAAGATATATAAGTAGGGAAAAATTGAGCCTAATTGGTTAGGACCATATGTTGTGATTGTCAAGTATGGTTTAGGAGAATATCAATTAGCTACCCCAAGGGTGACTCACTTGATGATCCCATCAACATCATCCCCTCAATCATTTTCATACTTAATTGAAGGAATCAAAATATACCAATTTTTTTAAATAGTAAAGATAAAAAATTGTTCTCTGGTGAAAACCACTTCTAGTGGCACCTTGGAAAAGTTACCATTGTAAAACATTTCTTGCAAGTGTGATATGTAACAAACTAAAATTTATCATATTTTAATTCCTTGTAGACCACTCATCTATAAGTCTACTCCATCAACCCATTCTTATCATTTTCATCCACCCCTCCATCCATAGTATTTCATCCTTTTTTAATATTGGCAGTAGGTGAATACATCCTACTTTGGGATAAATCTTGATGTGTCATTTGGATCACTTAGGGCTTTGGATCCCTTCCATAATAAATTACTTTCATTCATTAATTAAATTTCCGTATGAATCCCATCCCATTTCTTATCAATAAATATTGCATATAAACATTTACATCACAACACAATACACACTAAATATTGCACTTTAATGTCCAATTAATACCTAAACATCAACCTTGATAATATAAAATTGTTACAACCTTTCCATCATCAAAATTTCCTATTTCATCCATCATTTTCCTTCATGGGTTACATTATTCCCCACATCAAGAATACTCATCATCCACTTATCATATTAAAACACCTTGGCAAGAGGTTATAATAGTGTATGTCAATTAAATATTAATTGTTTATTTCTTTGATCTATCTTTATGTTTTCTTTATCTAGTTTATATTTTGATTCATCTTTTTTATCTTTTGATAAAAATTGACCCATACTATGCTTACTCATGGTCACCACAATCATTATATATCATGGTGTATTATGATTGGTATATCTTGGGGCATGGTCTATTGTTTCTACGTGTCATATTTGTTGGATACATTCTCTCATAGGACCCACCAAGGTCAATCATCTTGAGATGAACTCCTCTCCATGTCTAATGGTTGTCTCCACATGTACCCACCAAGTGTGTCAAATGCCTTGACAATGTTGGGGCATCCTATTATTTGATGTTTTCTTAAACATTCATCAAGCAAGAGCTCACTCATACCACTTTTTGTATAATTTACCTCTTGAGGAGGCATCATCATCTCATCATTTCCTCCACATGATTGGGGCATATAATCACTTTCCTCATCTCTTATCCATCTCATTATAGCTACTTTTTTTTCTTTGAAATAATGTTACTTCAAGTATCCTCTCCAAGAGAGGAAAATGTAGACATAAATAATGTCATCTTTACCTTCAACAATTTGTCAATCAAGAAGACATTCTCATCTTATCACCATCGCCTAATCATTCACCACATCATCTAATTAATCCATTTATCACCTAGGATCTTGTTGCTCATTTCATCACCTAAGACACACATTATCACCTTAACACCATTCGTCTCCTAGGACTCCTAATGCCTACTAAATTAAGTAAACAATTTATAAGTTATTCAATTAAATTTGGCTAATATTATTCATAAATTTAATAAATTATTATCTATTATTATTCATATTTGTTCAATTATTTATTTATTTATCCATACATTATCTATTAATAATTTATTTAATATAAATTTCCACCTCATGAGCACCAATAATTTAAATAAATAATTATTAAATTAATCAATTTCATCTCACTTAGTTGACTATCAGGTCTAATTAGTTCACTCAAACTTGCTTCTAGTCCCACTTGTCAATCAAATCCATTTCACTCATTCATGTAATCAATTAATATTTCCATGTAAACAATCAACTCCACCTAATTCTCTCATGCACACAATTAACAATATGTATTAAATTAACTCATCAATTAGATATGTTAACTCCTTAGTCAATTTGACTTGGTAAATAATTATTATTTTAATTAAAATTTTAAATAATTAGCAACTCTCCCATGCTTGTCACATCTTCTCATCACTCCTCCAAATCATGGATCAAATCTGATGTATGAGATCTCACTAATATAACTCACATAAACAAGAAAAGACACTCAACTCACTAACAAGTTTAATATCAAATAAACACTATTGCATACATATGCAGAAAAACAACATATATATGTTATTCAATTTTCCATTTACTAGATAAAAAAATTCTACAATACAAATCAAAATTTGCACAATCACCATTACGCTCATGGCTTCTCACTATATATCTAACTTCAACACTCCTCTCTATTCAAATCCATTCCTTACTTAACCAACATCTCCCATGTTATTTTTTCTTCCTCAATTTTTCAAACCAACCCATTTTAAATTTTATTTACTATTATAGTCTCTTCCAATATGGGATGCAACAGTCCCCCTTCAAACTTGCTCTGTATTTTGTGTTTTCCTGGCAATAAAACTCATCCTCACTAGCTACATGACCCTTAAAAATTTTCACCCTTCTAGCATGACTTATCTCCTTCCCTTCATGACTTATCTCCTCCTTCCTTTTGTGTGGCTTCCAATCTCTTTAATTTTGTTCTTTTTATTTTTTATCTTTCTTCAATTTTTGTTATGAAAATATGCCTCTAACATCAATTTAAACCAACAAATAAATAACCTTCAGCTTAGCAAAGAAAGCAATGTGAGAATTACCATGATTAAACACTTTTTCGAGCTCCCAAATAATTTTTTTCTATTTTCAAATTCAAATGCCCCTTGACTTTTTTTATGCAATGGAAAGATGAAACATAAAGGAATAAAAACCAATGATTTAATTGCCACAAACTCTATAGTATAGTGCTCAAATAATTTGATCAAATTGGTGCTTTGGAAGTGCGTAGTTGGATGTCAAAAAGTGACCTTTGATGTAATTTTTTCCCAAAAGCTCATTTTTTCCTAAAAACTAGCTAAGATAAGAAATAAAACATTACGATGCTTCCCTCCAAAGAAGTTTTCTCTAGACTTTATAAGTTTTTAAATTTAAATTTTTGTAAAGCTATTTGTAGTCTTAAAATAGTGATCTAGCAAAAATTTAAATCTTGTAATTCTAACCACACAAGAGACTTACTTATGTTGAGAGATGCTTGAAACCACCAAAACACACCAAAACTAAAAATGAAACTAAAATATTTTTTGGTTGATTCCAATTGTGCATGCACCTATCAAACACATCGGGTAAAAGAATTTATGAGCATAGGCTCACAAAAATGGATTGCTCACAAAAGTGGATTTGAATGGTAGAACCATCCTTTCATATTGCAAGCAATCTGTAGCAATGGTGCAAGGTACTCCCCTTACAAATCTCACACTCACAAAAACTACAAAGAAATACTTAATGGGAATGTGAGGAAGGAGCAACCTTCTTTTATTACTGCAAACAAAATGACTTTACATAATTGCATATGCCATCGTATGGGCCTCCTTGACTTCAACAATCTACAATCTTTTTAATCGGAGCTAACCCTCCTTCCAACTTCATGCCTTCACCGTCAAAACCAACTCCATCCTTCCTTCCCCGTTGGTTTGATGTATATTTTTTTCTTCTCTTGCTAACATGACCTAGGATTTCTTGTCATCATTCCATGTTTTTTCTCTTTTTCTTCCTATCAATAGAATCTACATTAAATTCTAGCATCCGTGCTTGCATTAGCACCGTCATCCACTTCCCTGCAACATTAGCATTACTAGAGTGGTCATTCCTCCTTTGTGCCATCATTCATGCAATCATCGACTCAAATAATTTTCACCATGACTGGCATTAAAACATAGCAATCGCACTTCAAAATATTTCTATTCAATCAAAACCTAATTTTTTTGGTTCAAAACAATGATGTGAATCCATCGACCACCTCGTGTCATGTGTCATTAATTTGTATTGGTCAACCAAGTCAACTCCGCTTCTGGCAAGATTTCCCTCCATTTCGGTGACTTCATTCTCCCTTACCATCGAGAGTCGAGAGTCTCTAATCCATCATACTGCTATTGGTATGTCAGAGAGACATGAAACAAGGTCTCTTTGAAATCTCCATGTCACTCTGATGGGTCAGTTTACTAAACACTGAATGTCGGAGTTCATTCCTCCATGCCACCTACCATCTCTTGAGTAAGGCGTAAGCCCAACCTTTGTCTTGTGAAAACCGAAACTCATCCTTACCAACTTCCATCCCTTCGGATGTCAGGGTTCACATTTCCTTCATAAATCATACATCTTTAGCAGTTAAGTCAAGGCGTAAGTCTTATCACCAAAGCTCGATGTCCAACTATTCACAACATCGAGTACACCTCAAGTTCGAAGTTCGAAGTCCGACAAGACTATGCAAAAAAATGACTAAGTCCAACTTCTCTGGAAAGCAATAAAAGATACGCCCAAGGCCCAAAGCTCAAACTTATGGAAATCTGCTTACTTAGCAACTCAAATCAACTAGCCCTTATTCAAAAGAACATCACCTTTGCTTTTGGTTGATGCAAGATACTCTTACCCCTTGGATGCTCTTGTATCAAGTGAACTCAATTGTTGTGATAGGTGTACAAAAAAATATTTCTTTTTCCTCCTCTTCCATCATCTTGTCGAAACATTCACCATCTTCCTCCAATAAATCAGCATCCTCTTCTTCCTTCCTTTTGTGGAATCATGTCCACCATGAACCATCCTCTTCCTCCAAAGACTTTCTCTTCTCTTCATCTCCTTCATGGGATCCAACCCACCATTATCCGACCTCCTCCACCAAATGCATCCCTCTCTCTTCCAATCTCTCATGGGATTCAACCCACCACAAATTGACCACCACCATCAAATATCACATGTAGCATTGTCTAAAACTTCTACATACAAATAGGTATTATGCATACACCAATCTACAACTACATCCTCTATTGCATCCTTATAAAAATTTGCATTTACTATTCCATGGAAATTGAAAATTGCCATCTACAAGCTCTTTTCTTGCTCTACATCCTCTTGTATTCTCACCAAAGAAGGTAAAGAATAATCACAACTAAATTTAAAATTAAAATTTACCTCATTATTATTCATTGTCCCAACATCTTTTTCCTCATACTTCATCGCAACATTCATCTTCTCACCTCTAATGACAAGTTTTACAAACCCCTCTTTGTGTTTGTCCATAAATTCTCCTTCCAACAACTTGTTGATTCTTTTCATCTCTTCTTTCAAGAAGAAATCATCTTCATCTTCACCAATTTAGGACTCTTTAATTCATTATTTAGCTTCCAAATATGATTTTATTTCTTCATTTGCTGCAAACAAATCAATATTAAATAAAATATAGTTTTCATCATTTTTCTCTTTGTTTATATTAGTATGGTGATGTATCCCTAAACAATAGGCAAAGAATAAACTAATACACTCCAAAACTATAGCAAAGAAGACTCACAAAGAAACAAAAACATTAAAATGCATAGCAACAAACTTTATTTACATTATGGTTTTCCACACTACTTGCCTGTACACAACATAGGCTTGATTTTATACTACAAAATAGGCTAAACAAAGTTTGAAACTGATATGAATCAATCCCTACAATCCCTCTAACTACCTATTCTTTAGTTAAAACTAATTGATTCAAAGGATTGTGAAGAGCTCACAACCTCACGTTATTTTATCTAGAAAAATCTAGAACAACAAACTTTAATAATAAGCTAAAATAATAATGCGCCTGCATCAGACTCCCAAGGAACAAAAAGATTTGTTCATGGACTCCCGTCCATGAGGTCTTCAATACTTGCATCATACTTGGATAGTTCTGAAGCTGCATCCATGTGGCATCCTCAAGTGGGCGTCCCTTCCATTTGACTAAGTACTAAAAATATTCCTTGCCCCTAGTTTTCTTGACCATTTTCTTGTCCAAAATTTTCTCAAGTTGCCTAGGTGTTTCTTTGGGTAATTGTTGCTCCCATTCAATGATTTAATCTTCATATTTTTCAGGTACTTCAATTATTTCTTCTTCACCTTTGAAGGGGTATAAATCTGCAACATTAAAAATAGGAGAAATTCCAATGCTTAGTGGAAGCTCTATTTCATATGCATTGCTAGAAATTTTCCTTTGAATTTTGCAAGGACCAATTTTCTTAGCCTTTAATTTATTATATTCACCTTTTGGAAATCTCTCTTTTCTGAGATGAGCTAAAACAAGGTCGCCAACATTGAAATTGACTTCTTTTCTTTTCTAATCAGCTCTCTTCTTATACTTGATAGTATTTTCTTCAAGTTTCCATTTTACCTGTTCATGCAAATCTTGCATTGCACTGGAAAAATCTTCACCATTTGCACTTCGTGTTTCCATTTTACCCAAATTTTGAAGCTCATATACTCCTCTAGGGTGCATACTGTACAAAATTTGAAAAAGACTCATACCTGTGCTTCTATTAGGTGAGTCATTATATGCAAACTCTACTTGTGCAAGTACCAAGTCCCACTGGTTGGGATGCATACTGACCAAACTTCTCAATATGTTTCCAAGGCTTCTATTGACTACTTTTGTTTGACCATCTGTTTGAGGATGGTAAGTTGAGTTGAAGCTTAAATTGGTGCCAAAATTTTTCCATAGAGTCCTCCAAAAGTGTCCTACAAATTTAGTGTCTTGATCAGAGACAATGCTCTTAGGAAGTCCATGTAGCCTAACTATCTCTTTGAAGAACAAATTGGCAATATTAGTAGCATCACTTGTTTTTGTACATGGAATAAAATGTGTCATTTTGAAAAATCTATCAACCACTACAAGATTGAATCACGTCCCTTTTGAGTTTTTGGTAAACCAAGTACAAAGTCCATACTTACTAAATCCCATGACCTGTTGGGAATTGCCAATGGCTGATATAAACCTGCATTTTGGCTGCTTCCTTTGGCATGTTGACACACTTTACACCTTTCTACAAACTTCTTAACATCATTACTCATACCTAGCCAATAATATTGTGAACTCAACTGAGCTAGTGTCTTGTTTTGCCCAAAATGCCCTGCTAAGCTGCCACTGTGTTTCTCTTTCAATAAGTTCTCTCTCATGGAGCTTCTTGGAATGCAAAGTTGACTTCCTTTGAATAGTAGACCCTCTTGTATCATGAAATCCATCCAAGGACTTCTATCTCTGCTAAGAGGATTTACACATGCTTCATATGCCTCCTTGAAATCTATATCTTCCTTGTACATTTCTCTTAGGTCATCAAAACTCATTATACTCACTTCAGATCCCTGCATGATCAAGCTTCTTCTACTTAGAGCATCTACAACTTTGTTAGTTTGGCCACTTTTATGCTTGATAACAAAGGTAAAATTTTGCAAAAATTCAACCCATTTTATATGCCTTTGATTTAATTTGGTTTGGTTATTGATAAACTTTAAACCATGGTTATCAATATACAACACAAATTCTTTAGGAATTAAATAATGCCTCCACTTTTTCAAAGCTTGAACAAAAGCATAAAATTCCTTATCATATGCAGAATACTTCTTTCTTGCATCATTTAGTTTCTCACTATAGTAAGCAATTGGCTTACCCTCCTGACTTAGAACAACACCTATAGCCATTCCACTAGCATCACATTCAACTTGGAAAAGTTTGCCAAAATCAGGTAAGGCTAAAATAGATTGTTATGTAATCTTTCTCTTAAGCAACTAAAAACTTGCTTCAGCTTCTTTAGTCCATTGAAATAGTCATTTATTTCCCTTGATTGTATCAACAATTGGAACACAAATTCCACTAAAATTTCTTATGAACTTTCTGTAAAAATGTGAGGCCTACCCCTATGATACACCTAGTATTTAGACTATTTTGAGTTGTGGTGATTGATTATGATTAGAGATACTCTTGATAACATGATACTTAGACATTTGAGTTCTTATGATGATTTGACTATGGTATTTAGACATTTGAGTTCTTATGATGATTTGATTATGATGTTACATGCTTAGTTAGATGACTATGATGGTTGACCTAAATTTATGCTAGTTACTATGGTTGTTCAATTTGAATTTTGAAATGATGAACAAATGAAACAAGTGTTGTAAATAAACCATGTTATAATTTGATGAAATTGAAAATTAAGGTAAAAATAATTGGATATAATATGTGATTATTGTTTGTTCTAATTATGATATGAGATATATATGCTATATGTGAAATTATGAAATGATGATTCAATTGTTTTGATATATTATTTATTTGGATGGAAGTTTGTGTATACGAAATGGTGATTCAAATGTTTTGATATATAATTTATTGGATGGATTAACGCGTGCATTGAGTGTGCAGGTACACTTTCCATGGCCAATGGAAATTGGAGGTAACCTTTGGGAACCCTGAGTGAATTTACCAGTGAAGCCGAGCTATAGTCCATATAGAGGGACTATAGTTCCATTATGTAATGTATTTTTTTTGTGATGTTATTTGTGAATATTTGTAAATTGGTTTTAATTTTCATGCCAATCCATTTAAGTAGGGACTTGTCCACCCAAGTGGACAAACTCGGATTTGATCTTTAGGGAACTTTTTGGAGGTTGAAAAGTTGAATTTTTTAAGTGTTTTTATTGATTTAAGGTTTCTAGGTCAAGTACCTATGGGTTAGGTACCTTTTCAGCCTAAAATTTTGAGTTAGTTTCATGATTGGGCACCCTTTTTGAGGCCTTAAAAAGATTTGGCGAAAATAAGGTTTTGAAAAGTGGGATGGGGACTAGTCCCTTTCCACTCCCACTTCTCTACATTGTTTTAGAAGTCCTCCAAGTTTTCACACATGTGAGAGCACACATGGGTGAATGTGCTTGGGAGGGTGAATGGGTGAATGACAAGTGTCACTTGCCCATTCAAAAGAAATTCAAACTTGAATTCTATAAGAAAAACTAAGAACAAGGATTTTGGGGGTTCTCTTTTGCATTATTTGGTTTTGGGACTTGAATTTTTTGGAGATCTTGGATTTGGCTTGGGGAGATTGGAAAACAAGCTTGGAGGAGGTGGAGTTGTGCTCATCGTCATCACTTCCTTCCGAAGCTTGGATTAAGGTAGGATCACCAAACCCTTTTGCATCTTATGTTTTGAAATTTGTATACTATATACATGTAATTGTGTGTTTGAAATTTTTTCTCTTAAGTGTTGTTTTCTTTTGTTTTTTTTCTTTGTGTGAGTGTTGTTGGGAAAAAGGGTTGTAATGGGATAGGCTCTCCCAAATTTGAGAAGAGCATCCCAAGTTTAGGGATGGTTGGAGTAGGACCCTCCATGGGGATAAGTATTCCTCTTTTAAAAGGAGAGGTTAATAAGAGGGTATGAGTACCCATATGTTGTGTGAAATGTGAATGATGGTTGGGTTGGAGAAGGAAATGAGAAAGAAGGGTTGTAATGAAGGGTTGAAAAAAACTTGGTGATTGTTATTCATGGTGTTTGCTTTTGAGTCTCCAAAATGGAGTGCGTAGTCCATGGTCCTCCATTCCCCGTTTTGGGTTCATAATGAACTCTTTGTTATGTGAAAATCTACTTGGGTGGGTATGTATATTTTTGTGTGTATCTTGTGTGTTAATGTATTTGGCTTGCATGAATGTACCTGGTTCCCAAGGTGCCTCCTAGCTCGGGGGTGGTTGGTTTTCCAAACCAAAGGCTTGGAGGTGAGCACACCATTGGCCTATAAAAGAAGTTTTATGCCTTCTTTAGTTTGCAGGTTTGAAGAGTTTCAAATTTGGAAGTGCATGTGTTTCTTGGAGTATGGATTTTATTGATGAATTTCAAGAGGATACTACCCTATTTGATGTTGCTTGTTGTAAATAAGATGGAAATTTTGTATTGTATATAGTAAGGAAAATAAGTACTATCACAGTTTTGTATATAATGTTGTAGGAGAATTTATTTGAATGTAATGGCAGCAAGTCTACCTTTGTTTCTTTTGTAATGTAAGCAAGTTATGTACCAAACTTATCTAAATCATTTAGAAGGAAAGGAAAGGAAAATATGTAGTTTGCTTTATAAAGAAGTTAGAGTGTTGTTATAGAGTTCTTCTTTCTATTTTTATAGTTCAAATATATATATATATATATATATATATATATATATGAATCCTTTGAGAATGCATAATGGTAGCATATTATTTACATTCTATAAGATTAGGTGTTTGCTCTATTTTAAGATATATTTTCCCATCTACAAGGTTTTGTACTTTGAAAAGTTCCTGAGATAAAAATTTAAGCCACTGTTGTGTTTTTTAGTTCTGTGAAATGATAAATGAATGGTTATCTTATTTGCCTCTTTTTTTGTTTTGACAAACAAATGGTAAACTTCTGTGTTATAAAATTATGTGAGAATTTTGTAAAAGAGTAGCTGAGAGGAAAATAATCAATGTGACTTTTGTTCCTTCAGTGAGTATGTTAACTATATGAGTATAAATTCCATCAGATAGAAAATAAATATTTTGTGCTTGTCAAAGGAAGGGGTTTTTTTTTTTTTTTGCTTTAAAGCACGTACTTATTACTCTCCTATCTTAATATAAATGTGCAGTTGTATGTGAAAGAAAGAAGAGGACACTTATGGGAAAGTAGTTGTTGTATTTACTCATCTTATTTTTGTGATAAATCTGAATATTGCTTAAAAAGTAAACTGTATACTTAATCCCTGCTATGACCTATCTATTTCCTGCTCTGGCATGATCTGTTACTTGTTCTTGGAAACAAAATATATATATATATATATATATAACTTCTGTTAGCAATACTTGAGGAGCAGTGTATTTTATTTTAGACATGATGGGTTTATGTTTAGTTTAAAGATAAACAAAAAAAAAATACAAATTCTTAAACGTAGTGACCAATCTTTTACCCATTACTTGTGAAAATAAATTTTCACTATTGGGTTGGTGTAGGTTAAACAGAGTAGTATGTAGAATCATAACAAACAAACAAAAAAAAAAAATTATTAAAATGATATTCTTAAAACAAAATATAAGGTTTTATCTTGAGGAAGGGCTTGGCCTCCTCCTCATCCCAACCGCATATGGCTGGAATGGGAGAGGGGTGTCGCCCCATCCTCTCACCATAAGGAAAGCACATCCTTCCTATAGGAGCTGTGATACAAAAGAGGTGAAAGATATACCTGCAAAAATGAGCCCATTTTCGTGATCTAGTTCATCACAGCCATTGTCCCCACCTTAACTCTACTCTGCAACGCAACAAACTTGGCCACCCCTATTGCTGATGATATGGCAGGACAAGCGAAATCATGAGCTAAGACTTGCATCACCCTCTCACTATAGTCTCAGCTTCCCTCCATTTTCGCTGCCTGGGAATTGGGGAGAGACAAGGAAACAAAGGAGAATGAAAGAAAATAATAGGATTTTCTTGTAAATCTATTGAATGTGGGAGAATAAGGAATATTGAGGATCTGTCTAAGGTTGTTTTACATCTAAAATGGATGCCACCAATTTACTAAAATCATTGCAATCTACCTTGCTGCCTATGAAATAAAGTCTTTGCTAAAAACGTGACTCGAAAATAGAATAAAATAGCATCCATTATAATGATAAATGGAAAATCACACTCTTCACGATTTAATGGTATTAGTTATGTCTATACTCATGACAGCGGTGCTAATTAAATTAGCTTGTAAACCTTTCCTTTTAAGTTGCCCCCAAATGATACGCTTTAGTTCACTCTACTCCTCCCACGTAAGTAACATCATTTCCCATTATCTTCATCCCATTGTATCTCATGTTTAATTATTTTTTAAAAAATGAAAAAAGGCAATATATTCCCTTCCCTTTTGGAAAGATTCTTTTAATTTAAAAAAGAAAATAAGGAGGGATTTTAAAACACCTAATATTAGGGGTTCTTAAAAAGGTTATATATATATATAAAATTATTTATTTTAATAATTAAGTTAAGAATAAATTAATAGAGGATAATAATAAATAAATTAAGAAAGGGAATTTTATAATTAGCATATCATTTATAAATATTTAAATTATTCTCATATTTAAATTTTGTGGTGAAATATTTTATGTGACTTTCAACAATATCATTAAGATGGCTAAATAGAGTAGGGCAATCAAGTAAATAATATTCCATTAACTAATCCTTAGGATTTCTAGTAAAATAAATTGATAATACTTATATGCTTCCCCATGTGAGAACCCATATCATGGAGTCTATCAAGGGCATTAACTATTTTGTAAAAGTGAGTATCAACTTCTAGTTGATGGTTAAGTTTTGTAAACCCTATGTTTGGGGTCAACCCAACAATCGTTTTCATTTCCTTACCCAACTCTCAAGCGATGTGTTGATGACAATGTTGCACAAGCAACGTCACCCAATGTGCATTGCATGTACTATGCACATGTATGATTGTTAAAAGTTAGTATATTGTATTATTGTTCAAAAATAAATAAAAAAGCATTAGTCACATTTTTACCCGGGTGTAAATTATAGCATTACAAAAAACTAGCAAGCCCATGAAGCCTCCTTACCTCAAAAATATTCCTTGGAGTAGGCCACTCTATTATGGCTTTAACCTTTTCAAGATCCATTTTTAGACCATCTTTAGATATTACAAAACCCAAATAGATTAACTTTGGTTTCATAAATGTACACTTCTTAAGATTGATTAAATTTTTTCTAACTTCAACTTACTTAAAACCAATCTTAAGTGTCTGAGGTGTTCTTCCTTTGTTTGACTATAGATTAAAATATCATCAAGATAGACTATTACAAATTTTCCTGTGAATTCCTTAAGTACTTCATTCATTAATCTCATGAAAGTACTTGGAGCGTTTGTCAAACCAAATGGCATTACTAACCATTCATAGAGTCCATCATTTGTTTTAAATGTTGTTTTCCATTCATCACCTTCCCTTATTCTAATCTAATGATACCCACTTTTTAAATCTATTTTGGAAAAATACTTAGCACCACTTAGACAATCCATCAAATGATCCATACGAGGCAAAGGAAAGCTATACCTGATGGTGATTTTGTTTATGGCTTTGGAATCTATGCACATTCTCCATCCTCCATATTTTTTGGGGCTCAATATTGTAGGAATAGCACAGGGACTTAGACTTTCTCTGACCAATCCTTTATCAAGCAAATCTTGTGCTTGGGCTTTGATCTCTTCATTCTCCCTTGGAGTCATCCCATAAGCTGCTTTGTTTGGCAAGTTAGCTCCTAGAATGAGATCAGTATGATGACTGATACTTCTCATTGGTGGCAACTCATTAGGCAAATCATCCACAACAATATCAATGAATTTATTTAACATTTTCTAAATTTGTAGAGGTAAATCAACCAAATTTTTACTTGTAAGAATTACTTTTGGTTTTCCAATTAGAGCAAAATTTACCTCCTCATTCTTGATTTGATGCAAAATTTCTTTCCCACTTACCATTAACACCTTAAGATTGACCTCCTCAACTGCATTTTCATCCTTAAGGGGTATCAGTGGGTGTTTATGTCCATCTTTTTCAAGAGTATATGTGTTACATCTTCCATCGTGGATTGCCTTTCTATCAAACTGCCAAGGTCTACCTACGAGAATATGACAGACATCCATTGGCATAACATCACATATTACTTTATCTTTATAACTCCCTATTTGGAACTCCACTTGACACTATTCATTTACTAATATCTGATGTCCTTTTTGCAACCAAGACACCTTATATGGTGTTGGATGTCTTTTTCAAGCCTAACTTATCAACCATTTCAATGGATACAAGATTGTTAGTGCTTCCACAGTCAATAATAACTTCACAACATTTACCTTTCATTTTACAAGTAGTTCTAAATAGTGCTTTCCTTTGTGCAGGTTCATGGATTTCCTTGTTTGGTTTGAGTAGAACTCGCTTCATAAGTAGTGATTCTCCAACCTCAGGTACATCTATATGACCAGGTGATTATGCAGTCTCTTCCTCAACTTGAGCAATGTGTGCACTTCTTTGACTTGTGGTGGAATTTTCTGGACACTCATAAGATCTATGTCCATATTGATTACATTTAAAACATTTGCCAACAAACCCTCTACCTCTACCTCTTGAATAAGGTCTTCTGCTTCTAAAAGAATCATTACCTTGAGAGGATTGTTCCTAGTGATGTGAGCTACTGGCTTCTTCTCTATGAGCTTGCCACTAACCTCTACCACTTGGTGATCCTCTTCCTCTGAAACTTCTACTTTTCCCTCTCGAACTTTGTGCTTGTTTTCTGGAAATCTTCTCCTTTGCTTTGAGTGCATACTAGTATGCCTCTTCCATTGTTCTTGGACACAAAAGATTAATCTCATCATGAATATTATATCTCAATCCATTGAGATATCGAGCCACTTTCTTTGTGTCATCTTCAATATGACCAGCTTTAATGGTCAACCTATAAAATTCCTCTGTATAATCTTTAATTGACATTTCTTTTTGCTTAGGATTTTGCAATTTCTTGAAAAGATTAAGTTGGTAATCTTTTGGCAATAATTTACCTTTTAGTTTAGCTACCATCCTTTCCTAGTTCTTGATCTTTGGCTTGTCTTTTCGTCTTCTTTCAACTTGGACTCCATCCCACTAGAGAGATGCATGACCCTTTAATCAAGTTACAGCAAATTTCACTTTCTTGTCATCAGTAATATTTTCATATTCAAAATATTTTTCAATTTCACTGATCCAGTCGATCAGTTTCTCAACATCTAGGTTGCCTTCATACATAGGCACTTCCAACTTGGGTTTGGAACTCACTCCCACAATTGCTTTGACGAGTCTTATCTCAAATCCTTTTGTTGCTTCTTCTTGAGGTTCCTCCTCTTCATCATTGACATTAGCCATGTCAATGCCTCCTCTTTGCACAAGTTCCATAGCTTGCAATCATGCTTGCATTTGTCTCATTTCTTCGAGGATCTCTGCATTCGCAGCTTGTCTTCCTCGTCCTCGTCCTCTTCCTCAAACTCTGAATGTCATTTCTTGGCAAAGAAAATCTTCTCTTGCACCTACAGGAGTTATTTCCTAGTTTGCTAGCAGTGGTATAGGACTTAAAAACAATTTATTGCTCATAAACAAATTTATGAATTGATATCAAAACTAATTATTATTGCTAAAATAATAATGTGCCTGCATCATATGGGAAATTTATGTATAGAACAAAAGGTTGACATCAAAACTAATTGGGTCAAAAAAGTACTATGAGACCAAAGATATAAAAATGTTCTTCACCAACCACCAAATATTGTAGGGCATATTCAGAACATTTTTTAAATTAGACTTGATAAAGGTGAGTGAAACAATATAAAATTTTATGTTTGATTTTAGTAACTTGAAATTTTGTTTTATTAAAACTTAATCTAATTTTGTTTTAAATTTTACTTTGAAATTTGTTTTTAATTTTTATTATTTTTACTTTTTAATAGGTTGTTGATCATAGTATGCATAATTAGGCTCGACTAACCAAAAATATTCAACTTGGCCAAAACTTGGAAAAACTTGACAACTTAAAATTTACTTAAAATTCTTTAAAAATGCAAAATTAATGCAAAATTTAGTTACAAAGTATATCAAATGAGTCTACAAAAAGTTGGGGAAGTGTTTTCTATTAGATTTGAATACAAATAGAGTACAAAATCACATTTCCCTACAAAAATAATAGCTAGTTGATAACTATTATGATTTTATGACGATTGTCTTTAAAAATAATCATCATAAATTACATATTTAGGCAAGTTACAATTTTTTTTTAAAAAAAAAATCCTTTCTTGTTTTAGTGAAAAATTGGGGAGAGGGTGTAGTCTCTGCACATTTGGCTAACTTCTCGCTTGACCTAGAAGGTTGCACTTACAGCTCCACCTTGTTACTAGATGGCAATGACACCTTTGCAACATCAATCTCATCCAAACCAATATCTCTCACTTTTACTATAGCCACATCCTCTATATCTTGCCTCTTAAAATTAGCAAATCTTCTCCTTTATAAACAAGGAAGGCTCCTCATTTTGCATGGTTCAATCACTATAGGGATTAATCTCATCCAAATCAATGAGCTCCTCTAATGTGTCCCCCACCTTTTATGTGCAAAACTAGAGATTGTATTGCACAAAAACTAGGCCATTAAGTCAACTTATTGTGCTACTTTGGGTGAATGTCATCAAACAAATTCTAATCCCCCTCATAGCCAAAAACGCTACAAATTTGAGACACATTTTGGAGAGCTAAGTTTTGAAGATTTAGAGTGTTTCTACCTCAATCTGCCCACCAAGCACCTTGAATAAGATATTCAAAAGTTTGGAAGCAAGTAATATTTTATTAATAATTGTAATTTGTAACTAGTACGATATAAGTAAAGACCCCATATTTGTTTACTTGGTGTTTGGATGGATCTCCCTCATGTAGGGAGCATCAAATAAAAGAGCTTTCCCCTAGCTTTGCTCTGTATCTTGGTGACAAGATGTTTGGGTAAAACTGATCACTAATTGCTAGGACTTGCCTGAAAGTCTTTAATCCTGATACCAAAATATTGTTTCACGTATTTAAGCTACATTTTATGAGCAGGAGTTCAAAGATCATGTGGGATGATCCATGTACAGCTGTGGCTTTTTACAGCTGCCTGAAACATGCATAACATTTTTCAGTCTTTTTATGTTGAAAGCCGTCATCAACACGTCACAGTAGCTTTGAAGGTGCAAGAGGCGGGGTGTTTTCTAAAATAAATTTTCCAATCAGTAAAATTCCCAAATAGCTTCAGCAATTGTTTATAAAATGTACTTAAACATGCTAGATGTATTAACAGTAAACTCTATGCCTTTTTCAAAATTAGCCTACAATACATATATTTCTTATATTTTGAGCAATAGTATAGTGTAATTCCGTCCCTTAAATAATTATCTCTGACGCTGGGTTGCAGGAGATATTTCCACCCATATAATAGAATGGTTTTGTTGCTTGTGTCACATGACCTTGTATGCACCAAGTTAATTAAATATTTGAACGTTATTTTTATTTTTATTTACTGTTCTTGGCACTTGCTTAGATGGTATTATACGAATAGTTGAAGGCCTTCTCCTAGCCACATTGTCTGTCCATTGACACAACTAAGAATGGCCTTGACTGGCAGAAATACACAGTATAATTTGTCTCTGATGTTCTGATTGGCCGATGAAGATAAACGCATTTATGTTATTGGGTTTCATTAATCCCAGTTCATAGTGGACTGCAAAAATAGCAATCAACTTGTTTGAGCCTGTCCAAACATACATGGTCAAATATAATGCTTTGACCACCTTTTGTTGAATCTGAAGACCCATATGTAAAGATCTTATCCAGAATTAGGATGACTACAGAAATTAGTTGGGGCAAACAGTCCCAGCACCATGATATTGTGGCCTTCTTTCAAAAGCTCCTGATTCCTTTTCTATTGGCAATTGATCATTATAATCTCAAACTAAACTATTACGTCCACTCTATCTGCATTAGAAATGACGGAATTCATTAATGCTCTACTTTTAGGTTCAAAGATAGTGCTTTCAAAAGGGTGCCTACTGCATTCTAACTCGAAGGCCAACAATATATTAATTCAAGCATTGTATTTGATGGACTTATGCAATGGAGCTAACGTCTTATGCCACAACATAAAATAATAATCATTTCTTCAAAGAGCCTTTGGGTGAGATTACTGTCAGCCAGCTGCATATAACTCTTCTCATAAACTATCTCATTGGCATATCCTTATGCAATTATGTATTGATATTCATTAGTCCCAAGGTCACTGGGACAGAAGTAAATGATTAATTTCAAGTTCAAGAATATACTAATCTAGCCCAACTAGCCTTTAATAGTACAGCAGCATAATCTTTCGATCAACATACAAGGAAGCTAACATTATCATAGAGGACTTTCTTAACATTTACAATTTGCATAAGATACCATGTTATGGAGGTTTGATTTTCAAATTGCCCACCTTGCTCGTCTCTATTCAGATCTGTGTGGTCATTAGCCAACAGAAAATGTGTGCTCTTTTCAACAATATCACTGTAATGGCTTACTAAACAGAGTAAAATGCCAACTGCTATTTATAAACCCCTGCCGTACTCTAGATTCACCTACCAATAAATTTAGATCAACAACAAATCTAAAAACACATCCAAGTTTTGGTAAATAACACTGGACGGTTGTCTCCTTTTTGTCAAACACAGGAGCATGTAACAACAATCTATGTTGAAAGAAAAAGGTCAATTTGAAACATATGAAGCAAATTTATATTGGAATAAAATTGCCCTCAGCAGGCTAGAACATGAATTTCATATATGCTTAACAGATTGTGTGACTTATGTATCAATGACAACATTGAATAGAAATTTTATGTAGGTTGTTAATCAATGCTAATTTTCACAGGTATCAGGAGAAAGGTGGTAGCACTAATGCAGTAACTCCTAAAACCCATAAAAGTACACTGTCTCTTAATATATTTCTCTCCTAGTAGGGTTGGGAAAGAAACAAACCTAAGTGTGTGTGTGTGTGTGCGTGCACACACACAAATGACCAAATTAGCTTGAAAGTACATTAGGACTTTTAAGTAACAATAGAAAAGTAACTGAAAACTACAAAATCAAAACAATGTAAACCCAATAACAGGGGGTAAATCCGAAAGGGTTAAACCCTAAACCATATGATCTAAGCATTAAGTAAAAAACCCCTTGTCGGAAATTTATGCCATAATAGCTTTTCATCTTGTACTTTTTTGAATCTTATAAAAAAATGCATTTTCCCAAACGAAGGCAGTGATTAAAGTTCCTAAACCAGGGGTACACGGGGATGCATCCCCTGGGGTTTTGGCCCCCATACCCGTCTCAGAGACATTCCAGGGGTGGGAGATGCCTTAGGGTTTCCCCAACGTCTCCAAAAAAAATTTCAATCGGGATGTCCCCGGTCGGTGGGGGCATCCCAGGTATAGCAAGGGGACATTCAGCCGTCCCCTTTTTCCAGCTACCATTTGCAATAAAAAACAATCCGAATTTTTAAAATGTTTTTTGTTTATTGTTTTTAAGTAGGTCCCACACCTTCCCAACCCTAAAATGAAACATAAAACTTGCTTACAAAGCCATTTGAGCTCATTTTTACATTCCAAAAAAAAAATTGCAGCTAAAAGCAAAGTGAGCAAGACAAAGATGAGGGTTTGAAGGAGCTGTTGAACAACAAAAACCAGCATTCAATAGCAAAAAGGAGAGCATTAAGGCAGCAACCAGCAAGAGAAGTGAAAGAAGTAAGTGATTCTTCCATTTCTTTTCTGTTTTTTTTTTCCAATTTTTTAAGTTTAAATGATGAAATGTATGAATTTTTGTGTTTTTTATTTATTTTCAGTTTGCTAAAACCAAAACAAAACAAAATGAGCAACAGTAGTGAAAGAAGTGGGCATGTTAAGAGGGAAGAAGTAGAACAAAATGAAACCCAAGGAGGGCAGCCTCAAAGAAATCTATTTGAATGCCCTTCCGGAGATTTTAAAAAATATGCACAAGGCCCTTTTAATCCTAAAAATCCTCTTCTTCAATTAGCAACATGCCTAGACAACGACAAAGGTAAAAACACGAGGGGAAGTAGATTGTGGTTATGTCACATTTATAATGAAAAATTTAATGGGAGCTACACAAAAATTTATTCTCATCTATTGGGTTATATGGGCCATGGGGTCAAGGTTTGTAAACAAATAAAAGACCATGAGAGGGTAGGAGGTGTACAGTTGGATTGCATGGAGGCAGAGGGACAGTCTATGGGGCAGTCAAGTACAAACACAATCCATACCTCATTACCTATGCCCTCTATGCTTGGTAGTCCTAGTGTTGGTAGTGGTAGTAGTGGTGCGGGTGGTGTTCATATTTCCACAAGAGGGAAGAGGAAGGCTGCTACTTCTAGTGAGCAGCAAAATACAGTTGAAAATATGTTAAATGTGCAAGCACGAGATGTGGCAGATTCTTCCATTGCCAAATTTTTCTATGCCCATGCTATCCCATTCCATGTAGCACGTTCTCCCTACTTCAAACAAATGTTTAGAGATGTGGCAAATGTTGGTACCTCATACATTCCCCCTGGAGAACATAAATTATGTACTACACTCCTTGAAAAAGAATATTCTAAGGTGAGTGTGGTGATGGAGGACATGAGACAGTGTTGGATTAGAATAGGTTGCTCTATTATCATGGATGGGTGGACCGATATTAGACAACGGCCACTTATAAACATCATAGTCACATGTTCAGCTGGTCCATATTTCCTTAGAGCCATTGATTGTTTTAGGAAGCATAGGATGCAAAATCAAATTACATACAGAGAGATCGGTTGGGAGGTTGGGTAGTAATGTTGTGAGTGTTTAAATTTAGCATGTGTGTAGAATAGCAAGTTTGATGGTTAAAAATTAACACACAAGCACATCACCCCAGACCTTTTATTGACTGTGTTGAACAACAACATTGAAGACAGGAGAGGAGATGGATGAGTCACGGCAAGTGGTTGCTTGTAGAGGCTAGAGATATTTAGATGTTTATTTGCAACCATCACACCTCACTTGCTCTCTTTAGGAATTTTCAAAGAAGGAATTTGTCAAGCCTATAGAGACAAGGTATGCCAACTATTTTATTACCATTTAGAGGATGCTTGAGGTGGGGCTCCTATAGTGTAGTAGTTAGTGGAGTGAAATAGATGGTCCTATGTGAAGAGCCTTGGTAGGGAGAAGCATCAAACAAAAAAAATTTGATGATAATTGGGTGATTAATGTGAGGGTAAAATTGTTATTGATTGTTGGTTTTATAAAAAAAAAAATTAAATATGATTTTTATTATCAATATTTTTTTATTTTCGAAGTTCTAACTTGTCTTTTTTGTTTTTTCAAATTTTTGTTTGTAGATATATTTGCTCCATCATTTCACCAGTTGTGGATGTCATTAGATATGTTGATACACACTCTCCAAGCCTTGGAGAGATTTATGAAACATTTGACCCCATGCTTGGAAGAATGAAGAAAGCAATTTCTGATAGGGATCCTAATTTGGGATTATATAAGCAAGAAATTAAGCCCATTGTGATGTAACAGTGGAACACTATGAACACCCTGCTTCATATGGCAGCCTTTGCTCTTAATCCCAAATGGTATGTACCAAGGGCTAGTAGGATGCCTCCTTGCGATGACGATGAGGTGAAAGATGAGTTTATGAAGGCCCTTGCAAAAATGTATTCAATTGAGGAGGCGAGTCTACTTCGTGCACAATGGACTGACTTTTATAATCTTTGTGGTCCAACATTCGGAAAACCAAAGGCCAAGGTAGATAGAACTACACTAGCTCAAAGGGATCCTATTGGATGGTGGTCATGGCATGGGAAGGATGTACCACAATTGAGGATGCTTGCTATTCGCCTCCTTTCACAGGTAATACATTAACATAATTTACTAATTTGATTAGTGTTGAACATTTATATAATCATAATTGAATGTCCTAATTAGTAAATTACTAATTTAGTTTTCGTCTCCTTTCATAGGTTGCCAGTTCCTCTGTTGTAGAGAGGAATTGGTAAACATATAACTTTATTCACTCTATCAAGAGGAATAGGCTGACCTCTACACACAAAAGCCCAGAGAATTGGTGGCACGTGCATGAGTGTTTCAGCTGACTCAAGATCATCAAACTCAGTGTCGATAGACTCTAGCGTTAGGTGGGATGTTGATCAAAGGATGCCACTAGGTGGTAATGAGGGGAGACACAAGAGGATTGGTTGGAGTTCCATTAAGATAGACTAGTCTCTCCTTTGGCGACATAGTGGCAATAACTTCAGACTAAATTGATTTTGATGTAATGTTGGCAGATGCCGATTAGAGGCAACCATCATACTTTCTATTACTATGTTTTCGACATTTGTGACTATCATTTTGACATTTGTAGTGCAAACTTGTAGCCTTTGGGCATTTTATTTTTAAAATTTTGAATCATATGCACATTGACTGTTTGACATAAATTATGGAAGCAATTAAGTAGCTATAGTACTATTAATTTGTTTGACTCTATAATGCATATGTTAATATGATACATTTGCAGCTTTATCAATGTTCATTGTTATCATTACTCATATGAATATCTGAAATTTGAAATTTCCCTATATTTTTAATATATATATATACCCTGCCGTCCCCAAAAACCCCCTAAGAAAATCCCGTCCCCGAAACATGCCCCTCTGTCCCCCGTACCTCTTGGAGATAGGCAAATAGTAGTAACAGCAAAATGTCAGTCCTCCAAAAGTGTCCTACAAATGGCGCCTAGACATGAATTTATACCTGCCTAGAAATAGGTCTCATGGGCCCAAAATTTGGCGCCCTACAAGTCAAATTTAAATTTTACTTTTTATTAAATATTTTATATTTAAATAGTTATCATTATTTACAGCTGTGATATTGATAAACACATTTTTTTAAAATTTAAAGTACTGTTGAATTTGGCCTAAGGAAGGCAGGACATGACAGACCTGTAAATGGTGAGGCTACTGGCTACATGAGAGTTCCAAGCTTGGGAATTGGAGCTGATAACCCAACTAAACCTTGCCGATCTAATTGTGGAGAGACCTGCTGAGAGACTTGACGAGAAACAGCTGGAAGAAGTTGAGGTGAGGAAACAAAAAGTGCTGACCCTGTCGTAAATGGCTGCTGCTGCTGTTGATAAACTGGATGCTGACTTAATTTATGATGTTGCTGCATAAATGTTTGTTTAATAGAAGATGTTTCAGGTTTTCGTTCAATGTTCAAGCCATTTGCTTGTTGCAACTGTGGCATTTGTTGTAGCTGGTTTCTGTTGCTGAAACTGCTGCTGCTGGCTTTGTGGGTGTTGTTGCTGGTACTGCTGCTGCTGCTGTTGATGCATTTGCATCTCCTGACGCTCCCTATTCCTGAATTGCTGTGCATGGAAGATCTCTTGTAGGTTCATTACTTGGTGATGATGTTGCAAAGTATTTGCATTCAATTGCAAACAGTTTAAATCATTTTGTTGTAAAGGACTGTTTCCAGTCTGCTGTAAGGACTAAGGAGCTTATGTTATTTTGCTGAAGAGTGACATTATTTTGCTGAAGACCATTAATATTATTATTACTACTCTGTTGCAAGGAAGTTTGCTGCAGGACAACTATACCACTTCCTTCTGTTGAATTTAGACCAGCCCAAGGTTACAGTGTTGTTCGATTTTTTTGCAGTGTTGTTTGCATGCAGGAATATTGCACCTGTGGCATGGAACTATGCTGAATAGGTGCAACAGTGTTTGGTTGCATTGATGTTGCAGAAGCCTGTAAATTCAACTGTTAAAACTGATTAGAATGCTTCTCCTATTGCTGCATAGAATGCAAATTACTGCAGGACTGAAGCAGGAATCCTTGATGTCCCTGTTGTTGCAGAGTGGATTTTCCTGAATTAAATGAATTTAGAACACTTCAAATTTCCTTCTCAACAGCATCAATCTTGCCTTGTGGAAATCCATGTGGAGTATTGCCCTTTGAAACTTGGAAAAATTGCATCATACGATGAACTTTGATTCTATACAGCTTTAGCTTGTCAAGTTGATCAGCTGCCATAGTCTGCCAAAATAACAATTTTTTGATGCTAAAAATTGAACCATTTGCTAGTGCAATCAGACCATCTGATTAAATTATACCATAGATAAAATGAGAGCAAACTTAAAAGTGAATCTACCAGCTAAGATTTCATAGAAGGCATTTAGAGTGATTCTCCTAGGTCAGAAAAATATATATCCTTCAGCTTTTGCAGCTTCATAAAAAATCTATCACCTTTTCTATCAAGATCATTGCTATAAAGCGATGTCTTGATTCTAGTAGACCGAGAAGAATGCTAAGAAGAAACATTATTTGGCTTTGCACAAAATAGAATAAGGGGAATTCACAACTATAGAATCATAGATGATGCATATAGTATAACAAAAGAAACATATCACAAAAACCATATATGTAATACACATCAGATGACATAAATCACAATGACGGACCAAATAAGATAGCTGTAAATGTTATCTTTAATTAATAATGCACAATTTAGATGATGACTGGAAGCAGATGCTAATTTGAAAGACTTGAAAGTACACAAGCATCATAAGGGAAGGTTGTGGCAAATTACACTTACTGTGAAGTAAGGGGCAATGACATAGTTCCCATAAAGCATCATTAAGCATTGGAAACTGTTTTCTAATAAAGAAATGGCAGAGTCCCATAACTGAGCTAACAATGGAGACAGATTAATTCTTCTACAGCCTTCACCAACCAGTCTTTTATACGTACTTCTGCTACTTACGGATGCAACACTTATTTTACATCAGCCAGTATAACCACTACTCTCCATGTATGTACACTGAATATTCTAAACATCATTCACCTTCAGTTTCCGTTGAGAGCCTGTGATCTGTTAATGGCCAACAAGGTAGTCTATTGCTGCATTTTGGTGATGAAAGTCTATCCACGGTTTATGGTGTCATTCAAAGTAGTCAAAATTGTCATGAGTGATAACTCTATAGAGAGAGAGAAACTAGCTAAGACTGAAATGGCCTAGAACGGCCAGTAAAGTTAACACCAAAGAGAGGGAGGATGCTAACAAATCAATGCAAGGACATGCACCCCAATGCGTGTTTCAAGATTGGTAAAGCTTTTGTTGCATGTAATGCCACATAATCTATCAGTTTCTCATTATTGTTATCCATATTTAAAAGATCGGCCCAACTTCTTTTTTTAATTCAGCGTATTTTATTGAATTGCAAATTATTAGAGTATTGTATTTGACTTTGTGCGTAATACTCACATTGATCAAGGTATTGCTGGGCTTTGACATCCAATCTGAACAACAATCTGATCTACTCATTTAACGAGTTGACTAAATGTTATTGTGTTATTCCTAGTAGTAACTGTGGTGTACTTCTCATTGTCATATCCTTTCCCCAGCTCAAGTGTAACTTAAGTGTGTTCATAGTTTGATAAAGAAAAGACCTTCAAAAATTTGACATAGTTCTTTCATAAGAAGATAAGTATCATGCATGAGCCCTGATACTTATCATGGGTGGCCTCCCAAGAAATCCCAATGCATCACCTTTATGTGCATTCCCTAGATGCAATGAGTGCTAAGTAGACCAATCATGCTCATGAAAGATGGGTTCCTATAAAACACTACTACTGAAATATGGATCAATGAGATTGACCCAAAAAACTAGACAGCTTAATCCTAATAAAAACATCATATGAGAGAGAGAGAACATTGGCTAAGATTGGAATCGCCAGTTATGTTAATAGTGGAGAGAGGGAGGGAGGATACTGTAGAGGAGAAAATTTGTTACTCCTGAGTTTCTAGGACAAAGAAGAGTCTACAGGGAGCAAATGGCCCTCAACTACCTCAAAGGAACAGCTCAAGTGATAGGATAAGATGGTGAGAGTTCCAAAAACAGAAAGAGTAGGCAATAGAGGTTTTCTAGACAAACTGGCGAGCTCTCAGCCAAGGACGACAACGCAGACCAAGGACAACAGCACGGCACGCTATCATCCCCATGGCGCACTAGCATCTCGTATGGACCAAAAACTGACAATATCACATAAAACAGCAAAGTGACTACTTCTATTCTGATTGCTAAGAACCAGTATTACCCCAAGTTTCTAGGATGGGGACAGCAAGGGATAGTGGGACGGGTCCCCAAGTTTCCGGATTTTGAGGCCAAATTTGGGGACGGCAAGGGGGGCGACTATATAAAATATAGGGAAATTTTAAATATTCATATGATAACATGGCTAAGGCATGCATAATATACATTATGGAACCTTAACATATAACATTTGTGTTCAACATTATTTGTCAATAAATTAAGTGTCTTTCCTGTATGTTGAATTATCATTTGTTAATTGTTAGTGATACTGATAACTGTCAAAGAAGAACACAACAGTTAAATTAAACAGTCTTATTGTATTTTTTGTGATACCAATACATACTGGAAAAATACTTATGCTATACCAATTAATGGGAGGATTTGTCTAGCTATAGGTCTGGATTATGGAAGACCAAATGTAAACTACAATGAACAAGGATAGGATATCCTACTGCGTTGACATCCTTATTGGAATTACTAATGAAAAGAATTTAGAACTTGAGGTGAAGAAAATTGACTTAGTTTAGCTATTTAACTATTGAACATTTATGCCTAACACATAATTGCACTTGCATACAATAAAGCATCATAAGTAAGGTATGTGATCTTGAAATTTAGCACTGACATTTGAACTAGATGCTACAGTCAATATTGAATAATTGTATCAGTTACACTTATTCAAAGTTTCAAGACAACAAGCGGTGGCACCAATTTATTTCATGGGTGGACATAACTAAGTTCACACTCCCTTGCTATGAAAATGTGTTTTTTTTGTTTGTTTTGACTATGCTTTGATGCGGGGGACAACTGACCATCCTCAGGATGGCCAAGGGACTTCTAGGATGGCTGACTGTCCCGGGGACGGCCAGGAGACTCCAAGAAGTCCCCTAGCCATCCTCGTCCCCTGTCCCACTGGTCGTCCCTGGGACCAGTCAGCCGTCCCCCATCCAATCAATGGCGCCTCATTTGAGGATGGTTCCCTATTTTTTGGCAAAAAAGGGGACAGTCCCCTGTCGTCCCCCTATACTCGGGACGTCTCGGGGACAGGGACAAGGACAGGGCATTTTAGGGAGGGATGCATCCCCGGGTTTCCCTGCTAAGAACTCTTGAAATACAGGAAGATAACAAAGTATAACAGAACTAAAATAAAGTAAGGTAAACTAAGTAAAATGTAGATTAAATGGAATGTAGATGATAAAACAAAGGAAGAGAAAGAAATCACTCACAACCAACCAAGAAATGAAGCCTCTAGTAAATAAATATCTTCAATACCTACACAAATAATACCAAAAGAAAATGTTGGGGCTGTTTAGAGGCTTGTCATAGTCAAACCCCCACTTTGGTGTTTCCACCTCCACGAATAGCCAGATAGACAGATAGATATAAAGATAAATAGACAAGAAGACAACAATGCATGGACAAGGGATGTGAGAAATCACAAAATGCTCAAAGAAGTAAGACAAATAGATATCACTTGCAAGGCTTGAGGAAGCCAGAGAGAGAGCATGAAAGAGATAGTTGTGAGATCCACGAGAGTTGCAAAGAGTGTTGTGAGAGCTTGAGATTGTCGTAGCAAGTTGTAGAGAGTTGTGCAAGCTTGAGAGAAAGAAAGAGATTTCAAGAGAGAAAGAAGAGAGAATCTCCAAGAGAGAAAGACTCCTTGAGAGTGAAAGAAAAGAGTGAAAGAGCAAGAGAGAGACCACGAGAGATCAAAAGAGACCAAATGAAGTGAAAGGATAGATTTTAAAGTGAGAAGAGGAGGTAAAAGAAGATTCCCAAGCCATTACAAGGCGTCCCGAGCCATTTCCATCGACCAAGGTAGGTGACAAGTGGCAAAGAGCTCAAAAACGGTTGTTTGAACATTGAAATGTCATGAGATGCTAGCACAACGTGCAACCTGCATGGTGTGCTAGTGTCCAAACAAATTATGCTCAAAAATTATGGGAAATGAGAAAAACACAAGGTTAATGCAAAACTGACACAAGAAGGTGGCTACTGAAAAGAGGTCTTGAGCATCCTAAGAGAGACAGAGGCTGCTGCAAGTGCTAAGATGATCCTACACAAATACTAAGGGAGTGGACACTAAAGTGGATTCAAAAGTGTAAGTGAAATTGCAAGGGTATGCAATTTTCAGCACTACAGATTCTAATGCGTCAATACAAGAACTTGTACTCGCAACATTTGTTTCAAGATTGGTAAAGCTTTCATTGAAGGTAATGCCCACATAATCTCTCAGTTTCTAACTTCCTCATAATTGTTATCCATATCTCAAATATCAGCTAAAAAGAATATTTCCAGATTATTTCATTAAATTGTAAATTATTAGAGTATCTATTTGACTCCTGTGCTATACTCATACATCAACCAAGGTATTACTGAGCTTTGATAGCCAAGCTGAATGATGGGCTGAAGATATTAGAGTATCACTTAGTCAATTGACTAACTGTTAGTGTGTTATTCCTAGCCGTCATTGAGTTCTACTTCTCTCATTGTCACATACTTCCTTTCCCCAGCTCAGGTGTAACTTAATCATGTTCATAGTTTGATGAAGAAAAGACCTCCAAAAATTTAAGATAGTTCTTTAATAAGAAGTATCATGCAAGAGCCCTGATAGTTATCACTTACTGGTATTTCATGTCCACTATACCAATTAAATACTGTTTTAATATATCCTTCTGTATGTTCTTTCTTCTTTGATATATTAATTTCATTGGTTCTGATATGAGTTCCACATAGCAAATTACAAATCATTTTGCTGATCATAAATCATTTCGCCTATCTTGCAAATTGGTATTCTAATTTTAGATTGTACCTTACCAATCACTCAAATATCTATCCCCAGAGAAGTGAAGTGTCTACAATATTGAAAATTGATCAACAACTGGGAAGAAAGGAGATTACAAAGATGTTACCTTATGATAAATTTTCTCCTAACAGACAGTAACATTTGATTGTCCAGTTTGACCTGATGATTCCACTGATGCAGAAAAATTCCACAGTTTCTAAATATATAAGGACACAATAGATTTTCTATTATGCCAAAATATCAACAAGAAAGATTGAAGGTATATCTTCGATTGATGCTTGATCAAGTCTACCATGTACAGTGGACAGATAACAGGAATGGCCAAAATGTGTCATCTATTTCAGTTACCATTCAAATGAGAGTATAATAAAAATATTGAGATAAAATAATAGAAGAGTTAAATGAATTTTACATGTAGGGACATCTGACAGCCTCTGGGTTTGGGCTTGTAGTAACTGCTTCTGCTGTTAAACAGAGCTCTGTTGCTACTGCCATTGCAATAAACTACCAGGTGTGTGAAGCATTTTCTGAAGCTCTTGCCATACTGAGTTGGACTGTGGTAACAAGGGTGGTGGTTGTTGCAACTGCTAGGGCTAATGTTGGAGCCGGGAGAGAAGAAGTTGTTGTTGTTGTAGTTGTTGCTGCAACTGCTGCAATTGCTGTCATAACAATGATGGTGATGGTTGCTGTGATTGCTGATATTCATAAGTTTTGGCTTGTATAATCCGGTGGAGTTGTTGCCATTGCTGTTGCTGTGCCAACAAACTTGAAACATTAAAAATTGATGGTTGATGTTGCTGAAGAATAGGTGGCTGTTGCTGTAAAAGACTGTTGTTGCCTAAAGACAGACTGCCAGTGAAATGTGTAATATGAATTTTTCCTGAAATGTAAGATAATTGAAAGTAATGGTGTTATCTGTTTTGCTTTTGTTGAAATGTGTGTGAGAAATTATTGAATGGGCAAGCTCTTGCAGCCAAGTTATATTGGCATTGGTGTACTAGTCAACATCAGCTTTGGGTTCGTATTCTTACCCACAAGTATCTTAAGGATGTTAACACTTTTGACGTTCCTTGTTACCCTTTAGAAGGAAGGGGATTGATGATTTGGAATACTCTCAAAACGGGGGCTCAATTGGTTAAGAACGGGCTTTTCTGGATATGTCATTCGGGTTCCCAAGCCCTTTTTTGGTGGGATTCTTGGAATGGTTGCCTATTGTGACCTTTTCACACATCGCCCCATTGCAAATGGGCACCCCCCCGTTTTTGCTTTTTTTGCGTTGGCGTCACAACTGGTTATCACTTGTCTTTTTACAATGAGGTCATCATTTTGAGAGTTTCAAGTCAGTCTTCTGAGAGTCATTCGAGCCAAGTCAATAATCTATGCTTGAATCAATGCCTAAATGTCACAGAAGTGCTCAGAAGGCCTGGGAGACGAGGATCGCCTATGCTTTCGGTTAATTCTGACACTTCCTATTTTTTAGGGAATCTGCTTTTTGTTTTCATTTTTGGCATTTTGGACCAAACAAGGTTCCCTATTTTTTAGGGATTTTGCTTTTTCTATTTTTAGAAAGTCAACCCTGGTCAACGAGTCAACTTTCCATCTTTAGATCCAAAAATCAACCAAAAAATCAGAAAAATCATTGAAAAATCAAAGTGAAAATCAAAAAATCAAATCAAAAATCAGGAAAAGCATGGAAAAATCAGTCAAAAATCACAAAAAATCAACCCAAAAGCATGAGAAAATCTAGAAAACCATTGAAAAATCAGTCAAAATCATGAGAGAAATTGCCAAAAAAATGAACTCAAAGGCATAAAATCTGTGATAAAATTATGTCTAAGTCTGGAAAATTCGCCATCAAGCAGCATGTTCAGCCATGAAGGAAGTTGTCCCTTAAAATGTGGGACGTAGCAAAGAATGGCAGGCCTTCTTCAAACTCCGCCAAGCCTTGAAGAAGAATGGAAAGCACCTTTCAAAGTCCGCCCAGCAATGAAGAGGGATGGCAAGGAAAGTAAGAGGTCAGCCCTTAAAAAGTGGGACTTGGCAAAGAAATTCCAAACCCCGCCTAGCTTTGGCAAGATGTGTGGAAAGTCCGCCCAAGCCTTGAGGAGGATGGCAAAGCACTTAGAAAGTCCGCCCTTGACTTGGCAAAACACTTGGGAAGTCCGCCTAGGCATAAGGAAGGAGAAAATTGAAATTTTTTGCTAAAGTGTTTGGTGCCTTGAAGGGAAAATCCAAAAATTGCCGAAGTATAGAGGCCTAGAAGGAGGGAAAATTGAAATTTTGACTAAATATTTTAACATTTTCAAGAGGAGAAATGCTAATTTTGAAAGGCAAATGCTTGAGAAAGTCCGCCATGCCTTGATGGAAGGTGGAAAAGACTTAAGGAAGTCCGCCTAGGCCATGGCAAAGGAAATGTGAAGTCCGCCTAGCATAAGAAGAGAAGAAAGATTAAAATTTGCCTAAGTCTGGATGCCTAGAGAAAAATTGATGAAGTTGGCCAAGTATACAGAGGAAAATGCACATGGCAAAGAGGCAAGAAAGTCCGCCCTTGCCTAAAGGGGATAAGAATTTGTCTAAGTATCATGGAATTTTGCCTAAGGGAGATATCCAAACACAGACTTTGCCTAGAGAAATTCGTCCAAACAAGAAAAATTTGATTTCGGCATGAGAAAATGTGCCCAACACAATTTGAAGTCCGCCATGGCAGAAGAAAATGAGACATTTATTGGCAAGATGGCTAGAATTTTAACTTGGCTAGACGAAAATCGAAATAAATTTGGAAAATAAACTTTTAGCCAAAGAAAAAAGGAGAGAAAATCAAAATAGCCATGGGTCCAAAAACGAACGGGTTGGAAATAAATTAAATATTTTGACATTTTAATAATTTATTTCCAATACTTAGAAATATAAAATGCCTTGGACAAAATAATGGATGGAGAGGCAAACTTCAAGTCCGCCCAAGGTGAAGATGTCCAGCATGAAGCAAAGTCTGCCCAAGGATGGATGTCCAAGACAAGTGCAAAGTCCACCTGGAGAAGTGTCCGAGACAGTCCAAAATCCGCCCTCAAGCATGATGGAAAATTTCTAAGGCATGAAGTGCCTAGAGGGGAGATGAAAATGGAAAAGACAAGTGAAAGTCCGACTTTGCCCAAGCATAGCATGTCCAAACCTTTATGAAGTCCGACTTTCCTCAAGCAAGGCATGTCCAAGGCAAAGTAAAGTCCGACCTAGGCCTATTGAAGAAAATGTCTTGAACATTATGAAGTCCAACTTTGATTGAATAAAAATGTCTAAGATTGCAGCAAATGAATAAGTCAAGACACAAGTAAAGTTTTCCAAAGGAGAGGATGAGAAAATTGGCTAAGTGTTGGAAAGAAAACAAAGGAATAAAGAGGAAAAGTAAAGAAGAAATGAATAAAATCCTTAGCACAAGCCAAATTCAGAATTGAAGGCAAATCCACAGGAAAAGTTCGTTCGAGCATGGAGATGGCCAAAACCTTGGCTAAATGTTGAATGGTCCACATGAAGGTGTTGCAAAATAGCCAAAATTTGGCTAAGTCTGGGAAATACTTCACAGAGGAAATTCCAATTTCCTCCATTGTGGCGAAAGCATAGAGGCATTCTTCTCCAAATCCTAGGCACTTGAAAGAAGCAATCAGGACAACTTCTTGAGGGATTTCATCTCCTGAAGAATTAAAAACAAGCTTCCAATCAGAATTAGATGGTGACAAGAAGAGTGTTAGAGCCATCTCATACTCGAGACAATTTCTCAACTAGTGGGAGATTAGGAGAGGAAATCCAAGAATAGCATCAGCCCAGTTCAAGCGGAGGAATTTCAGAAGCAACCAACTGAAGTCGGACACCTACTCAAGGAGACTTCTGGACCTCAAAGATTCAGTAGGCAGAAGAGAAATCCAAAGTCTCTGAGAACTCCAAGATCTAAGCTGGAAGGAACAAGCAAAGGAATAGGAGTCATGAGCAAGGAAAATATTCTACAAGACAAAGCACGTGGAAGAAAAAGCAGAGCAACCAGAGGCATCCAGGCTGCGGGGTGGCCTCGATAAATCTTCCAACCAAATCATGAGGTGTGAGAATCAACATGCAACAACTTTTTCTATTTTGTATTTTGGTTATATTTGTTGAAAGGGACAAGTATCCATAGAATGTAGTCTTTCTCATTGGTTGGGAAGGAGTTAGTTTGTGACAAACCCTGAATTAGGTTTTATTTTTTGTAATCTCGACCCAATTTGATCCTAAATCAGTCTTGGCTATTGGTGTAATTGAGAGCCTATAAATTGAACTTACCTCATTTGCTAGTGTGGAGCGACATGTAAAATTGTTGCATTGGACTCTTTATGATATCAAAAGCTCTTATGCATGATTTGCTTTGAATAACTTTTATTGTCAAGTAGTAAAACAGGTTGCATATCTTCTACCATAGATTAGAGTTAAATTAAATTAGTGAATTTACTTTTCAAATGTTGAGTTCTGAAATGAATAGAGGTGATGTGGATTAAATAGAATTGAAATATTACTCCCTATACTTGAATGGATGATTTGCATTCGATGCGTAAAGTTAGCCTGAGCTTATAATTGTGGATTCTTAACTTCGGTCTCATTCGAGGCTTGAAAATTATAATCACACCCTTAGAAGATTGCACCCACTTTGCGTAGTTGTCCTAGGGAGGTGAAACAAAGTGTGGTTATTTCCTTTCACCTAATCTTTACTGTCTCTCAAATTCCTAGGCATAGATTAGATTCTCTAAACCCTCATCCTTTTGCCATTTTTTTTGAGATCCGAACCGAAAGTCCCAACTGAAGAAGCTTTTAATGATAAATCCGTCTAAGTCCCGAACTTGTGAAAACTTCTTTAACGTAAGTCCCTTTGTGTATTACCAACAAATCACAACGCCCATTGGGCTTATCCACATGTCAATACCTAACAAAAAAAACCTTGGAATCGCCATATGATCTTCTCACAATCTTAGCATACGCGGTGGTTTTTCAAGAGAGGATAGAGTGTCTTTGGACTTTTTATTCTGTGTGTTCAGTGGATGATAAAACGTACACCAACATTGCCCTCCCATTCTTTCTGCTTACCTTCACCTCCAGTCTCTTTGTGATCATTTTACTGCTACTGGTTGGAATACGGCTGAGCATTACAAGTGTGTTTGGAATATTGGATTGGTTGCTAGCCTTATGTGGAAGCAATCCTCGGATTGACCACCAAGAGGGTCAGAGGAGGATAAGCAAGAGTTGGTTCGGATTCTGGGATCACGGGAATGCAATTCCTTAGCGGGGCAAGATGTTTTGGCTTGGAGTAACAATGATTTATCTGTTAAGTACTTTATTTCCGCAGGTTATGGAGAGTTGCTTAGGCAGGTGTTTGGGGACATTGAGGTTCCTTGGTGGAAGCAGGTGTGGAATAATTTTTTTGTGGCCCAAGTGTAATTTTTTTCTATCACTGGCAGTGTTCCACGAAAACGCATTCCCCTCCTATTTGACAACGTTTCAGAAATGGGAACGTTTCGGGGACGGGGAAACGAGTACCTGGCATTTCCCATTGTCCTGCCACCACCACCGGTGCTTTGCCGGAGACAGGGAAAAGTCTCTATGTCTCCCAAGGAGACTTGGAGACATGGAGACGTCTTCAAGTTTCCTTGAGAGACGTCTCCACGTCTCCAAGTTTCCTTGGGAGATGCCAAGGCGTTTCCCGTTGAGCCCCACGTCAATGGGCCGACATAACTTGAAAATTTAAAGTAAATTTTGATTTATAATTGTTTTGGGGTTACCCTAATTTGGCATGGGCCTCACCCCTTCCTCCAAAACAACACAAAACCTTGGAATTTTATCATTTCAATCACACTTTCAAAGACTGATTTTTTTTGCAGCCAGCTGAAAAGGAGGAAAAACAATGAAGAAGTTTGATTGAAGGAGTGAAAAAAGTGATTGCAAGTGTGATAGGAGTGAGAAGGAGCAAGAAGAAGAGGAGGAAGAGGATTCTACTCCATTTTGGAGAGATTTTTCAAGCACAAGGTAGGGTTTTTGAATTTTTTTCAGATTTCTTGTTGTTTTTGTTTTATTTTCTGAGTTTAAACATGTTTTTTTTTTCTTATTCATCTGAAAGACTCAAAATCAGATTTGATGTTGAATCTTGAGGGAAAAATGATGAAGATGATGAATCATTCATCATTTTTCCCTCAAGATTCAACATCAAGTTTTTTATTTTAAAAATTTAATATTAAACTTGTTTTTTTTTTCATCTCAAAATCAGATTTGATGTTGAATTTTGAGGGCAAAAATGATGAATGATTCATTCATCTTCATCATTTTTCCCTCAAGATTCAACATCAAATTTTATTAATATTTTATTTTTTAATTTTTAATTTTTAAAATAATATACAAGAAATTTTAAAATCCTTAAATTGTATTTTATTTTCAAAATTAAAATTTCTAAATTTGTGACCTAATTTATTAAACTAGAGCTAATTTAATTTTAATTTTGTGAAATGGAATGTCACTTTCTAGTAGGCAAGACAGGTGGGATGACATGGGAATCCATTCCCATAGTGAACATGATTCAAATTTTAGACACGAGGAATGGGGGATGACCTTGGGGCTGATCCACCATGACCCAATCTAGTTCAAAATGGTGAGAGTGCACCAGCAGTATAGGTTGCCCTTCAAAATTGTTGGCAAAAGTATGCTAGAGATTCCTTTTGATCCTAAATCTCTCTCAACAGGTTTGCTTCCAAGAATGAGACACATCCTACATACTGAGGTGGGGAGACAAGGAAGTGGAAGTGCAACATTTGTGTAGGGCTGAATGGTTTGGTAGCATCCTAGGTAGATGCCTTTCTTTGGGCGAAAAGATGCGGACCCTTGTAAGTTTGAAGGAACCAAAATATGAAATATAGAGATGGGTTTAATGAAGCTTTGGTGATTCCAGGAGCTGATAATATTTGGATCCTACTACTTTCTGCTGGGAATGACCCTTGACTGACATCCGCGATGCACCACGCCGCCTCATGCTTGTGAGGCAGGAGGAATGATGTTTGGGTCTCCAATCACTTCCACTAAGGTCTTAGCTAGAGGTGTAGAGAGCATGAGTTGGAGACATTGCAAATTATTCCATATTTGATATGTTTAATGTCATTTGAGATGGGATATATGAGTTCTTTGCCAATGGAATTCCATTTCATGTTCCACGGTCTCCTTATTATAGGGAGATGATGGCTATGGTGGCTATGGTGGCTAAGGGAGGAACATCATATGTACCACCAGGTGAGACGAAAATGAGGACCTCGATCTTGGATAAGTGCTATTCCAAGATCAATATTTTGATGGAGAAGATGGAGGCATGTTGGGTGGCATCTGGGTGCAGTATAGTTATGGATGGGTGGACGGACATTAGCCATCGTCCACTCATCAACATCATGGTCACATGTGCAGAGGGCCCATACTTCCTTAGAGCAGTTGATTGTACAGGGCATCGCAAAGATGCTGATTTTCAGTTTCATCTCCTCAGGGAGGCTATTGAGGAGGTTGGGCCACAAAATGTGGTCCAAGTAATCACAGATGCAACCCATGTGTGTAAAGCAGCAGGGAAACTCATTGAGGCAGCCTATAGACATATTTGGTGGACCCCATGTTGTGTGCATGCCATGAACAATGCACTCAAGGACATGGGGAAGATTGATTGGATTAGAGGAGTGGTCACTGATGTGAGAGATGTGCAGATGTTTATCTGCAACCACCACACTTCCCATGCACTCTTCAGGACCTCCGCAAAGAAGGAGTTCTTGAAACCGGTGGAGACCCGATATGCATCATATTTCATTCTCTTGGAGAGAATGATTGAGTTGCAAGAGGCATTGCAAGTCATGGTTATGACTAATGAGTGGAATAGGTGGGCCGAGGCCAAGACAGCACAGGGGAGAAGGGTGAAGGAGATAGTGAAGAGGGATGTGTTTTGGACTGATGCGAAATACATTGTCTCCATCATTTCTCCAGTATTCCAGGTTATTAGATATGGGGATGGGGATGCACCTAACCTTGGAGAGGTGTATGAGTGCATCGACTCTATGCTTGACCAGATGAGGGCTGCTGTGCAAGTGAAGGACCCCTCTCTAGCATTCTACAATGAGCACATCCGGCCAATCATTCAGCACAGATGGGACAAGTTGAACACTCCTTTGCATATGGCTGCCTTTGCCTTGAATCCTAAGTGGTACATGGCTAGACCGGGTAGAGTGACACCGATTCAGGATGATGAGGTGAAGGCGGGTTTCTTTAGGTGCATAGAGAAGATGTATGATTCTAGAGATGTTGGCACAATTCGCACTGAGTGGACCAAATTTGTCACTCTTAGAGGCTATTCAGATGCAGCAAAGATGGATATAGAATCTATGGCACAGGAGGACCCACTTTTGTGGTGGAATTGTCATGGTCCGAAATCTTTGACCACCACTCTAGCTATCCGTTTGCTATCCCAGGTTTCCAGTTCTTCAGCTGCTGAGAGGAACTGGTCTACATATAGTTTCATCCACTCTCTTAAGAGGAACAGACTTACCTCTAAGAGAGCAGAGAAGCTTGTGGTTGTACACAGTGCTTTGTGTCTCATGGATCGCAAGACAATTGGGTACAAGGAGAGTCTAGCGGCACGATGGGATGTGGAGCCAGAGGAGCCTTCACAGATTGATGAGGATGATCCTACCACTTTAGATGCAAGGCTGGTTGGTGTGAGCTTGAGGGATCTTGGCCTCGTGGAATCTAGCAGTTCCAGTGATGAGGAGTTTGCAAATGATTAGAGGCCTCCATTCACTAAATTTGAGTTTTGACATTTTGGCATTTTGTCTTTTATAATGCTACTCATTGTAATGATGAATCATGTAATCATCTTTATAGACTTTGTGATATCTCATATGACATCAGATATTCATATTTTCGATATAATAGAAATCTCCAATTTGACAATTTTATTTAGCAATTAGCATTCAAGATATTCATATCTTCGTATTTAGATTTAGTATTTCAAATTTTGCTATGTAGTATGTTATAATTTTACTAATTTCCTATAGTTTCATTGAAATGTAATTCTTATACTATTATACTATTATACATCTTTTCAAAACTAGTTTTTCAAGTACTATAAGTATATGTATAACTATATCAGCACCACCACCCTGCCACCCCCCCACCGCCGTCCCCCCGCTGTCTCCCCACTGTCCCCAAACTTAGGCCCTTTGTCCCCCCGCCTCCAAAACACGTCCTAGACGTCCCCCCATCCCCCAAGCCCGTGGAACACTAGTCACTAGTGGTCTAGAAGCGATGTCTTACTTGAGATAACTTGTGCAAGAGAGGGTTCTAGGGTCCCTCGATGTGTGTTTTGTGCAGTAAAAGTGAAGAGAATGTCTCTCACCTCTTCTTCCAGTGCTCCTTTTCTAGAAGCCTTTGGCACCTTTGGTGGGATGTGTGGAACCAGGCTTGTTGGCATGTCTCTTCTTTGGCAGAATTCTTTGCTCGATGGGGGAAGGCCCCTGTTAAGATTTTTTTTCTTCAAGTTACTTGGGCTTTGGGACCGACTTTTATTATCTGGCATATTTCGCTGGAGAGGAATCGTAGGATTTTTCAAGATGTGAAGTTGGTTGTTCAACATTTGTGGTGGAGGATTCTTCATTTTGTGGGAGAAACTACTATGGCTAAGGGTGACATGGCTGAGGGTGTGGATCCTGGGGAAGTTGCCTTTTGTACTCGTCTCAATCTTCCTCTTCAGTGGGGAGCTGCTCAGAATGCTAGTCAGATCATGAGAAACAAATGTCATCATCCCCTTCGGAAGATAAATAGGGAGGGGCGTTGGTGTCCTCCTCCTCAAGGTGTGTTGAAAATCAACACCGATGGTTCTTCTCACAAAAATCCTGGTCATGCAGGTATTGGAGCTGTTGAGCAGAATAGTTTTGGGACTGTTGAGTTTATCTTTTCTGTTTATAAGAGTTGGTATACTAACAGTGTGATGGAGACTCTTGCCATTCTTTGTGTTGTGAAGCATGGTTGTGCTTTTGGGTGGAGACGAATCATTTGTGAATCTAATTCTCAGGTGGTAGTGACTTTGTTGAAGAGGCAGCAGTTAGAGGATGTTAGCTGGCATTTGGCTGTTATTATTAAACAGATTCTTAATCTGTGTGCTTCCTTGGATTCTATTTATTTTTGTCATATTCCGCGTGAATGGAATGGGGTTGCGGATTGTTTGGCTAGATGGGCTTCTAATCATTTGCAAGATTGGAATATTGTGGAAAGGGGTCAATTACCCTTGGATTTGTCTCAAAAGTTGGACCAATTAGTGGAGATTGATAGGGCGGTGTAAAGCCCTTGTTTTGTACTGCTCTTTTTTATTTGAATAAAATTTTTACCCCTCTTTTAGTTAGTTAAACAAGGAAGCAGTTTTAAACAAGCAAATGATGGAAAGTTTTCAAATTTTCCAAACTATTTAATGTTAATTTGCAATACCCCAATGCAAAAGCTATTCAACAAAAGTTGTGTCCAATAAGTTGGAAATACAATAATTTGCGGAGGTTGGATTCTAAATGCTAGCAAGGATAATATTGCAAAACAACCATTTTACATGAAAAGAGGAAAGCATTTTCATTCATATAAGGTAAAGTAGAAAGTGTTTATTCCATCTGAACAATACTGTTAGCACACTTTTTCAATTCATTGTTGACTGATATTCTTTTCGTTATTATACTGTTCCAAATATGCAACTTCAATTAACCATAATGTTTTTATTGAATAAGCCAAAAAAACTCATAATAGCCTGTGCTATGTGAGATCTTTCTGAAAGGAGATTATCATAAAGAAAAAGAAGATTGTCTTGCCCTAAACTAGTTACTTTGTAAAAAAATTGATGTTACAACTGGTTCAGGTTACAAGTGTTTCCATACACGAAAGTACTCACTCAGTTTGAACTAAAGAAGAGGATACAAATCTTGTCATAACAGTTGAAGACTGCAAATAGTTCTTTTATATTTAGCAAAAAATAATTCCTATTTGGTAGGCATCATGCTGTTAGCCCTCAACTATATTAGGACAACAACACCAAAATTACAACTATCTGCGCTATGGAGTCTAGGAAGCACCAGCAGTGATTACCTCATTGGTCCCTACAAAACACAGTATAGTCGGCAATTGTTAATGATAAGTAATTTGAAAGGTCCAAAATAAAAAGTCAATATACAACTACAAGGATGACAATTCTCATGATCAAATATCATGAGTAACATAATCATCTATCCTTTCAAATCACTTGCAGACACTAAAAAGTATTGAACTATGTCATGAAGTAAAATTGTTCTTAGTCATATAGTTGTCAGAATAGGTTCTATCCAGCTTTCAATAAAATTATCTTGGACAAAGAACCTGGCAAACTTGAAAAATATTAGGTGTATAAAGCCTTTCCACAAAAAATAATTGGCGAAAAAAATCTACATACCTAGCAAGTGGTAGGCAATGTCCAATCATAATAATAGTTCTAAATATGGTGTAACATTTGAACATCAATGCATTTAACTTTAAATTGATGAAAGACATTAAAATTTGTGCAAACATAGCGTTCCTTCAGTACCCTGTGAAACAAAGCTTTGCAGAGGATAGTACGATATGTAAATTGATTAGACAATTGGTACAGCATATAAGGCACTTTCTTATGCTATGTATTGTCAAGCAAAGTGATTATTTGGTTGACAATCATAACCAGTCTTAATAAGTAATTATATGCTTGAAGTCTGTATTTAGGTCCATTACATAGATAAAATGCAAGTCCTAATTTTGGATCATTCAGCATAGGTGGTAGTTCCACACGAGAAGTTAGAAACAGTCCCAAACAAGGGAGATTTATTACTAGTAGTTCCGCATGAGAAGTCAGGGACACTCTCAAAAAAGAGGGATCCATTACTTTGCAATTTTGTTTCCCAATGCAATACGTGCAATCCCTTGCTTCCTGCATAATTTATATGAAGATGACTATGAAGATGTTGTTCTACTACATAAGCAATCATATAACAAGCAGTAATGTCTAAATTGAGAACAATTAATTGGAAAAACTAGTATTTAAAATAGAATGAGAAAAGACAGCATAAGCAAGGAAACAAAAATATCATTACCTGTCACTAAGAGACTTTGTGGCACTGTTGCAACTTGCATGCTCTTATTCGGTTGAAAATCAAAAATTCGAAAAACAATATGTACAATTTTTTTATTCAATACATGAAGGAAGCTATCTGCAAGAAAGAATATATAGTTAGCAATCAATTCAATTTCTTTTTTTGTAGTCTTTGAATATGCTATTTGACAGTCAAGGATGATTGTACCTGGTAATACAATGTGTTGATCATTGTTCAATACAACTTGCATTGATTATAACATTGTTTTGATTGAGAGTGAATTGTCCCTTTGCATGGAAGTCTCGTAGGATAAAGATAATTGCTGATTTATCTTCAATGTATTCTTGATAGGTAATGTTTCGTAGCTCAGGGAGCAAGTCTT
>VDFB02000002.1:25498653-25599744 GCA_007258455.2 Sequoia sempervirens | reverse complement strand
AAATGGTTTAGGCACCTTTTTGAAAGGAAAAACCACAATTTACAGATGAAAAATAGCACTAAAAATCTGCCTAAAGAATTTGGACATGATTACATGTTTTTCAATCACTTCACACTGAAATCTCCTCCTCACAACAATTAAACACATTTTCTAATCCACAAACAGCTCCAAAATTGGCCCCAAGAATTTGTAGGTCATGCAACGAACTGTTATGCATTTTACGAGTCAAATAACACTTAGAACATGCCCAAAACACATAAAAAAGAATAACCCAAACATTGGAAAGGATTGTAGACAACATTTTTGAGGTTAAAACAATAGTTTACATTCCTCCAACAACCCTAAAAAAACCCACATAAAGTTTACACGTGATGGAGAATAGTTTTGATGCCCAGGAAAAGCTTCCCCCACTTCCTCGCTCACTAATTCTCATGGCAACAAAGTCGTCATGGGATGGCGGGCAAACACAAAAATTAAACCTCTAAAGCTTTAAAAAATCATTGCAAAGGTTTTAATAAAATATTTATAAAGCTTCTCCTTCCAAGCTTCCTCACCAATCCCCACTTCCCCACTAGTTTCTTGTGACGTGAGCATTTCCTCCAATGGGCTAGCAAGGAGGGTCAATAATTAGCAAACTTTAAAATTTATAAAGTTTGATGAAAATATTAAACTTTCCCTAATTTCCTCTTATTCATGTGCAATATCACTTTAGTAATATTTAAAATATGTAAATTATTTTAAATATTATGTTTTAAAACTTTAGGAATTTTGCAAATTTTAAATTTCATATACATTTAAACAAATGGAGAAAATTCACTGCACGGAAACTGAGACACCTAGGACCGAGATTTTTTTAAAAGCAATCATTAAAATATATTTAAAACATGGATTTTAAATTAGATTTCACCCAACAATTAGAATTTTGGTACTTCCTTTATAAACTGACCCATAGGACATGTTCACCGCAACCGAAAAGCATTAAAATAATGCATCATATGACCTCCATTTTTTATGAAATCATAATTGAAGATGTTTTAGACCAAAACAAGAAATGGGTTGCCTTTAGAATGCAAAATTTGAAACTTTCTATAACACCAATTTTAGCCTAGTCGTAGTCAGAAAAGGGTTAAATAGCATATCAAAACTCATCCCAAGGGCTTGAAATTGAGCATGCACATTACCATATGCACCAAAAAATATTCTGCCAAAGTAATTTACAAGATAACTTCTGAGTTGAAAAATTTTAATCGACAAAGAGTGCCTCTGTGGTAGATTTGATAGGATACAAGCCTAAGCTTTGTCAATACACTGAAAGGACACAAGCACTTCCAATTTGCAAAATTTGAAGGTGCTGTCATGTTGATGATATTTTATTTATTGGAAAAATGAAAGGTATGACTTCAGAATTGAAATCTCAACTTGCTGCTAAATTTGAAATGAAAGATCTTGGTGTAGCTAGACACATTCTTGGGATGGGAATTAAAAGAGATAGAGAGAACAGAAAGCTATGGCTTGGCCAAAGTAAGTATGTCAATTTAATTTTATAGATAACATGAAATATTGTAGACCACTGTGTGTTCCCCTTTTTGTTGGAACAAAGTTATCTATTTTAGACTGTCCAACATCTCTATCAAAGATGGAAGACATGAGTAGAGTGTCTTACCAGAGTACAGTTAGGAGTTTGATGTATGTTATGGTTTGTACTAGACCAGACATTTCTCAAGCAATGGGAGTTCTTTCTAGATATATGTCTAATCCTGGTAGAGTTCATTGGGATGAAGTTAAAAGAGTCTTTAGATATTTGCATGGTACCTAAAATTATTCCTTGTGTTATCATAGTAACGTGACTAAAGATGATATTTCCCTTGATATTCATGGTTATGTGGATTCAGAATGTGCAGGTGATATTGATAATAGAAGATCCACCAGTGCTTATGTGTTCACTTTATTTGGTGGTGCAATTAGTTGGATGAGTAAGAAATAGGTTGTGGTTTCTTTTACCACTACTGAAGTAGAGTATATGGTAGCTACTGATGCTTGTAAAGAAGCCTTTTGGCTAAAGAGACTATGTTTAGATATTGGAATAAAATAGGGTGTAGTGACAATTTATTGCAATAGTCAGAGTGTGGTATGTCTAGCCAAGAACTTGACATTTCATGCCAAGACCAAGCACATTGATGTACAATATCATTTTGTTTGAGATATGGTCGAAGATAGCAGGATGAAGTTGGTTAAGGTAGAGACTTTGATGAATGTTGTTGATTCTTTAATTAAGCCTGTGAGCACAAAGAAGTTCAAATGGTGTTCAGAGATTATGGGCCTTTTGGCCCCGAGTAATTAAGAGACAATGTGTACTCCCTCCTATTGCTCTTGCAAGGTGTTCGACAAGTGGGAGATTTGTTGAAAAAATATGTCTCAACCTTGCAATTATATAAAGGTTATTGTTGATAGGATATATATATATATATATATCCTAGTTACACTGATAGGTGTAATATACAATGGAATCAAGGGGGGAAGTGGGATGCATGTAAATAATTTTTTGTTAACTTTTTTAGGAAACTACTAAAATGGCCAACATACATTAGATAAATGATACATTGTAAATCTAGACTATTAATTATTAGGTTTTAGATCTAATGGTGGATATTTTGTTGGTTTTTCTTGCCCTAGAAGGTAACCCTATTTTATGAGGGCATTGTATTATGAGTGCGAGAGAGACGATGATGTTTTCTGAGAGTCTGATAGCAGTTGTGTTGTCTCTTGATCTCTGGTAGTGATACTCTTGTGAGAACCTCGCTCTGAAAGTATAATCTTTGTGATTTACTAAATAATATATTGGGAGAAGATTTTTGAAGTATGGGGTTTTCTCTCAAAGGGTTTTCCCCATAAATCACTATGTTGTGGTATGCACAAAATATTTATGTTTATTTATGTTTAAGTTTATGTAACTATTAAAGATATGTAAAATTTTTGCATTATTCTCCTCTCAGGATTTGTGTAGGAAGTTGTTCCGCTACCTTAGCTTCCTTACAATGATGAATCACTTTGGGATATCTTCAATCACCAGGTATGTGCAGGATCATGATGGGCTAAAAAGTGGTGATATGATGGGTATGTATAGGGTATGTGGCTAACAACCTTTTTTTTACTCAAAATTGATGAAACCAAAAGGGCTTTTAAAGGAGATTCTTAGCTTTCCACCAATATAAATTATGAACATATGAATTTAATAAATGAAGGTATTATTCATTTTCTATTTGAATGCGGCTAAACTCACTTATTGATAGGTTGATTGAAAAAGCATTTATATCTTTCAAAGTATTATCACATTTTTGAATCCAAAACATACGTCACGATACATGCTTCATATACTATAGTATTTTAAAAAATTGAATTTCATGAAGTTTTGACCAAGTTAAGGTGGTCAGACATCACGAGTTTTATATTTTTTAAAGTTGTAATAAAAAATTCATAATTAATTATTTACTTGGAAAAAAAATTACGAAAAAATATGCATCACATTTGAACATGGAGTCCTCTACTTATATCCCTAAAATATTATAAAAAATATTATCATTTATTGTGGTTAGGTTAGTCAGAATGGAGACCTTCACTTCTTATTTTTTTTTTTCCACGAAATCTATGTACTTGTGTGCATTGAAATTTCATATTTTTTCGCAAATAATTTTATTTTAAAAATAAACCCTAGTAGTTTTAAGAAACTAGATTCAATTTGCTATAGATTCTATTCTTACATATTTCTGAAATAATATAGATAACTTATTCAAAATTTTATGTCAGGTTGCCTAACTCTATTTTTTCTAAATTTTTTGCCACTTAAGGGCCTATTTTTTCCATGATGATCCTACACATACCCCACCCTAATAAGCCATAAGAATGCATGTACCTTCCTTTAGGTAGAAATTAAAATGATAATGGAAGATGGAATCACTTAGGAAACAAGTCATTAGGCTTGGTTCAATAGCTAGTTGCATATCCCCAACCTAGAATCCATCGTGATTCTCCATTGGCAACCATTATCAATCCATGAAAATGCTAGATCTTGAAATGAAATTGAGCTTGAAGACCTACAAAAATGCTATAATGTTGCTCCAAGACTTCAAAATTTCTTGCTCCTTTCTCTTCAATGCAAATTTTTGAATCTTTTTCTTGCTTGATCACTTGTCTTTGTTCTTTCTTAGTTCCTAGTTGTTAAAAATGAGTGTGAGACTTAGATTTTATAGGAATTCCATCTAATTTATTGTTTATTAGATCCCAAATGCCAACATTTGTGAAATTTGAATTGAAAGGACTTTAATTTCCCACTCAAACCCTAAAAAGGCCCCAAATATGACTCATACACCCAAGGTGGCATATCGGTCCCACCTAGGGGGACTCATATGCCCAAGGTGGCATATGATTCCCAACCTAGATTTTTGGGGTGAGAGAATGTCACCCGGGGAGTTGAAATATTGAATGTATTTATTTAATTTGTTAGGATTTGAATTGAAATAAGTCATGGGATCAATAATAAAGTGTCTTAGGGGCCTATTAATGATGATTTAAAGGGTGACAATGCAAGGGTACTAAAATAGGTCCAAAATAAGTGTGAAATTGTACTGTCTCCAAGAAGGGAGTACAATTTTTGACACTACAATCACATGGATGTGAAATTTTCCTTCTTGAATGGGTAGTTAGAAGAGGAAGTCTAGGTGGAACAACCATATGGTTTAGAAGTGCAAGGAAGAGAACATGTCTACAAGTTGAAGAAGGCTTTGTATGGCTTCAAGAAAGCACCAAGAGAACATTTCGTATGCACTAGAATTGATGGATTTTTTTAGAAGAATGGTTTTCAAAGAAGTAAGTGTGAACCTACCCTTTATTAAAAACAAGAAGTTAATGATATTCTTGTTTAATTTTTTATGTTGATGATTTGTTGTATACAAGTAGTAGTTATGAGATGAAGGATGAATTCAAATTTTCTATAATGAATGAATTTGAGATGAAAGATTTAGGTCTCATGAAATATTTTCTAAGAATGGAGATTTATCAAAGTGAGAATAAAATTTGCATTTGTCAAAAAAAGTATGCAAAAGATATGTTGAATAAATTTGATATGGTTGATTGTAAACCAGTCTCCACTCTAGTAGCTCATGGAGTTGTGTTGTGTAGATATGATGGTGTTAAATGTTATCAGATTTTCACCTACATGTTCAATTAGGTAGAACCTTCTAAACTTTCATACAAATGGTACATCTTTAACCTCCCTAAGTTAAATTCAATTATACAAATGAAGCAACTTTACAAGATTACAAGAACACAAAATTATTACATTCATACAAGTGAATGAAACATAAAAATATTGTACAAATCTTTTCTGAAAATTTTAATCTTTATTGAATATGATTAAGTACGTGTGTCTCACACAACAAGCCGTGAGAATGACTTTTCCTTCATACAAATAAAGACAAATTAATACATAAATAAATAAAGGAAAATAAATGTGCATGTAAGAGGGATGACAAGTCATTGTTTGAATGACTGGTTAATGCTTGTCTCTCTTTGGTGTTGTCCTTGTTGCTTGTCCTTCCTAATTTCCTTGCGCTTTTGTTCCTAACTTGTTTGTTTTATGTGTAGCAACAAGTGTAAATAAACTCTAATCATATGAGTGGGATAAATGTGGCTCCCATAAGGGTTGAGCCCAGCTCATTATTTATGCACAAATTTTAAAGTATACTTCAGTGCATTCAAACAAAATTGCTATGTTTAAAATCTACAACAACAACATTTGAAATGTAGATTGCAATTACAATATGTCACTGCTAGAGACTTCCTCTTTGCGACATTGAAAAAAACATAAAATAGCAAGATCATTCAAGAGGTATAAAGACAGCATGGAACGTTGGATAAATCTATTTTGCTTGTAAAGCTATATGCTCTAGAATAATAATACATCATGTCTAATATCATCATGCTTCAGAGAAAGGCATCCCATGTATTTAGCATGTAAGCTATCTGTAATAAAAAAAATAGAAGCATAAAAGTTACTTCATCTCCTTATGTTTATTTGAACAAACAAATTGATGTAAATGATCATCTGAGATGCATTGCTGATCATCATTGTATGAAACTGTGAGTTTGAAACTAGAAAAAATATATATTTAATATGAAGGAAAATACAATGTTTCAGCAACATGCACAATGGTTCCAAATGACAGACATAAAGAAGTACAGTATTTGCAAATCAAACAACATTGTCATATCCTAATACTATTGTGAAGAAGGGAAGTCATTGCAGATTCATAGATTTATTAATGTTGGAGGGTTTGTTCCTAATGATGGAGGAACTAAGTTAAAGGGAGAAAGGCATGTTCCTGATATAAATGATAAGTTCATATGTTCACTGAAATCTTATTCTGTGGGTGGGGAGATGAAAACTTCTACGGGACCATGCTACAGTGGTGAGATTTGTGACCCTTTGAAAACTCTATTGTGACATGAAATGAGTAGTGAGAAGCTAAATTGGCATCTATTCTAACGTTTATTCTATGACAAGGTGAGGAAGCTCTATATTGAGAAGATGTGTTTGTAAAGGTTCAAATTATATTGTTGATGGTGTTTATCATTAAAGGAAGTGTGAACATTTGTACAAGACTTCCTACAGGTGCAAAAGAAGGTAAAACCAGAAATGCCTAATATCAATGCAAGAATCAAAGCAATGAATTAGAGTAATACATTGTGATTAATAAACAAAATCCTCAGCATGTAGATGATGTTAGCATACTAATGAACATATAGTTGTAGAAGCTATATTTTCAGTCTCTTTCATACATAAAATTAAGAATCAACAGTCTTCAGGAATTATCCAAAATCTAAATTAAAATGGAGTTACAAGTTACAGATTCCTAAAGTAGAGCATGTCATTGTTTCAGCCTTCAAGTTAAGATAAGTTGGGAAATCCTTGGCTATCAAATTGTATGGAAAGAGGCCTTTGTGGAACCTTTAAGGTTTTCTCTTTTCCTTTTCAGAATGTCACAAAAATGGGAAAGGAATTCAGTCACTGGAATGTGAGATCTAAGAACAAAGCCCTCAACTTACTTGTGGCTACAGGAAAGAATTTCACAAGTGCAATCATGAAAAAAAATAAGACACATAATTCATCATAAAAATTTCCTACAGAGCTCTAGAACCCTTATCATTGGTGGAAGTCGAGCTTCTTCAGGAAGCTTTAAGAAAATTTACCAAAGGAAAACACAAAAAACCTCGTGGGTTTTGCACAGAAATAGGAAAATCTACAGAAAAATACAAAGAGCCCTCGGGTTCTCGCAATAAAGAGTGTAACCATGGCCATAAGAATACAGTGAAGTTTTTGTATTTACAGAAAAAAGTAATAATGTAAAAAGAATGAGAGTTCAAAATGAGCCTATTGACAAAAATGACCATGGCGACCGACAACAAACAAACACATAAATCATGCTCGAAAATAAAAGTTTCATTTACTGTGATTAAAGTGATACAATGTATAAGTCTTACTTTTTTCGGCTTGAGCAAAAAATTCCCCAGTCCTTAGCTTCAGAATTCATCACCTGTGGATGAAGTATGGCAGCTCTCCAGCAGGGAGAAAGTGTAAGGTGAAAATGGAATGAAGTGAGTGCTTATCCACATGATTCCTCTTTAGGGTTTCATTTACCCTAACTTTGGCCAATCTCAAAAGAATTTTTGTTCTCTTTTTAACTTTGTAATGAAGTTAATACTTTCACATTGTACTTGTACGTGTCTAGGAGTGTCATCTTTTGGACTTATGATTTTTGCTTGGATCTTTTGAGTCAAATGTTTTATTTTGTATTAAACATAAAATGTAAAGAACATTTATTTAGGTGATATCATTATAAATTTCATTATTTAAATGTTGAATGTAATACAAAATGTGGCTTGCTTTCAAATTACGGTCAAGGGAGTTAGTTATTGAATGTAATTATGCTTTGCAAGCATATAGGGAGTTTGGATTTAGTTTGCAAACATTTGGAGGAAAAATTAGAGCATATTTAGGGATCTCATTAGGGTTTGATAAGATCAAATTGACTTTTTCAAAAAAATTGAGTTATTTTGGTGATGTTTTAGGCCCTAAATTTTAGGCTTTTTGATGGCTTACGAAAATGAGGTTTCTAGAACCTTGTTTTGTGGAAAAACTTAGAGCTTGGCTATTTAGCCATTTTTGTAACTCATTTGTAACTTAGTTCTAATTATGCAAATTTGGGGATTTAGTGATTTCTCAGGAATCCTTTCTCAACTTATGTATGCTTTGTAACTCATTTGGGAAAATGTAATATAGAAATTACCTTGGAAACCAGTGTTAGTCTCATCTTACCTTCATTCTTCTTTTAGATTATGTAGATTGTGAACTCTGCTTATTAAGTTGCATTTGAACTTTTTTTTTTAAGTTGTGGAATTCATCTTTCCTTCTTAAAAATATATGCAGAATCAAGTCTCTCATGAAGTATTTATGCATAAGCCTACAAAATTTTATGTTGTGTAAATGCAAAAAACTATCATCAGTTTTCTAGTGTATGTTGATCTATTTGTTTCATAATCCATGTCAGTTAGGTGTATCACCATAAGGAATACTAGTTACCAGTTTTAATTTTAATCATTTTCATTAGTAATCTTTCTCTTTTTTCCTTCAAAATTAGTAGTTTAGGTGATATTACCAACATAGGAAGTTGGCCTTTCCCAGAGGTTTGGTCATATTCAAATTTCATACTTTTTTAAGATCATTCCCATGTTAAACTGGATTGTTGAATTCCACATTCAACAAGGTGCAAAATCCTAGTGTTAACAATTTTGGCATGCCCAATGGGACAAGTTACACATCATATTGTTGGTTTGGTATCCAACCAGTAAGTTTCAAACTTTGCAGAAGTTATTTTAGCATACTTGGTGACTCTATGAGGTGAAAGAACAACATAATTAGTGTTGTCATAGCTTATGAGAAGAGTACAAACAAGAAGTACAAGAGAGTTTAAATTTTTGCAGCTGTCACCACCTAGAAGACAAGGGAGAGCAGCAAAAAGAGTACCTCCTTCCAAGAGAGTACAGTCTACACCACCTGGTGTTAAACCAGAATCAATGTTTTCATTACCAAGGAGGAGAGAAAGACCATCCAAAAAGCAGAGTGAGAATCGTTCAACCTCACCAAGCCTTAGAACAGCAAGGTCACCTTCAAGTAGTCCAATGTATTTTGATGTCCCTACAGGCTTTACAACTTTTTTCTCTTTTAAGTTCTGCTATTACAACAAGTTCATCAGCTACTATTTTTACATATTTGAATCCACCTCAGCCACCTCTAATGGCTGCCAGAAATCAGCCCTTTGTGCCATTTAATGGAGGCAGCCCATTAATTTTGGCACAACATAATGACATACCAGTGGCAGCTTTAAAGAGCTTGCCAATCTTTACTGGTGAAGACCAAACAACTTTAATTGAGCACATAAGGGATGTTGCTTCCTTATGTGGTGTTCATCATATTACACAAGAAGACGTAGTTGTAAGGATACTTGCAACATATTTCAAAGGGAGAGCATTACAGTGGTTCAAGAGTCTTGGAGTAGGTTCAATTGCGACATGGGATGAGTTGGATGACAAATTACACAAGTAGTGTCAAGATAGGTCTGATAACTTGTCTCTATTAGAGCAATTGACTACAATAAAGAGGGCTCCTCAGGAGCAAATGAATGATTTTAATTTTAGGTTTCAGAGGACTTGGGATAGAATCCCTACAATAGTGAGACCACCTCCAGAATATGCATTTTTGTACTATTTGAAAGCTCTTAACAGTGACATAGTTGTTATCATATAGTCAATGGGTGGTGTTTCCCTACCAGATGCTTTTGAGACAACAATTAGAGCAGAAAATTGCTTAATATAGGCAGGAAAGATTACTCCCAGGCCACCCATGCCTATTTTTCTAGAGATACAACCAAATATGCCTCTTCAAATTCCATTATTTACACCATTACCTGTTGTACCTGCTTTACCAGCTGCTAGTAAACAATAATTTGTTGTTCCAGTACAGTCCCAGGAGTTGCAAGAAATAAAAGAGAGCCAACAAAAGATTGAAAACATTTTGCAGACCTTTGGTAACAAGTTGGTGAATTTAGAAAAACTACAATCTTATACCAGGCCTTATCAGCAGCAGAACCATGCCTCAAATCATCCTTTTTAGGGCAATAGGTAGCAATACCAAGGTAATTACCAAGGCCCAAGACAAAATATTGCTACAAGGCCTTTTTAGGCCTATAATCCAACTCTAATTAGTGTAGCTAGGGACCTTGTCCCTGTTCAAAATAATCTTGTTGCTGATTATGAGTGGTGCTACCCATGCAATCAACCACATAATCAGGCTACATGCTCCAATGGAGTTATAAATCAAGCACTTATGATACAAAATGCTTCAATTTCATAGTAGAATGTACTAAATAATGCACCTCCACAACACCAAGATCAGCTTACAAATGAAATTGCCTTAATTAAATGGCAAGGTGAAGAATTATGTGGATTGAATGTAGATAATTCTCCAATTGCAGCTAATATAAGGGCAAAGAAAAGAGATTTTAAAATCGATTAAGTAGCTGACAAAGGAAAAGTAGAAGTTGTAGGACCATCTACATCTCAAGTAACTCGTGTTTTGCAAAGAAATCAACAACTCCCAGTTAAGGAGTAGCCACACTTGCAAGCTGATCATGCTGGCGTAAAGGTGCATCATCAAGAAAACCCAGTTGTACCTTACAATATTATTGATAATATGAAAAATTTAAACATAATGATGTCTATGTGGGATTCATTAGCTATCCCAAGTAAAAAATAGATGTTACAGTTAGCCTTGCCAAATTTGAAAAATGTCTGATGAGTCTGAGTCTCCAATAGGTCAAGTTAGAGTTGTATTTAAAAATGATCCTCAAGAAAATGATAAACAACCCAGCAAAGAGGCAGGAAAAGACATCAAACCACCTCCATTTTATGTGTATGTAATCATAGGTGATAAGTTAGTCCAAAACTATATGGTAGACAGTGGAGCTAGTAGCTTCGTTATGCTAAAACAAATTGCTGACAAACTTGGACTAAAATATCAGCCTTTAGAGAAAGGAGTGATTCAATTGGATGGTACCTTAGTTAATACTTTAGGTGTTGTAAAAGGTTTGAATCTTACTTTTCACGCTTGTCTGAACTTTTTAATTCCTCAAGACATATGTGTTATAGATCTCCCACCTTTCTTTGCCTTGTATCTCTTAAGAGACTTTACAACTAAGATAGGATGTTATGTGTTAGCTGATTGGTCACATATTTTGTTTAGAAGAAGATATGGAACCAAAGTTGCCATTAAATCTGAAAAGTTGTCCAAATATCACATTGAGCCATATAACCCAAGTGTTATCAATGTTGTTCCTATTCTCTACACAAATTGTGTCGTTTTTACTAGCAGTGAGTTGGTCTGCTCAAGAACTTCAAGCAGAAGTTGTTCTTGATGTACTATTACATGAATGGGCAACTGAAAATGTGTTAGATAGTCCTAAAGACCTTATTCAAGATGCTGGTATGAGAAATTATGTGATGCTTGAACCTAATGCAGAAGTTCCAAACCTTGAAAAGGGAACAAATCAACTGTTACAACAACAAAATGAACTTTGGGAAATGTTTTTTTATGGTTCCAGAACTAGGAATGGAGTAGGTGGAGGTCAATACTGGTTTCTCCACAGGGGGGATAAGTACTTTTCAACCTTTTTTTTTGCTTTTATATGTTCTAACAACATTGTTGAGTATGAAGGACTCATTCAAGGCCTTCAGTGGGCAAGGAAAAGAGGAATTAATTGTTTGAAAGTCTATGGAAACAATGAATTGATAGTTAATCAGGTTAGAGGCCTAAATGTTGCCAAGAATGATGCCTTGAAATCCTACAGAAACAAAGTATGGAACATAATTGAGGAGTTTGATGCCTTCAATCTGATTTCAATCCCAAGAAATCAAAATAAACATGTTGACAGACTTGCAGCAATTGGAGCATAGTTTGATATCGTAGGCGATATCACAAAAGATAAAATACAACATTATGTTAAGGTTGTAATCAGGGAATTAATTCCTAATAACAACATTAACTAGTAGGTATTTGAAAGTGACGAACAAATTTTAATCTTTTTGCTTCAAGAAGATCAATTTTCTGTAGTAAACCAGGAAAAGATTAAACAATAGTATGATGATCAAGGGATACAGTTGAAGACAAATAAGTTTCCCAAAGGACTGGTTACCTTGGAGTCCATATTCAACACTAATGATCAGCTTAAGAAAAGCAAAGTCAGCATTCAAGTGAAGGAAGATCATTATGAGGAAGTGGAAATTTTTAAAGGTAAGCTTCTCAAATGAGGAAAAAATTGTTCAGCTAAAGATAGAAAAGCTTTTATTGCTTTATGCCAAGAGTATCATGATATTTTTGCTTAGCAATATTCTAATTTAAAAGGGTTTGATCCTCATATTGCACAACATACAATTGAGTTAGAACCTAGTGTCAAGCTTGTTAGACAAAAATAGAGACCTTTGAACCCCAAGCTCGAACCTTTAATGATCAAAGAGATGACTAAATTAGTTGAGGGGGGTATTGTATTTCCAATTAAACACACATCCTAGGTTTCTAACCGTGTTCCAGTTAGAAAGAATAATGGTGAGATAAGATTATGTGTAGATTTTAGAGACCTTAATAGAGCATCTTTAATAGATCATTACCCCTTACCTTCAATGGAACAGATTCTCCAAGCTATTGCTGGTTCTGAGAGATTTTCTCTTTTGGATGGGTATTCTAGTTATAACCAGATCTTAGTCAAAGAAGAAGATCAATATAAAACAATATTTACAACAAAATTGGGCACTATGGCTTACAAGAGAATTCCTTTTGGCTTGTCTAATGCTGGTGCCACCTTTCAGTGTGCCATGGATATGGCATTTCATAGTTTAATTCAGAAATTTCTGCTTATTTATCTAGATGATGTAACTTTTTATTCAAAGAATGCGGATGAGCACTTATCACATCTTAAGCAAGTTTTTGAAAAATGTAAAGAATATGGAATATCTCTCAATCCTAAAAAGAGTATTTTTGCAGTTCATGAAGGTAAACTGTTGAGTCACATAGTATCAAAAGAGAGAATTACCATTGACCCTGAAAGAGTCAAGGCCATACTTGAACTGTCATTACCCAATCACAAAAAAGGATTGTAGAGCTTTCTAGGTAGAATCAACTTTTTAAGGAGATTCATTCCTGATATTGCAAATTTATTACTGCCTTTCACTGTCATGCTTAAAAAGAATGTAGTTTTCAGTTGGACTAGAGAATCCAAACATAGTTTTGAAGAAATCAAGGAAGCTTTAGCATCAGCCCCAACATTGATAAATCAAAATTTTAATAAAGATTTCATCTTGTATGCTTTTGGTAGCATTAGTTCAATTTCTACTATGCTGGTTCAGAAAAACAGTGATAATTTAGAACAACCGATAGCTTTCTTTAGTCAAGTACTTGCTGATTATGAAGAGAAATATACATTTATTGAGAAACATGTTCTCGCTATTATCAGAAGCTTCAATAAGTTTAAACCTCTAGTTTCTAACAACAAGATTCATATTTTAGTTGCACGCCCAAGTGTAAATGAATTTTTGTTAAACAAATATCTAAGTGAGAAAAGAGCAAGGTGGATCACAAAAGTAATGGAGTTTGATGTTGATATCAAGATAACAAAACTTGTCAGAGGTAGAGGACTTCGTGGGAAACTTGCCTCAACCCTTGAAGATTCACAGAAATTAGAAACTAGTGTTGTTTTAGATCATACAAATGAGCTTTAGAATGCTCAAGGTGTTGCACCTACATTAGCAGCAAGTTGGATTCAAGAAATGACCCATTTTCTTCAAACTGGTGAATGTCCACCAAGTCTAGATAGAGCAAAATGAAGATACTTCAAATTGCAATCAATTCCTTATGTCCTCATTGACAATATTCTTTTTCAGGAAAGATCTAAATGGTGTTTTGTTAAGGTGCATTGATACTGATCAAACAAAAAAGGTACTTCATGAGTTTCATGACAGATTTTCAAGAGGTCACTTTGCTCCTAGGACAACTGCTTGGAAAATCATGAGAGTTGGTTATTACTGGCCCAACTTATTTAAAGATGCATATGCCTGGTTAAGAAAGTGTATTAAATGTGCTTTATTTACAGGAAAGGAAAAGCTTCCTATTATGCCTCTACATTCAATTTAGGTAGAGCAACCCTTCATGAGATGGGGAATTGACTTTATTGGGACAATTAATCCACCATCCAGTGTTGGTCACAAGTGGGTGCTTATAGCCACAGATTATTTTACACGGTGGCTAGAAGCAGTAGCTTTGAAAGAAGCTAATGAATCTTTCGTTCTCAACTTTTATGAAGATATAGTCACTAGATTTGGAGTTCCTGACTCCATTATTTATAATAATTCTCTTGCATTTGTTGGGTTAAGAGTTACTGATTGGGCTGTTAAACATGGAATTCATTTGAATACTTCTTCTAGTTATTACCTACAAGGTAATGGTTTAGCTGAAAGTGCAAATAAAAATTTGGTCAGAATTATTAAGAGAACCATGGAGGAGAATCAAAGGGTTTGGCATACCACATTGAAATCTGCACTTTGGGCAAATAGAATAACCTCTAAGAGATCAGTTGGTAACTCACCATATGTACTTTTTTATGGTAAAGAGGCCATATTACCTCTATCCATAGAGCTTCCAACTCTAGATATTGTTCACCAATTAGAAATGTTTGAAGAACAAGACCTAATGTTCATAAGATATGCAAAGGTCATGGAGCTCGAAGAGACAAGAGACAAAGCAATGAAAACTTTAGAGTATCATCAACTCCAAAGAAAGAAAAAAATTGATAAGAAAGCAACAACCAAATTTTTCAGGGAAAGTGATCTTGTTCTTAAGTGGGATGTGCTGAAAAGTGGACTAGGCAAGCATACAAAATTTGATCATTTCTGGGTAGGCCCATTTATCATTACGGAACGCAAGGAGCATAACGCGTTCCAACTTTCAAACATGGATGGAGAAATCTTACCAATCCCAGTTAATGGGATTCACCTCAAACATTTTTTTGAGGTATGACTTATCATTGAACATATTAGGTTAGATTTTATGCTTTTAATAAGTGTTGTTGCACTTTAGTTTAGTTGATGTTTCATTTCCCTAAGTGTTGTTCCAACACACTTAGATAGTTTCCCTTCTGTAATTTTCCTTTTTTCAATAAGTTTCCAATTGATTTGGTTCTTGAGTTACAAATGAGCTACAACCTTGAGTAAGTTGTTTTAGGTCAGCCTCGAAGTTATCAAGTGGCTCCATGCCCAACGGACAAGTATAGGCTACTGGTTATATGTTTAGTAGGAAAACATCCAACTGATGTCTCCAAAATGTTACTATATTTTCACCTACAGGTTCAATCAGGTAGAACCTTCTAAACTTTCATACAAATGGTACATCTTTAACCTCCCTAAGTTACATTCAATTATACAAATGAAACAACTTTACAAGATTACAAGAACGCAAAATTATTACATTCATACAAGTGAATGAAACATAAAAATATTGTACAAATCTTTTCTAAAAAATTTAATCTTTATTGAATGTGATTAAGTACATGTGTTTCACACAGCAAGCCGTGAGACTGACTTTTCCTTCATACAAGTAAAGAAAAATTAATACATAAATAAATAAAGGAAAATAAATATACATGTAAGAGGGATGACTAGTCATTGTTTGAATGACTGGTTAATGCTTGTCTCTCTTTGGTGTTGTCCTTGTTGCTTGTCCTTCCTAATTTCCTTGCACTCTTGTTCCTGCAGTTCTCAAGCAATGTATTAGAGTTGTACTCTAATCAATGATGGATCATAACCATACATGATCATTTATATCATTCACCTATGCATGCATTAATTCATCTTCATGTGTATTAAAGATCAATCAATCCCTTAGATGTCTAGGAAAGTCATCTGGTTAACATACACACTAAAATCATCGAGATATCACATCAAAGTATGCTTTTTTCCTAACTTGTTTGTTTTATGTGCAGCAATAGGTGTAAATAACCTCTAATCATATGAGTGGGATAAATGTGGCTCCCATAAGGGTTGAGCCTAGCTCATTATTTATTCACAACTTTTAAAGTACACTTCAATGCATTCAATCCAGATTGCTATGTTTAAAATATACAACAACTTTTGAAATGTAGATTACAATTACAATATTGCATTGATAGAGACTTGCTCTTTGAAACATTGAAAAGAGCATAAAATAGCAATATCATTCAATAGGTATCAAGACAGCATGGAACGTTGGAGAAATCTATTTTTCTTGTAAAGCAATATGTTCTAGAAGCATAATACATCATGTCTAATATCATCATGCTTCAGAGAAAGGTATCCCATGTATTTAGCATGCAAGCTATCAGTAATAAAACAAAAACAAAAGCATAAAAGGTACTTCATCTCCTTAGAGTGTTTATTTGAACAAAAACATTGATGTAAATGATCATCTGAGATGCATTGCTGATCATCATTGTATGAAACTGTGAGTTTGAAACTAAAAAAAATAGAGATATTTAATATGAAAGAAAATACAACGTTACAGCAACATGCACAATGGTTCCAAATGATAGAGATAAAGAAGTACATTATTTGCAAATCAAACAACATTGTCATATCCTAATACTATTGTGAAGAAGGGAAGTCATTGCAGATTCATAGATTTATTAATGTTGGAGGGTTTGTTCCTAAAGATGGAGGAACTAAGTTAAAGGGAGAAATGCATGTTCCAGATATAAATGATAAGTTCATATGTTCACTGAAATATTATTCTGTGTGTGGGAAGATGCAAACTTCTACGGGACCATGCTACAGTGGTGAGATTTGTGACCTTTCGAAAACTCTATTGTGACATGAAATTAGCAGTGAGAAGCTAAATTGGAATCTATTCTAACATTTATTCTATGACAAGGTGAGGAAGCTCTGTATTGAGAAGATGTGTTTGTAAAGGTGCAAATTATATTGTTGATGGTGTTCATTATGAAAGGAAGTGTGAACCTTTGTACAAGACTTCCTACAAGTGCGAAAGAAGGTAAAACCAGAAATGCCTAATATTAATGCAATAATCAAAGCAATGAATCAGAGTAATACTTTGTGATTAATAAACAAAATCCTCAACATATAGATGATGTTAGCATACTAATGAACATATAGTTGTAGAAGCTATATTTTCAGTCTCTTTCATACATAAAATTAAGAATCAATAGTCTTCAGGAATTATCCTAAATCCAGCTTAAAATGGAGTTACAAGTTACAGATTCCTAAAGTAGAGCATGTCATTGTTTCAGCCTTCAAGTTAAGATAAGTTGGGAAATCCTTGGCTATCAAATTGTATGGAAAGAGGCCTTTGTGGAACCTTTAGGGTTTTCTCTTTTCCTTTTTAGAATGTCACAAAAATGGGAAAGGAATTTAGTCATTAGAATGTGAGATCTAAGAACAAAGCCCTCAACTTACTTGTGGCTACAAGAAAGACTTTCACAAGTGCAGTCATGAAAAACAATAAGACACGTAATTCATCAGAAAAATTTCCTAGAGGGCTCTAGAACCCTTATCATTGGTGGCGGTTGAGCTTCTTCAGGAAGCTTTGAGAAAATTTACCAAAGGAAAACACAAAAACCCTCGTGGGTTTTTCACAGAAATAGGAAAATCTATAGAAAAATACAAAGAGCCCTCGAATTCTCACAATAAAGAGTGTAACCATGGCCATAAGAATATAGAGAATTTTTTGTATTTATAGAAAAAAGTAATAATGTAGCATGAGAGTTCAAAATGAGCCTATTGACAAAAATGACCATGGTGGCCGACAACAAACAAATACATAAATCATGCTCGAAAATAAGAGTTTCATTTACCACGATTAAAGTGATACAATGTATAAGTCTTACTTGTTTCGGCTTGAGCAAAAAAGTCCCCAGTCCTTAGCTTCATAATTCATCACCTGTGCATAAAGTATGGTGGTTCTCTAGTAGGGAGAAATTGTAAGGTGAAAATGGAATGAAGTGAGCACTTATCCATAGGATTCCTCTTTAGGGTTTCATTTATCGTAACTTTGGCCAATCTCAAAAGCATTTTTCTTCTTTTTTTAAACTTTTTAATGAAGTTAATACTTTCACATTGTACTTGTATGTGTCTAGGAGTGTCAACTTTTGGACTTATGATTTTTGCTTTGATCTTTTGAGTCAAATGTTTTATTTTGTATTAAACATGAAATGTAAAGAACATTTATTTAGGTGATATCATTATAAATCGCCTTATATAAATGTTAAATGTACTACAAAATGAGGAGGCTTGCTTTCAAATTACGGTCAAGGGAGTTAGTTATTGAATGTAATTATGCTTTGCAAGTACATAGGGAGTTTGGATTTAGTTTGCAAAAATTTGGAGGAAAAATTGGAGCATATTTAGGGATCTCATTAGGGTTTGATAAGATCATTTTGACTTTTTCAAACATTATGAGTTATTTTGGTGAAGTTTTAGGCCCTAAATTTTAAGCTTTTTGAAGGCTTATGAAAATGAGGTTTCTAGAACCTTGTTTTGTGGAGAAACTTAGAGCTTGGCTATTTAGCCATTTTTGTAACTAATTTGTAACTTAGTTCTGATTATGCAAATTTGGGGATTTAGTGATTTCTCAGCAATCCTTTCTCAACTTATGTATGCTTTGTAACTCATTTGGGAAAATGGAATACAAAAATTACCTTGGAAACCAATGTTAGTCTCATCTTACCTTCATTCTTCTTTTAGATTATGCAGATTGTGAACTGTGCTTATTAAGTTGCATTTGAACTTTTTTTTAAGTTGTGGAATTCATCTTTCCTTCTTAAAAATATATGCAGAATCAAGCCTTTTCATGAAGTATTTATGCATAAGCCTACAAAATTTTATGTTGTGTAAATGCAAAAAACTATCATCAGTTTTCTAGTGTATGTTAATCTATTTGTTTCATAATTCCTATCAGTTAGGTGTATCACCATAAGGAATACCAGTTACTAGTTTTAATTTTAATTTTTTCATTAGTAATCTTTCTCCTTTTTCCTTCAAAATAGTAGTTTAGGTGATATTACCAAGCATAGGAAGCCGGCCTTTCCCAGAGGTTTGGTCTTATTCAAATTTCATACTTTTTTAAGATCATTCCCATGTTACACTAGATTGTTGAATTTCACATTCAACAAGGTGCAAAATCCTAGTGTTAACACTAAAATAGTTGATGAGACCACTTATAGGAGCATTGTTGGAAGTTTGATGTTTCTAACTCACACAAAACCTAATACTGCTTATTTATTTTCACTCATTTCAAGGTACATGACAAAGCCATCTAAAATGCATATGAAGGCATCCAAGAGAATTTTGAGGTATGTGAAAGGTACTCTAAATTTTTCTATTCGTTACTACACTTGTAAAAGGTTCAATCTTGTTGGTTTTAAGGATTCTAATTGGGGAGGTAGTTTGGATGATCGAAAGTCTATATCTGGTAATTGCTTTATTTTGGATCTTGTTTGATTACATGGAGCTCAAATAAGTAGAAAATTGTTGTTATTTCTTCTACAGAAGTAGAGTATCTTTCAGTTAGCTTAGTAGGTACACAAGCATTATGGATTAGAAAAAATTTAGAAGAAATTGGAGAGAAACAAATTCAGCCTATAGCGATTTTTTGTGATAATACAAGTGCCATCAAATTGGCCAAGAATCTAGTACACAATAGTAGAAAAAAACATTTTGATTTAAAGTATAATTTTTTTGAGATTTGATGCAAAATAAAGAAGTAAAACTTAGGTATATATAGGAAGAAGAATAGCTTGGAGACATTTTCACTAAGGTAGTTTCAAAAGCTTAGTTTTTGACTCTCCAAGATCTGATTGTGAGTCCTCTCAACCTCAAGGGGGATTATTTTGGATAAATGATCTTGAAGATATGCTAAAGATTTACCAATTGGCACCTCACCACAATCTACAATGTAATCTTTTGTTTCCTTGTTTTTGTTTTGTTAGCCTTAAGTTTTATTAGAAACCTTCGAGCATGTAAAAACATGCCTTTATTTAGTTTCTTTCTTTTTTTCATAGATTTGTTTTCTATAAATCATTGTATTTGGATGCCATTTTGTGCAAGTAGTTGGCTAAGTTTTAATAACAATTTATAAAGTTTTTTCTGACTGTCGAGAGAATTGGAGGTGACTTTATTTATCAGTATTCTTTAATTTTTTCTTGTTATGTGTTCTCTATTATTATAATTATAATTATTAGCTGGTTGAATTTGAGCAATGACTGCTTTTAAATTCTTCAAATTTGACATATTTTCTATTTCCTTAAATCATACTTTTGTTTAGTAACTTCCATACAAATAATTTATAGTTAGTTCCTCTTTATGGTAGAGTATTTTTATTTTTTTAGTGGTAGAATATTATACTATTTAATTTTTTCTAATTTTTATTAATTTATCTTTAGAAACACATGTTAGGGTTAAAATTAATATTTGTTTATAATTTTCAAATTTCTTAATTTTTTCTATAATTTTTTTTAATTGTTATTTTCTACTTGTCTTGCAAGAAATTGGTTGGTAGGGAAATTGATTTCTAATTAGTTTAGAGAAGGAAAGAAAAAAAAACATGACAAATAAAAAGCACAAAAAGTTAAAAAAAAAGTTATTTTTAAAGTTGTTTATATTAAAAATTGCATCACTTTAGACAATATTATTTTGGAGTGTTTCAAAATGTACCTCATAAAATGACTTTATAGAGAATTCAACATAAGATTTATTGTATTATAGTGCTTGAAATCATATTATATCAACCATGAAAGCTTCTTTGAAGTTGATAGAAAGGTATAAGCCATTAGTAAGGGCCAAGATTCTCATTAATAATTGAGCTCTACCATTGGTCTTTTTAGATTGCTAGAAGAGATGGCAAAGAATTGCACTTGTATTTGGGTGGTTTTGGGATGCATGCCTTTCTATAAAACTCACTTACAAGCCTAATGATACTTGGAATCCTTTCAATATGGTGTAAAAAACATGAATTGGTGAGTGGGGTTTCCTTTTATGGGTTGCCACTCATGAACACCAAAAATAATCATTTTGGTAGCTAGGGGAAGTACTTTCTTTTACAAATTTAAGCCCCAATCTAGCGGTTTGATAATTAAAAAATCTCTTAGTTCATTATTTTTCTCAACCAGTTTAAAGTCAAATTCAAAGGTAGGAAGGGTGTTATGAAAATTTCAAGAGATAATTTGTGCATAAAATACTCTTTATTGAATTTCTTAAGGCACTATGTCATACAATTCATATTCCTTGTCTATGGTTCTAAATTTTGTATGCACACTTTCAATGGAACTTACAAATATAACATCTAACAAAAATTCATCTTCCATTATGCTTTGATGGATGTACACACCTTCTTCCAAAGCTCTCATTTTGGCACATGAAAGGAGGATTCTTAAAAAGGTTCTTGAGTCTAGTTTACACCTTTGAATTACATTTTCTTGAATTTTTCTAGCCATTTCTCAACAAATCCATTTTTTGTGTATCTTGTAATCATTTTAGTCCATGAGACCACATCTCTTTGAGGAATTCTAGGAAGATATTGGTAAAGGTTGAATATATCCTAAAAATCATGACATAAAACCTTTACAACAAATTCATGTTGAATATATAATAAAATTATAGCATTCCACTCCAAAGCTCACATTTTTGCACAAGTTAAAAGGATGTTGGAAAAGGTTATGTAATTTGGATTTAAAGTATTTTCAAAACAAATTGTGCCTTATGTGTGACAAATTTTCCATACATGTCTACCATCATAGATTCAACTACAAAATTTGATAAAATTCCTCTATCCCAAGTAAGCTTTAATGGACGTTCATACCATGTTCCAAAGCTCATGTTCCTTTTGTAGTGCTCAAACTTTGATCATGACCAATTATTTGAACCACATGTGGGGTTTGTACACAATGTGTTATTTTTATATTTATTGCAATAGGGGTAGTATACTATGTCTAATTTCACTAACTACTTGTTTGGATCCACTAGTTTACATTATGGTTAGATCAACCCTTCCCCTAGCCATGATGATTGGTAATGATTGGGTATTTTTTCCATATGTTATAATAAGAAAATCTCTAATAGACAAATATGTCATATGTGGAACTATATACTGTAAGGCACATGAATTATTAGATAGAATGTATCAAAGAGATATATCCCCATAAATTATAATGATTTTATGATATGCACAAACTATATTATTTGGAAAGGATTTATAAAATTTCAAGAAAATGTAAATTGTAGGGAAAGTTCAAATACTCTGGAATAGAGGGAAAGAATCCTATGTGTGTCATACATTTTTAATTATATTATTTTTGTTGAGATTAAAAATTTAATTATATTTTATTGATTCAATACCAAGTATTAACCTAATTTTTTTATTTTAATTCAATGCTAAACTTGGTGGTTGATCACTCAGGCAACTCAACACACACAATAAAATATTCAAACACTCTGGCAACCCATATTAATTTCTAGTAAATGCATAAAATATCACTATCACATATAACGTAGGCTCAAGGACTCTAAATTAATAATTTTAGGATGTATTTGAGCTTTCTCTCTATTAGGGGTTGAGTCCTAGGTGCAATATTAATTGAGTTAGATTGAAGAATAAAAGACAAATATAAGCAACCAAAAGACCTAGATAAATTATAGAGTGGCATTGTAAATATTTTTAAAGAGTAGATTACTTCTTGAATGATTGGAACTCTAATATTGTTTAATACATATCCATTGTTGATAGTAACTCCTAATTATATGTTTTCCTACTTAAATCGGTTTAGACAGCAATATAGAAGAGGAAATACAATAAGTATTTTAATAGAGAGAAGTATGGCTCAAGTTTGATCAAAGCATGAGGCTTAACATCACCCTTTCATAGGGTCCAATATATTTGAAGAAAGAGTGAGAGCTAAGAAACATAAAATATGTAGCTATCTCAACCCCTTATATAATATGGCTCCACCATTATTAAATCCCTATTTTCTAATTAACTCTCCATAAGAAGTAAGGTGACCTCTCTCTCCTAAAAAAATAGGTGCCACTTATCAAAACCATTTTATGTGGATTTTCCCACCTATCCCCAACCTTTATAAGTCACCTTGTTTGGCTCATGATTGAATTCCTTCATTATGATATATCTCATCCAAACAAAAATAGAGTCCTAGGGAGAGCATGATTGAGTTAATGGATCACATTACCAATTCAGATCATATAGCATAAGCTCATTCCCCTTAAGACTATAGCTAGGATATCGAAAGGTATGTAGGTAGGTCCCTAATCAATTAACCTTCTTTATCTTGGTAAAGTGGCGATAAGGGTTCAAACATTTATGTAGGTGGTGGGGAGACTACTTGACATATTCTTAATGCTCATGGGACCACATCTCTAACACTAAAGGGCTAGCCAAGATGTGATTAAGGTAGTGAACTTCACAATAGGGATTAATTATCTTCTATATATTAACTAAATATGTAGGGTGATATATGAATAGGTAGGCATAAAATAAGGGCTATTCATTCTTTTTCTCAATTAATTTATCATTAGATGAGATAAGTAAATTCAATGGCTTGATCTCAGGAGATTGAGAGTGTGTTTCACTTGATGGTTGTATGATATATCATCCCACCCATAGAGGTACAAGGGAAATTAATTTACCTACATCAATTTAGTAATTTCCACCAAAAAATCAAGAGTGGATTTTGGTCCTTTTATCACATAAAAAAATATTGTTATTAGGGATACATAAAAAATATGTATGTTCTCATGGCATAGTCTCTCTAATTAACCATGTGTTTATGGAGAGTCGGTGGGATATGAATCCCAATGAGCCCACAATAGATGAATCTCATCTCAAGCCCATAATTTTATTCATTAACATTCTATTACACAATATTCATTTTGCTAATGTATGTTTCCTAACATATAAGATAAAGAAAACTATGAATCAACTAAGAAGGTCTAAAATTTGAAACCTATCTTAGAATTATTATAATGGTTAATGATAATTTAATTTATAAATTAATTTCCATATTTAAATTTTAAATTATTTAAAATTGAGTTATTTATAGCAAGGAATGAATAAATTATAACTTAAAGTGCCACTAATGCTTGTAAGAAATGGTTGTACTCTCTAGTTAAAATAGATACTATGTATCTCAGCATGTAATTTTTTCATCAACATTCAATTACAGAATATTTATTTTCCCAAAGTATGAATCTTAACATTTGAGACACAACAAATAATGAATCAACTAAGAAGGCTTAATTTTTTTTTCAAAATTTATTACATGCGCCACTGATTGTTTAATTTTGAAATTAATTAACATATTTAATTTTTGAATGATTGAAAATGGGTTTTTTACTGTAGGAAATACAATTAATTTGCAATATAAACTACCACTAACACTTATAAGAAATAGGTGCATGTGTAGGTTAAAATATACAAGTTGTGTATTTTAGCTTACAATAGTCTTCATCAACTTTCTATTACACAATATTTATTTTTCCAATGTATGATTATTCACATTTGAGATAAAATAAAATAAAAAATCAACTAAGAAGGTCTAAAATTTGAAAGACATCATATAAATTTATTAAAAGCATTATCAATGGTTTCATAAATTTCCAGTGCACAAATATTATATAATAAAATATTGATGAAGACATTTGTAGGTTGACCTAGACATGAACCAATTTTTTAAAAGTGTTTGAAACAATTTAAATTTTAAATTTTAATTGTATTTTCTATTATAGATAACTTGTTTTTAAATCATTCAATTTGTTTTATGTGCAAATTAATTTCAAATAAAATTATCACTAACACTTGCAATACATTTCTAAGATATATTTCAAATTTTAGACCTTCTTAGGTGATTCATATTTTTCTTTGTTCTAAATTTTAAGAATTGTACATTGGAAAAACAAATAATATACAATAGAATGTCGATGAGATTGAAATATATAGTGTGCATACTATATATTTCAACTTGTACATGCACTCATTTCATACAAATATTAGTGACAATTTAAATTCATAATTAATAGGGCAAGTGGTCTCCCCACTACTTGCAAGGATTTTTGAACCCTTATCATCAATTGACTAGGATTGGGAAGGATAACATATCAAGGTCTTACTACTCATCTTTCCCTATCCTAACTATAGCCCTAGGGTTAAATGGTTATTTTCTATATAAAATTACATGTGTAAGCCATCATAGCATGATTTTAGCATACGTTGTACATAAATACTATTCCATGATAAAATTCCACTAAGTTGATGGGGCCTACAACAAATACTAACATTCATGTTCCAATGTTTTTGTTTTCTATCATATTTTATCAAGCTATCACATGATCAAGTTTGATTTTCTTTTAATTTGTTTGTTTCACTCAATCAATTAAAAACGCCATTCTTTTTATAAAATACTATTTCTCCTATATAATTTATCATTCCTTTTAAATCTACCATGATTGTGGGCTTCCCACCAATTTGGATTTTCGCTATGGGCTACATCTATGTATCTTTTCCACTATCTTACTCCTTCCCTACCTACTATTTCTTCACACATCCCTAACTTTATTTATCTATAAGTTTCCATCTACTAGCACTTTGACCTCTTCCCCTTATTTTTTCTTCCTTCCTTTTTCTATATAAACAACTATTCTCATGCGTGCTCCTTTTTTCTTGCACTCAATTACTCATTGTTGCTGCTTCTTTTTCTTTTATATATTATTTTTTCATTTTTATACATAAAATTATTTTTTTAATTATTAGTTTTTCTTCATTTCATGCATGTGTGGTACTAGGTTTTGAAGCATATATGAGCTATTTTTTATGGTAAACATGTCATTTACAATACAAAGATAAAGAACGAAGAACAAGAGTGTGAAGATAATAGAGGGGAGATGAGTTTTCTCTATGATCCTCCAAAAGATACCATTGAAACTATCTCAGTTACTATTGTACCTATAGTTCAAGCCTTAATAGAAAGAAAGCTTGAATCTATCCCCAAATTTTTAATGTTGAGTCCTTGAGCCCCCACTAGAGGATAGGGGACTATGATGCATGTGTTGGAAGGTAATATTAGTTACCATAGTGTTTGAACATTTGATCATGTGTTTTGATTTGCATGAATGATTAGCCAACAAACTCAATGATGAATTAAAATAAAGCACTTAGGTGAAAAGTTGGTGTGAAATAAATAAACATAATTAAAATTTTAATTTGTATAAAATAAATATTATTAAAAATATATGACACACATCCATGATTCTTGCCCTCAATTACAAGGAATTTAGAACTCTATATTTTTCTAAGATTTTGTAAATCATTTTCAATAAATTCATTTTTTCATATTCTACAATAACTTTACTTCATGAGAAAATATCTCATAGAAGCATTCTAGCCAAAAATTCATGTGCCTTCATTATGGTTCTAAATTTTGTGTACATTTCTACTTGAACATTTCCTACCACCATATCTATTAAATATTGCTATCGATAGTTAACAATTGTGCTCAGTGGAAGGGTTGTGCCAACTATAATGTACACCAATGGATCCAAACAAATAGTTAATCAAATTAGCCACATTGTAACTTAACATATTACAAAAAATATGAACCACAACACATTTCATATAAACCCCACAAATAGTTAAATTAATTGGTCACAATAAGAGTTTGAGCACATTAAAAGAAATGAGAGTTTTGAAATAGGGTATGGACATCCATTAAAACATAGGGGATAGTGGAAATTCATCAAATATTATAGTAGACAATACCCTAGTAGACATGTATGGAAAAAGTAGAAGCATGCACAAGGCACATGATTTGTTGGAAAGGATATCAATCCAAATTAGGTAACCTTTTTCAATACGATTTCAACCTATGAAAAAATGGGCTATTTGGAGTGAAATGCTATGATTGTAGGACATGTCCAACATGGATTTATTGAATACTCATTATACCATGATTTATAGGATATGTTCAAACTTTGCCACATCTTCTTAGAATTCCTTAAAAAGATGTTGTTTGATAGAGCACAATAATTACTTGATATGCACAAAATGGATTTATTGAGAAGTATTTAGAATGTTTTAAGAAAATACAATTAGAAGGTATAAATAAGACTCAAGAACCTTTTCCAACATTATCTTTTCTTTTTCCAAAATGTGAGATTTAGAACAAGGTTTGTACATCCATCAAATCATAATGGAAGAGGAATTTTTGTCAGATTTTATGGTTGTGATTTCCATAGAAGAAATGTGTGCAAAATATTGAACCACATACAAGGTACATGAAGTGTATAATATAATGACTCAAGAAATTCAAAAAAAAAAAAATTGCACAAAAATTCTCTTTTGAAATTTTTGTAGCATCTTTCCTACCTCTACAATTGACTTTAAACTTATTGATAAAAATAAACATCTAATATGTTTTTGAATTGTGAAATCATTGAATTGGAGCTTGACATTTTAAAAGAAAGAAGGATTTCCCTTGTCAAAAAGATTATTTTTTTTTGTCATGGGTAGGGAAACCTTTTAAGGTAACTCCACTCACCGATTCATGTTTTTAGTGTCATATCACTATACTTGTAAGTGAGTTTTATAGTAGGGTTTACATCCCAAAAAGTATCAGAATGCAAGCACAATTCTTTGACATCTCTTCCAACAATCTAAAAGACCAATGACATACCTAAATTTTTAATGTAAATCTTGGCTTTTACCAGTGCATTCTACCTTTCTCTTAGCTTTAATGAAACTTTCATGGTTGATATTATGATGCCAAATTTTCCTATAAGTGCAACTAAAATTATGTTAAATCTCCTAAATCATAAGTTACACATTGGAACATAATAGAATGAATTTTCCTGAAATGACATTTAATTTTGATATAAACAACTTGAGAAAAAAAATATTCTCTTCATGCTTTTTATTGTCTATGCATTTTCTTTAAATTAAATAGAAGTTAATTTTCTTACTTAGCCATTTTTTTTTCAAATAATAAATGTAAAAAAAAATTAAAAATAAAAATATGAGAAATTATATTTTATCCTAACATCATTTTACAAAAACAAAATACAATTTACAAACACAATAAAAACTACAATATTTATTCCATAAAGAAAAACTAAATATAAATTATTTAAGTGAAAATATTAAGGCAAAAGTATTATTTAACCAACTAGAAAATCTACCAAATTACACTTAAATTTTTTAATAAATTCATTAATGGATTGGAAATTGTAAAACAAAGAGAAAACAAACAACAATACAAATTTTATATTGATCAAATAAAAAAAATACATAATTTTTTTTTGATTAACCAAATAAAACATTACAAAAACCTTCTAAGCAGTTGCTCATTCATACAAACACCATTACATAATCTTTGACATGGACAGTTACAAACATCTACTGAGCTGCTCATTGAAACATACTTGTAGGAAACAAGAGGGGGAGGATAACAAAGAAACACAAATCTAGAAAACAAATTCCAACTCATTCATTTAAACACCATTGCAGAGCATTCATACATAGACAGTTACAAACATCTTTTGAGCTACTACTCATTGATACTATGGACACAGAAAAAGCAACCCTTTTACTTTTTCTTGTTTTATCCCTCCTTGTGCTTATTTGGCTTGATTTTTCCTTGATTTAATGTTGTAATATGGCCCACATATTCACATTAGGTCTTGAATCTTTATGAATCATTAATACTTTATGATTTCTTGTAAAGGTGTTGTGAAGTGTTGTACTTAAGACATTTTCACACTTTTCTAGACTCTTCTTGTCATAATTCATCTATATACTCTCTTTTTATCACTCACCCAAGTCTTATTCTAAGGTGTTGTAAAGTTTGAAACAAACTCTCACACTTTTCTAGGCTTGTCATCAACAAATACACCTTTCTTATGCTTTATTTGGCCCCTTTTTGCACTTGTAGGCCTTAATTAAGTGCATTTTTTAAATATAAACCCGACAAACATCATTAAAGACAACTTAATTCCTGAAACCCATTCGCATGCCTTGAGTGGGACCCATTCACCCTAGGTGGCGAATGAGTCCCTCTTAACACAAAATTCAAAATAAATTCAAATTACTGGTGGGTTTTTATTCCTAAAGACCTAAGGTCGGCCTGTGATGTATTTTCAGGAAATTAGGACATAATTGTGTATAAATACATGCTTTTCTATTCATTTCATTCCCCATTCATCCAAGAATTCATTCTTTCATTCAATCCATATAAGTATTCACTCAAGCATCATAGCATCATCCAATCAAGCAATTATCAAGCATCTTGGAGCAGCCATTGACATATATTCAGACTTCAACAACAACCTGGGTTTGGTGATTTTATGAAATTTGCATGTTATTTGTTTATCATTCCTTTCTTGTATCATTTTCATTTCATAGGGTTTGATTACCAAAGTGAGGTTTGACCAAGGCAAACCCTATACTCTAACCCTTAACCATTTTCCCCTATTTGCATGTGTGTTTGCAGGTCTTGTAGGCAGATTTGTCAAGGAGAAAGGTGTTGAAAAGTGGTCAATAAGTCATCTAAGTCATCATAGTCAACATAACCCTAATTTGAGCTTGAAGACCATTTTTAGCCCATTTTTTGGAGATTCAAATCCGAAAACCTAACAAGCAGAAAAGTGCATAGCAGGACCCACCCATAGAGTTGACCTTTGACTTTGTAGATATCTGTAGGTGGACTGATTCACCATTAGTGGAAAATAAGTCCCACTGCTAGGATGGAAAAAGAGTTTTCTGTAGTTCTATGTTCCCAACATCCTAAAACCTCTTCCAACAGATTTTACCAAAAGTAGGACTAATTCACCATATGTGGCGAATGAGTCATAGTGGGCATCAACATTGAATTCTGCAACATTCCAGAATCTTCTCATATCTGCTTCTGCTTTCTAGGTGCACCCCTTTCAATTTCATTCAATTCTACTATTCATTTGTGCATGTTTCTAGTTCATGTTTGTTTACAACACTGTGTTTTCAAACACTTCATATTTCTTAGTTTGCATTCAATTAGTGATCTATTTTATCAGTTCTTTGCATTTAATTTATCTCATCTAGGCATATTACACCCACATCACATCCATATTTGAATGTAACATTGCATTTTGGCAACCTAATATTATCTCCTTTTAAGTGAAAAACCTTAGAAGGAGCATAAAGCATTTTGGTTTGCCAAAATCTTTGGTTACAGATACAAACTCCATTACATTCATTCATCAAACCATTGCTAGAGCTTCTGCTCCTAGACAAGCATATTACATTCTCTAGGTACATTATAGAGCTTTGACTCTTTCATACACCTAGATATGTTGATACCATCACATTAATGCTTACTATTGTTAGATTTGTTGCTGCTTGAAAGACACATACATCTACATACTCCTTACAGCTCTGCGGAGCTCGACTCTTGAGAGAGTAGATAACAAAATACAAATTCAAGAATATATAGAAACCTAAGCTTCAATGAAGGATACATGATGGTAAATAAAATAATATAATTCTTAGCATCCAAAAAGCATGAGAAAACTATGAAGAGTTAATATGAAGTTCTTTCAAATCTTTCCAAAAAATATTCAAATTTTTTCTTTAATATTGATATTGATAGAGATCCATTGTTGATACAGAGTATATTGAGATGACTGGTTCCAGCTTGGGAACTTAATGAAGTAGTTAAGATTATACTTCCAACACTCCCCCTATTTAGTTAGAATGTTGATGTTTCTTTTACCCATTATTGATACGTTGCTGTCATTATCCAATGTGACATCATATTTTACATTTTCATCTTAACTTGTTAATATTTCTAGATTCCCCATCATGTGATTGTTGCAACCTAAATCTAAGAACCATACATCCTTTTGATTTTCTTGTGCTACATTATCGAACTCTTGTCGAAGCTTCTTCTCCTTAACAAATATGCTCATAGCTTCTCTTTCACTCACATTACAAACTTCTTACACAACATCATTATAGACTTCTTACAGCTCTATGAAGCTAGACACTTGAGAGTCAATACCAAAACTCTACATACAAATCACCATACTCCTTATAGCTCTTCAAAGTTGAACTCTTTTGATAGAGCGCATACAAAAATGTAGACTAGGAAATATGTTGGAGTAATGTTTATTTGACTATGGTGTTGAAGTAGGTGCAACATTTATTAAGGAATTCTCCAGACTTCTCTAGTTCCATATCCTCCAAACTTTCTAGATTTCTCGTCACTGCAGCCTTTGAAAACCATTCTAGTAGCTTCTAGAGGAGTGCTAAAAGATCTATAAATATTGTATATTCCTCTCATTTTATGTGTAAGAATATAACAACAAACTATTGTGTATATGTGTAGATAATATAATAGTTGTTAAGCTGCTCTATTTTACTGTGTATAATCTACTCTCTTTTTTTATGTGCAAATGTTTTCATTGCTTTGTTTTCACTTTTCCTAATATGGTATCAGAGCCCGGTTGATCCAAGAGTTGTCACAAGTGACTTGCATGGGAGAAAATTTGTTTTGTTCTTCATGGGGAGTCGATGATAGAAGAAGTTGTAGCTATGTTGAAAGGAATTTACAACTGAGTAAAAAAGAGTTGTTGTTGCTTGAAGGAGGTGAGGTCAAACAAGGTGCAAAGACAAGAGGCAAATCACTATTTTGTTTGCAAATTAGATCAATGGAACACAGAGTTGAAAGGAGGAAGTCACAATTTAGAAAGTAAATGAGAAGAAGCTACCAATCAGGTGGGATCTGTAGATCTCTGCTGCCAATGTTTTGTTTTAAAGTCAAGATTTTGGTCAAAGAAGATTTGTATCATCGAAGAGATGTCAGTGCTAAAAGGAAGGAATATCAGCTAAAAGAAGTTGCAGAAAAAGAGATCTATGGTTTGTAGTTTCAAATGAAGTTGTTAAATTCAAATCATGCTTGTTAAAATCAAATCGTTTTTGTTCAATTGTATGTCTAATATATTATAGTTGCATCCCATACCGAATTCCTATAGCTATATTTGTTGTAGTGAGATGCTTGCTGATGATAAAAAAGAAAGATAATTAGAGCTATAGCAATAAAAGTGGTGTGTTTCATAGATTTTTCCAAAGGCTTTTGTTTTGGTAGTAGAAAAGCCACAGGGAGAATTTTCCAATGAAAAAGGAGCCACAACTCGCCAAATAGGAATTGTAGTGAATGGCTGTAGGAAAGGAAAAAGTGAATGGTTTCAAGGAATCTATGCAAATCTGAAGGTATAGCTCAAGTTTTACTACTATTTTTATTTTGAAGATCTAAGCAGTGACTAGAAGACTGTAATCAAAATATAGAGAAACTAAAATCATTTAAAGCGATGAAGGTACATGTGTAACTGTTCGAGGAAAGTAAATTGTTATAGGAAAATCAAGATAAAAGTAAGGCGAGTCACATTATTTGAATCAATGGGAAAAGTTAGTAAAAGAGTGTTAAAAGAAAATGAAAATCTAACTTAGTAATAATGACTTATTAAAGAAAGAAAATGGCGAAATTTTAAAAGATTTGTGTCATGTTAAGGAGAAGAATAAAGTGTTAGAAGAAAAGCTAAAGTTGGTTGATGAACTTTTAAAAGATTTGTGGCAAGCTGGGGAGAAGAATAAAGAGCTAGAAGAAAAGCTAAAGTTGTTTGATGAGATTAAGAAAAGGAATGAAGAATTAGATCTAAGAGTAAAATTGGCTAATGACTTAGAACACAAACTAAAGAGATTGGAAGAAGCAAATAATTTGCAAATGAAGGAAATCACAAAATTAGAAGAAGAGAATGGTTTATACAAGAAAGAAGTATCAAAATTGAATAAAGAAAATGAAAGTTTGAAGTTAAAGAAATTGGTATCTGATGTTTCTTGTAGTACAGAAGATTTGAGTTCATCATTTGATAAGTGTGTTTTTGCTGAAGTTGTTTGTGATGGAGATAAACATGTTAATGAGATTGAGAATCTTGTTAGTTGTGATGATAATGAATTTGATTCTATAAATGTTGTTAGTGGAAATAATGTTGGTTTAAAAATCATGCAAAGAATGAGTTATAAAGGTAAAGGATTAGGAAAACATGAACAAGGAATGAGAAATCCAATTGAGCCAACAATGAGGCCAAAATATGAAGGTCTCCGGTATGTCACGAGTAAGGGGAATGATGCTCCAAGTTCAAGTAAATTCGTTTAAGAAATGAAGAGTGTTGAGTGTACACATTGCCATAGGAAAGGTCATATCAAGGATAAGTGTTGGGATATTCACCCTTGTAGTATTTGTGGTTTGAAAAACCATTCTGAAAAAATGTGTTGGAATACAAATTGGAATTGGAATAATGAATATATGAAACAAACACTGCATGAAAAATGCGCATACTTCCAAATTAAAGAATTGAAGATTTGAAACGCAAAGGTTTGAATGACTGCCGCAGCAGTTGGTGACAGTTGAAAAGAGATCCGCAGATCTTGAAAATAGAGAAAAGTGAGATAACTTAATAGATCATCTAGAGGTGAAGGTGCATGAAGACACCAAGATCAATGCTCAAGAATATGGTGGAATTAGATTCTTGTAGCAAAGTGCAACAGCATGACGAAGATTACTTTTCAGAAATGAAGAAATTGAATTTCGAGGTTGCAGATTAGAAGATCAGTGAGCAAGCAAGGAATTTGCGAAAAAAGAATTTTCAAAAACAGAATTTGAATGTTTGATGATCATCATCGAAAAAGTGATTGTAAATGGGTACCTAACAAGGCTATAGGTTGGGACCCATCTTTTTAGATCTCAAGGAAGTTGCTATCCTCTCCAAATAAACATTATGGGGGGGTGTTGAAGTAATGTTTATTTGACTACGGTGTTGAAGTTTATTAAGGAATTCTCCAAACTTCTCCAGCGCCATATCTTCCAGACTTTCTAGATTTCTCCTCGCCGTAGCCTTTGAAAACCATTCCAGTAGCTTCTAGAGGAGTGCTAAAAGATCTATAAATACGGTATCTTCCACTCATTTTATGTGTAAGAATATAACAGCAAACTGCTGTGTATATGTGCAGATAATATAATAGTTGTTAAACTGCTCTAGTTTACTGTGTATAATCTACTCTGTTTTTTATGTGCAAATGTTTTCATTGCTCTGTTTTCACTTTTCTTAATACAATATATATAGAGAGTTTAAGAATCAACGAAGGACAGGAGACTAAACATAGAATAGCATATTTCAGAACGCCCAAAAAGCGTGGGAAGCCTTCATAGGAGTTAAATACAAAATGCTTTCAAATCTTTCTAAAAAAACTTACTTCAAAATATTCTTCCTGATATGAAGGCTGAGATGATAGGTTCTAGCTGGGAAATGAAAGCTCACACGCTTGAGCAGATATTTGCCGACGGAGACTGAGGAAACTATGGAGGAGTAGTTGGGATTAAATTCCAACATTAACTTGTAAGAATTTGGGTTTCTAATAAATTAACTTGAAAATGTAAGCAAAATTCTAAAGCCACATAAATTCATAATCTTTCTTTCATATTTAATTGACAAAAGCAAAATCTTCACGCGTGCGTTGTACAGTCATCTCTCTTATAGTTTATTCGGATTCAAAGTGTTCTGAGAACAAACGACAAATTCCGAAGTCATTGCTCGACTCTTTAATCAATCTTTCTAGAGATAAATATACAAAGGTTCGACCAAATTTTTATTATGAATATTCTCACCGGGAGACAATCGGCAGAGTCTGCAAAAATCTAGTTAATAAACAATTCAATGCCCCATCTAATTAATTTTTCATTCGAGAAAGCACGTTCTCGGATCACATGATAAACATTGGAATGTCCTTCAGTTTTCATGATTCCTCCTATTAAAAATTCAATATGTCGGATTTCATTTTAAAATTAAAAACAAAAACCCACCTGTATCGAAATCTAAAACCACAGCCCGATTTCTTATTTTTATATTTTTAACCTTAATTCTTAGCAACTCCTAGACAGTCATTCCTGGCATGCAGTAGTCAGTGATTATCATATTAACCTTCAATTTCTGTATAAAAACAGGAAAGAGAAACGACATAACAAGTTGTTTCATATTTCAGCTGCAATACTCTCTGTTTCGGGTTGTTTTTATCAATAGTATGATAATATCATGACAAACTTGTGAAGTTCCGGTTCCACTATCAATCATGGTACCGCAATTAATGTGAGATAATGATAATAATTAAAGCAATAAATCAAAAATCTTATCTTATATAGACCAATAAAATAAAAACAGAAAAACAATTAAAACAATAAAATAAAGTTAGCTTTTTTTTAAGTTTGGCGTGGTTGTTATCTTCAAGATATTATATATATCTTTTTGTTTTGAAGGCAAATCAAGTAAAAACTGCATGAAGATTGTCATCTGTTCTTCCTTGTTATTTATTTGCAACTAATTTGTACTGTAATATTATTTAAACTTGTGGATTTTATGTTTCCAACTTTCCACAACAATTAACAAATAGCTTAGTAATTATATTTTCTAGGTAAGTTTTGCAATGATATAATATTGTTTTTTATCTCTTTTCATACTGTAGTAGGAAGCAATTACAGATATTGAACATACAACAGTAAATTAAATAATTTGGATAGAGGCAATTTGTTTGTACTCAAACAATATATAACAGGACCTTCTTTACTTCGCTGTGACAATCAAAGTGTTATTGTTTTCTCTAATGTTTCATGTTAGAGCAAAGCATATAGAGATCTATCATCCTTAGTACATCAAACATCTTATTCAACAACAAACGATTCATCTTCAATATTGTAGGATAGAGGATTAAATAGTTGATCTCTATGTGAGACTAACTTTGTATATCTTAAAAGTCTTTTAGATTTTACAAGGAGTCAAATGAATATTTGATGGTTATATTTGATGGTTGTCGTTCAGAGAGATTATTTTGAAATGTCTATCATTATTTCAATAAATAAGTGATTACAAATGAATGCTTAAGATTTTATGTTAGAACCCATCTTTTCAATGAATGGATATTTAAAATTAATTAGTAATAATTAATTTACGGTGGAATGTTAGAATAACAAAGAATCTCACTGCTCCATTTGTAACATCTGTGTGTTGCTGCTGTTTTATCCAACCTCAAAACTGTTACTGCCTAAAACAGAAAATCGAGCTAACTTGATGGAATATGTTACGAGGAGAAAGAGTCCTTTAAAAGGAAATTGACACTTTTAATTTGATGGCACAAATAGATTAAAAAAAATTGAACTTGACGGTAGCATTATATCATGTTAATGTTAACGGAATTGTTAAATGAAACAGAGGGAAAACGTGTAAGTTAGGGGGTGTTGTGAGTCCCGTCAACTAACCGGCGGTTCGTCATTGCATGGTATGCTATATATGATTGCCGTTTTGTTGGGAGTATAGCTAATACGTTTAAATCTGTATCCGAAATGCTGGACAGAGAATACGACCATCGGATTCTCAAGAACAATTGAATTCTTTAAGTTGTAATATTTTACACAATCATTATTTCCATAGGCACAATATTTTACACCATAATGAGGTGGATATGACACTGAAATGGTTTATCAATTTTCACCATATGTTTCATACCTTCACTACGCAGAAAAAGCGCACGCGGAACATCAAAAGTTGAACCAATCAATAATACCTGAAGAAAATAATGCAGAGATGATGAAGGTCACATGGAAAGATTCCTCTCAGACCAATAACTCATGTGCAATGGTAGGTAACGACTCAACCATGAGGACCTGCGACTCTAATTATCTATTCATTTCTCTCCAAATTCCATTTCTGTGCACAAACAACTTGTTACTTAATTGGGAGAGGCAGACATAGATTTTTGGTCATGGCCAACAGAAACACTTGTATATAAGAGGGTTTTTTCTGTTAAACTTACTTAAAGGAAGCCTAAAACCCTGCCCTTAATCATCCCCGTGACCTTCCTGATTCGACCACCTGACCTCTAAGATGGGGAAGATTGCAGTAGGCAACGGACAGGAGCTCTGCCGCCCGGACTGTGTGAAAGCAGTATTAGCAGAGTTGATATTGACTTTCTTGTTTGTGTTTGCAGGGGTTGGATCTGCCATGGCAATGGATTAGAAGCCTCAACTTAATCTCATTTTTTATGTTTTTTTTTAAGAAGCCATCCCTGTCAGGCAAAGAGCCAGCATGTTGTGTTCAATGTTTTGGTTATTTACATGGGATCTAGGTTCTGGAGTAAAGGATGCGTGCTCGACATGTTGGTTCTTTAAGTTTTTGCATAGAGCACAAAAGGCCTGTCCTTTATTGGAGAAACTGAATCTCACATAAATGATCAAAACATTGAATCAGGTTTGAACAAAATATATCATTTTTTATTAGAAAACTTAAATCCCACATTAACAATCAACACATTAAACACAACATATTGACTCTATAAAATTGGAAATAAATATAGCATCTCTCTATCTAGATTGGGATGGGTGCTTAACATGTTGGTTGTTTAAGATGTTCCCAATCCAAATAAAGAGCCAGTATAATTTATGTAGGAGCTGGGTTTTTCAATAAAGAGCAGGTTAGGTTGTTAATTAGAGCAAGCTTTTGGATTAAACTATGTAAGTTTTTCAATCAACCCACACTCAGTGATGCATCATCAGAAAGAGGATGATAGATCACTGAGTGTGATCCAAAACATGATCTATGATCCTCTTTCTGATGATGGATCACTAAGTGTAGGTTGATTGAAAAACTTACACAGTTTAATCCAAAAACTTACTCTAAATAACTTCATAGACTGTGGAAAACACAGACTAAATAGATTATGTGCCAGTAATGTAAACCTTTACATGCACCCCGAACAGAAACAAAATCCAAACCTACGGTTCTATTTCACATTTTCAAATTGCTGCATTTTAAGAAAATTTTGAGTTTAACTGGGAATAAGTTTGATCTATTACAGAGAAGCTGGCGGTGGAAGGGTCGTCGGCAATAGGCTTAACAGTGGTGACCTTGACCCACGCTTTTGCAGTGTATGCAATGGTTTCCGCGGGTTTCAACATCTCAGGAGGTCACCTAAACCCGGCGGTCACATTGGGCTTAGCAGTAGGCGGGCACATAACGATTTTCAGGACGCTTCTCTACTGGATTGCGCAGTGCCTGGGCTCAGCAATTGCCTGCTACTTGCTTATTTTTCTCACCGGTGGCCAGGTAAGCAGGTCAAAACAAGATCTTTTTCTGCTGAGAAAATCCTCCTCCTTGTGAAAAAGAATCTACAATAATCTTGTGTTTTCTTGTTTTCTGCGAAGGTGACTCCTGTGCACGCATTAGCGTCGGGCGTGACGTACTTCCAAGGGGTGATATGGGAGATCGTGTTGACGTTCTCGTTGATGTTCACAGTGTACGCAACGGCAGTGGATCCGAAGAAGGGAAGTGTGGGGCCTACGTCGCCGCTGTGCGTAGGACTGGTGGTGGGTGCCAATATTTTTGCAGGAGGGCCCTTCTCGGGGTCTTCCATGAATCCTGCTCGCTCATTTGGCCCCGCCTTGGCCAGCGGAGATTGGAAGGAGCACTGGGTCTTTTGGGTCGGCCCTCTCGTCGGTGGCAGCCTCGCTGGTTTTGTCTACGAGACTATCTTTGTCACTGAAACCTATTCCAGAGTCCCCGATCTCGAGGGATAAACAGGTTGTTAAAAGAAGTGAAGTCGATGGATTCTCTCTATTAAACTATTGCTAAATTGCCCTTACTTTTCTTAGTTTAGAGTAGTGAGCTACTGCATTCACAATTTGATGAATCCCTCCTTTCGCCTCCTCTCTGTAAGTAATTTTTTTGAGCTAGTGCACTCACAAGTTGATGAATCCCCGTTTTCCCCTTCTCCATTTTATTAATAATCTTTCTGTGATGTTTAATTATGATTTTTTTGTTTTTAGAAATGTTTTTATCTAAAGTTATAAATGGGTAAGGTCATTAATTGGGATCTTATTTCTAATATAAACACTCAACAATTACATCTTAATAGGATTTGAATCTTGATGACAAGAACAATAACACTACAATTAAACCATCACACTCATAACTATGTTTACAGTGCTAATTTACCATTTCTAAGAAAGTTATATGAAATATAGTAAAAATTAAATCAAATAAAAATGATAAAAAAATAAATCAAATTAAATTTAATAAAAATTAAATCAAATTTGCAGTGTCTGTTATAGAACAAAAGATATTCAAACAAAATAATGTAAAACAAATTAAAAATATAAAGATATGAATTATTCTTTTCTCCAAAATATTTACTTGTATACCATAACTTTTGTAGTCCACCATGAAAGAAATCCATAATGTATATTAAAGTTCAATTTTAATGTTTTTTTTAATGGACCTTCGTAGTGCAAACAAGTGTACTAATATAGCAACAAAATAAAGAATCAACACAATTGTACATATATTTTAATATGGCATTAATGGTCATATTTTTAGATTGCAAGGTGAAGGAGAGTGCACTAAACAATTTTCACATATTTTATACCTCGGTGATTATTATCTCTTAGTGACGATCACATGATCCCTAACCATTGACATTTTAATACAATTATGATATCATGTTACGATTTAACATAGGCTGGACATAGCACACCATGCCATGATGAATAGCCATTTAGTTGATGGGACTAACAACACCCTCTTAACTTTTTATACGTTTTGACATCGCCGTTTCCCGTCTGTTTCATTTAACTATTCTGTTAGCATTAACATGACAGAATGCCACCGTCAAGTTCAATTTTAATTTTATCTATTTATTAGAATTCTTAACTGTAATTTGAAAGATTTGCTATTTCATTATATCATACTTTTGTTTAGTCACTTTCATACAGACAATTCATAGTTAGTTCTTCTTTATGGAAGAGATATTATTTGTTACTGCATATTATTCTGGGTGGATATTTTTCATTAAGATTTTTAGTCTAAGTTATGGTAAAAGTACAAAGTTGTGTCATATTTTTATAATGAATAACGTAATCACTAAAAAAAAAATTAAGTCAAGTACTATACTCATACTTGTATATGGAAGATGATGAATATCCTACTGCATAAAATAATTTAAAACAATGAATGTAACAATACTAGTCTCATCAAAATAGTTCATTAACGAGATGGAATTTCAATACATGTCTCTAGAACATTAGTAGATGAAAGAATGTCAAGATTCAGATGAGCATATTGAATATATACTCAAAAGTGTTCACACTAGATGCATGAGTGTATACATCAAATGAAGGAATAATAGGAGAAGAATGTGAGAAGGTGTACATTTGACTTTGATGATCAACCTCCCCAACTATGAAAATATCTTTTCTATACAAATCTCAAATAATTATAGAATCTAGTGTGAACTCAACACTTTTTCCTACTCCGCCATGTGTGATTTGATAGATAGAAAGCACGTTGTTTGATAATAATGGAACACAAAGAACATTATTAAATTATCCCTCATCTTGGTAAATAGATCATTTTCCAAAAACACACATATATGTGTTGTGTGGTGATAAAAAGGACTCAAATGAAGAGAACATATGCTATGATGAAGTCATGTGATGAGAAGCTCTCGAATCAAGTATCCACCCCTCTAACTCAAAATATATAACTACAAGTACTTGCCCCTTATTTTTTCTAACTAAATGAAAAATATGATGATGAATTCCCTAATTATTTTTAAATAAAACTCATTTTATTCTTCTTAAGAAGATACTTCAACGTATCAATCTATTTTGAATACATTGATGTTCACCATGCCCTAGTTTCTTGCAATATGCACACTTGGGATTCTCCTTCTTATATGATTCCCTTTGAAAAGGAGAAGATACAAAATCTTTGTGTAGATTATTCCTTTTTTTTATTGCTTTTCACAATTCTCTGATTTTTTATATACCTTAGGTTCAATTGCCACCAAAACTTGTGGTTTACAAGACTTGATTAGACCCATATAAACTAACTTCACCTTCTCTTGGACTAGAATATTTGATAAGGCATCAAAATTAGGCTCAACATATGTTTATCCCATAGAAAGAAAATGGGTGCGAGAAACAAAAAAAATACTTAATACTCAAGATCAAGCTTGGATAAAAAAATTAAATATTATCAAAAAGAGTTAGAATTTGGTTTTTAGGTGGATCTTGTTGCTAAGGAGAAGAATTTGCTCAGTGAACTTCATAATATTATTGAGAAAGAGGAGGTTTATTGAAAAAAAAGATCTAGGAACCAATGGCTTCGTGAGGGGGATAAAAACTCTACATTCTTTCACATGAACACGATGAGACACAGGAAGAGGAATACTATCTCTGATTTGATCCTTGAAGATGGATCCACATTAACTAATGAGGAAGATTTGGCTCATGCTAGAACTTATTTTTTCCGTGACCTCCTCAACCCTCACCCGACGGAGTTTCTAGCAGGTGACATCCTCAATGTCATCCCCCTGGCTCTAACTTAGCATGAGGTTACATCTATTGAAAGTGGTATTCAAGTGGATGAGATTCATGAGGTTGTATTTTCCCTTAGCCCTTTTAAAGCTCATGGTTCAGATGGTTTTCCTCCTTTTTTTTCAAATGTGTTAGGATATTGTTGGTCAAGACATCACAACTGCAGTGGCTGAATTTCTCTCTATTGGTAAAATCCTTAAAGAATTCAATAACACTTTCATTGTTCTCATTCATAATCATCCAAGGGCTAGCAAGTTGACTGAATTCAGATCTATTTGTCTTTGTAACATAGTTTACAAAATCTAGTCCAAGTTTTTAGTCAATCACATTAAACCCCATTTGAACAAGTTGATTCATCCTAGCCAAAAAGGCTTTGTGCCAAGGAAAAAAATAATTGATGCTATTATGTTGGTGCATGAAACCCTCCACTCCATGGATAAAAGTAAAAAGGAAAGCATGGCTCTTAAGGTGGATATCTCCAAATCCTATGACAAGGTGTCTTGGGATTTCCTTTTTAAAGTTCTCCGCATATTTGGTTTCTTTGGTAAACTATTGAAACTCATTCAAAGTTGTGTTACCTCCCCCAAATACTCTATGGTTATCAATGGCACCACACAAGGTTTTTTCTTGGCTTCTAGTGGAATTTTCCAAGGGGGGCCTATATCTCCCTATCTCTTTATTTTGATGGCTGAAGTCCTTGCTTGTAATTTTGAAAGAAAAGTTTTGAATGGCTCTCTAGTGGGTTTTGTCCCTTCCTTCATGTCTCAGCCGATCACTCATCAACAATTTGTTGATGGCATGATCTTGTTGGGGGATGCCACGTTGGCTGAGGGTAAAGGTTGGATGCATATTCTTTTGAAATTTGCTTCAGCCTTAGGATAGTATATCAATTTTACTAAAAGTGCTATCTTTTTCTTGAATGTCGACCCTGCTCTTCAAGTCAATATTTCTAGAATTCTCAATTGTTAGATTCCCCCCTTCCTTCAATGTATTAAGTTATGTCGCTTACTATTGGTAAAGTGGACAATTCTATTTGGTCTACTCTCATGGAACGGGTTCAAAGGAAGCTCACTACATGGAAGGGGGCCCTTCTCAACAATGTTGGTAAGCTTCTCCTTCTTAATACCACCCTTCAAAGTTTGGCTATGTACTTAATGTCTTTGTTTTCCATGCCCATTGCATGGTTGGAGAAACTTGAACAAATCTAGTGTAGATTCATGTGGTTGGGGACTAAGGAAAGGAGCAGGTTATCTCTGGTGAATTGGGATACTATGTGCTCCAAAAAATGTTAAATGGAGGTTTGGACTTGAAAAAAACAATGTTAATGAATATGGCACTTATAACAAAAATTTCCTAGAAACTTCTAAACAATTAGGTAGAATGGATTTATATTCTAAAGGATAAATATCTATAGGGACAGGATTGCCTCTCTCTACTGGACAATGGAGTTCTTCCTTCTAGTTCTTTGATCTGGAATAACCTCTTAAAAACTATGAATTTAATCTCTTTCGAATCCTCTTGGTTGGTTAGATTGGGCACCTTAGTCTCTTTCTGGGATGATGATTGGTTGTCCTCGTAGGCTCTTGGTCTACATCCTATTTTTTCTGCTATTCAACTAGACCTCTATACCTAGCTAGGAGTTAAGGTATCAAATTACATTGATTCCTCTATTGATCCATGTAGTTGGAAGATTAACCCTAACTGGTTCGACCCCCCCTTCAATTGGCTATTGAAGAACTCCTTAGAATAGTCAGGAATCACAAGTTCTTCCCCTCAAACTTGTTGGACTCACTAGTTTGGACAACTTCTAATGATGGCATGTATTATGTTAAGACTGACTACAATCTCCTTTCTAGTTATTGGAACCCTATGTTTGAATGGATGTGGCTATGGAAAGGAAATTTCCTACCTAAAGTCAAATTATTTTGGTGGATTGTCACAAAATGATCCTCACTCTAGATAATTTGTAGAAAAATGGCATACAGCTTGGGAATCAGTGTTTTTTGTATGAGAACGAAGTTGAGTCCATCTCTCACTTGCTTTTCCATTATTCTCACTCCTAGCTAGTTAGGTAGAAAATCCAATCTCTCTTCAAAGTTTGTTGGGTCTAGCAAAAGGATGTTCATGAGATTTTGAACTACTGGTCCTAGTGTCTCACCCTATGTTTGTTGAGCTTTGGTGGCAATCTTTATTTTTCATGGAGTGAGCACTCTAGAAGGAGCACAATAATAGAGTCTTTAGAAACAAAAGGTCCCTATGGTTGGTGGTGGCCAACAATATTATCAGTCAAGTTGTTGAGTTGATTTATGTTATCCCTTGTAATCCCAAAAGAAATCCTAATGCTCTAGAGGTCTCTATTGTGTTTTCTTTGAATCTTTTTGACACCCTTAATTCCCTCTATTCTCTTATCCCATTGGATAGGAAAAGTACTCCTTGGTCCCCCTCAAGCCTGGTTGGTTGAAGCTCAAATTTGATGACTCGTCTAAACCTAACCCAGGTTGAGCGAGTGGGGGTGGGGTCATCCGTGACCACAAGGGGAATCTAATTATGGATTATGTAGTCAACTTGGGGGTTCAATCTTCTAGTTTTTCCAAGGGGGTGGTGGCCTTCCACAACATACAAATTGCCACACAAGCCAAGCTATAAAATTTGGTTGTAGTTCAAGGGGATTCCTAAAACACGATGTTCATGTTGATAGGGAAAGCTTTTCCCTACTGGACCCTCTAGGACTTTGTGGCCTTGAATCACAATATTATGATTGCACTTGAGAACTACAGTATTAATCACGTGTATCAATAAAGTTGTCAATGTTTTATCAAATCTTGGAGCTTTTACTCCAAATTTAGCAAAATGGGATAATATCCTCCATATCCCAAGTCAGGTGCTCAAATTAATTCAACATGATGCTAAAATAATAACCAAATGAGATTGAGTTGGATATGATGTCAACTCTTATTGATAGTTTCCACACTCAACTATGGAAACTTAAGCCTGCTAATCAATATTTTCATATTTACATTCACTTGCAGCTCTGGTTTTCATATAGGAATTTCTACAGCTAGTGTTACCTTGCTTTGAAATGATTTTAGTGATGGGGGTGATTTGGTTCAAGATGAACCTACTAGTTGCAATGGATGGAAACAAGACAAGGAGGTTTGTGACATTTTGGAATGAGGCAAGCAAGCTTTGTTTTTGGACGGGATGCAAGGGCATGACCCCAAGAATACTTTGGAGTTCACCAATTCTTGGGTGGACAAAACTATTATTGTTGAAGGGGTCTCTTTCACAGTGAATCTTGAGCTTATTGCATAGGTGATGGGGCTCTCTCTAGAATGGATTTACATTCCTCATAAGTTGAAAATCCATTACCACTTAGAAGACATGAAACATTTTTTGAAAGAGGGTGAGAGGGTGAATATATTTCATAATGGATTTAACCGTGCAAACCTTCCTGGTGTCTAGAGAAAAATTAATAAAGTCCTCATGAGATATGTCATACTCAAAGGGTGTTTCCACTGCTTCCATGCTCATCGTTTCCCTATGCTTAATAATAATAGGTTTAATGCTAAAATGAGCATCCCCTTTTGTCCTTTGTCCTCGCTTGAGAAATTTGTTAGAAAATTGTTAGAACTGTCTAGGCTAAATGCAAGAAATCACCCATCCACCAGGGCCTTATTTATCATCTCTACAAGTTTTATTCTACGTTGCTTCCCTCCCCCGCCTCTATTTGAAAGAACACTCTGACCATTCACGACCCCATCAATCTCTTTGTGGACCCCAACCCCTCTATTACTTTGGATGAAACCCCTCATGCCATCAAACATAGCACCCAGGCCCAACGTAAAGCCCCTATGAATGAAAAAATCCCCCCAACCCCATCAAATGCACCCCTTTTTCATAATCCATGCTTATTTCTACTTCTAGGTCAGGGGAGTCTAACAACTCAAATGCCAATGAGTCATGGAATCCCACCTCAGAAAACTCTCCTTTTCACTCTTATGCTCATGTGAATATCTCTAATGTTCCCAACACCCCTTATTTCTAACCCTAACCCTCAAAATTCTCCCAACCTCTACATCAATCTAGAGGAAACCAGAACTAAACCTAGGTTGATTTGTATCCTTTCCAATCCCCTTAGTAAAAAAATCAATGAAATATCAGAGATTATTAACATCCAGAAGGATATCATGAAGTGGCTTTGGACTAGTTGATCATGGCTAAATAAAGAATTCAAATTCTTGAGGTAAATTTTATTGAGTAGCAAGTCTCATGGCCAAGGGAGGTGGAGAACAAGGAGCATTGGGACATGATTTCCTCTTTGGCCAAGTTGTTCGAGAAGTTGGTAAGGTGGGAAAAGGAGTTGGAATATTTGTGTTCCATTTTTGGTACTAAGGAAGAAAAAAATAATTTACTGATTGAGATTGATGCCATTCATCAGAACCAGGAGAAAAACACATAATGCCTCAAGCTCATCACTGATTATAGTAAAGAAACTATGAAGAATGCTTCCCTCACCCTTCAAGTTTTTTAGAATGAATTAAGGAGGTGCCAGGTGAATGGGTTGCAGATGGTCTAGAGGATGGTCATATGTAGAAGAAGGGTAAAATTGTTGATACCTCAGCTTGTGATGTCATGATGAATACTCAACCCATTCATCAGGGGCTTGTGACTTTTGAAAAGAAGCTACAATTTTTGTCCTAGGAATGGAATGCCATCACTGGTCTCAAGTTATTGGGAGATCTGTAAGTTTCCTATGGTTCTGTGATGGTCCCGACTCTATATGGTTTCTTCATTGTGTTTTGTTGGTTGAACTGTTTTAAAAGCTTTATTTTTTGTTTTTTGTTTTTGGGTTTCTCACTTCTTGTGAGTTCCTCATTTGCCTCTATGGTTGTTTTGTAATGGGTATTGTCCCTTCAAATTTTTATCTAATAAAAAAAATATATTAATTATAAATACTCCTTAATAATAAATTACAATCCTTTTGTTGTGTTCTTACATTCTTAATCTTGGAGATGTAGTCTTGGATGTGGTGAAAAAAATTAGAATCAAGATAATTTATTAAATCATTATCATTCTAATATCCCAAAATCTTTTTAGTTTTACTATACAATTATTCAAAAATTATCCCAAGCCTCTTTAGGTGTTTGCATGATTCAAGATAAATCTATAAATTAAAAGAGACTAATGAACAAATGGATCCAAGTTTTTTCTCATGATTGATATCCCATATTGCCTTTTCCCTAGCATAAATAGGTTTAAGAATAGATTGTCTTAGATATCTTATAACAACTTCCCCTCGATTTCTATCAATTTTTTTTCTTAAATCAATTCAAAAAAATACCAAACTTAGTTGACTAATCATCTTCCAAGTAGCTTAGAAGTGCCTACTTGAAAACTTCTCCATTCACCATGGTGGCATCAACTCGACATTGCCACTTATATTCTTACACATGAGAGTGGTACGATCTCAAGTTTATGGTCACTCCTAGACCTAGACCTAACCCTCAAGGGTTCATTCCTTATGACCCTACCTATGTATCCCCTCATGGGAAATCATAGGCTTTATATTTCACCTAACAATGTTAGAGGTATTTCACTCTCTCCTCTTGTATGAGATCTTTGATCTCACCTTTCAAACATGACTATTCATTAAGCGTAAGCTATCAACTTATCCTATTTTAATAAAATGATAATATTTTGTCATTAGGAATTTTTTCCATAATAAACATAACCAATCCATAGTGTACAAATATACAAAAACACACAAGTTCATATTACTCCATATTTCCCCAATTCCCATAGGAAGTGACTTGAGCATACCTCACATATACACAAGATGACTATCGTGTACCCATTATATATACATTGTGACTAGCTCAACATACATCACATATACACAGGTGACTAGATCATACACATCACATATACATAGTGACTAACTCCAACATACATCACATATACATAGTGATTAGCTCCAACATACATCACATATACATGATGACTAGCTCCAACATATGTCATATATACACAAGGTGACTAGATCATATGTATATCATAGGTACATTATTGGCAAGCTCATATGTACATCACATCACATCACAATAGTGACTAGTTCATACGTACATCACAAGTACATTAGTGATGGTCTCATATGTACATCACATCAAAATAGTGAATCACTCATATGTACATCACAAGTACGTTAGTGATGGGCTTATATGTGCATCACACCAAAACAATGACTAAGTCATTTGTGCATCACAAGTACGTCAGTGACGGGCTCATGTGTACATAACATCAAAAAAATGATTGAATCATATGTACATCAAAAGTACATTAGTGATGGGATCATATGTACATCACATCAAAACAATGACTACCATATACATAATGAAAGATTGATGCATCCACAAAGACTATCACCTGCCCATAGTGCATCCTAGATAGAAAAAGAATTTCGATGCATTTTGCACTACATTGTGGGTCACATTATTTTCCCTGCTATTCTACACCAATAAGCAATTGGTAAGAGGATTTGATGTATTATCATATTGCATCAAGGGTCCACAATAGAATCAAGTATACAATTTCCACATCAAGATATGCCAAAACTATACTATGAGGTTGATCCAACTATTTCCTACTTATTCTTCATTATAAATTATCTTCCCTATAGTCCATCAAATGACTAAGTAACCAAGGACATCCATCACTGGAATAGTACGCTCCTTGACTACTGTCAATATTGAGCATCATAGTATTGCTCCTTGACTATTGTCAATCTCAAGCATCATAGTACTACTCCCTAACTACTATCAATCTTGAGCATCATAGTATTGCTCCTTGAATACCAACAATCTCAAGAATCATAGTAGTTCTCCTTGACTACTGTCACTATCGAGCATCATAGCACTACTCCTTGTCTATTGTCAATTTCAAGCATCATAGTAATGCTCCTTAAGTATTATCAATCTTAAGCATCATATAGTACTACTCCTTAACTACTATCAATCATGAGCATCATAGTATTGCTCCTTGACTACTGTCAATCTCAAGCATTATAGTATTGTTCCTTGACTACTATCAATCTCGAGCACCATAGTACTGCTTCTTGACTACTGTCAATCTTGAGCATCACAGTACTAGTCCTTGACTATTTTCAATCTTGAGCATCATAGTATTGCTCCTTGACTAATGTCAATCTTGAGCATCATAGTATTGATCCTCGACTAAGTATATCAATCTCAAGCATCATAATATTGCTCCTTGACTTATGCTTAGCACTATAACTGCAAGATAGATTCCTAAGATAGAATAAGTATGTCACTATTTATTGAATTAGAATCCTATACGTAGGCATATAAGTTTGATATCAATTTTCGCATCACATAAAATAAATCACCTAGAACCAACATGAGACAAGTTGAACTCAAAATGTAACCACAACCAAATTATGTATCTCCTTAATTCATTCCCTTCATTTAGCTTAGTATTCATAAACATATTATGTATTAAATACAAGTTATTAGGTTTTCTTTTCTCTTCCATAATAAGATCTAATACCTATTTTGGCCTCATCTAAAGCCTAATGAAGAGAGAAGGTCAAACCAATTAAGAACACACCCAAAATTTGGGAGTTATCCCCCTAGACCCTCCCCCTACATACTTTATATTAGATAAGCATCCTTCACCAAGGACCCCCTATGTACCCACTTCCAAACAAATCAAAGTCATGCACCTAGTTCTCTTTATATTGTCTCTCAAGGGCATCTGAACACAATTTCCCATAACCAAGGTTTTTTTCCCTTTAAATAATAATAGTTAATAGTAGTTAAGAAATCATAAGTTCACCATTTGGAAACCCATAATATAACATTAAATCCTTAAAGATATCGATGTCTTTAATCAAGCTCTACCTCTAGTATTATCCATAAACTAACTTGAACATCGAACTGATGCAAGAAGTTCGGTCCACAAAAATCTCAAAAAATCAAGGTGTTTTTGTTGTTTTTCAAAAAAATTCACACTTGGACTGAAAATTTGAGGCACTTACACAGTGAATCTTAAAAAAAGTCACGGATTTGAAATTTAGAATTTTGAATATAGTTTCCAAATATGTAATTTATTCAAATACCCAAATGATAGAAATTGAACTTTGATAGGGATGTATAAAAACCACTTTTTAAAAGTCATTTTCTTTTACCATACCATGCACATATACAGACACCACTTTTTTTCCCAAATAAAAGTATTTTGGTAATTCCTTTTGGGGAAATATAGCTAACAACATGAACATTGATGAGAATATTTTTTTGTAATTTTTTTCTGAATATTTTTGTATTAAAATTTTCTTGGTCTTAATTGTTGTTTTTAAAAATTAACATGTACGGATAGCATAATTTGACCTAAACTAAACATTTTTTATTTTTTTTCATTGTGTATAGAATTGTCTAAAGACTGATGCCATATAATTTTTTTACAAGAAAATTAAATAGAAAAAAAATATTTGCTTTGATTTCTGGATTTGATTGTGTAATAATTTTTGCATCAAAAAACTAAGTAAACAAAAAAAAAGTTATTAAAAAATATTAAAAAATTGATATTTCAAGTTTATGGACTAGTTTGCTTAGAAATTAATTAAAAAATAACAAATATAATCCAATCTTTAAAAAAAATATATATTTGGAAACTAGACATCGTGTTCTCTAATGGTTTTTAATTTCATAGATTGATTAAAAAAAAATCCATCATCCATATTGCCAAAGTTGGACATTTCTCTTGAACTTGCCTTAGTTTTTAGTTGCAAGTCAAAGGCTAAGGGTCAGGTTGCCAAGCCTTTCCCAAGCCTAAAACCGAGGTAGCATGTAGATTGGGTATTCAAAATTTTAAAAACGCGTACGCATTTTTAAAAACGTGTATGCATTACAAAACACATACGTGTTCTTTATTCACTTGATTATTTAAAAAATTAAATACTTTTTAGAAATGCATAAAAATTTTAAAACATGTACGTGTTTTGCATCACAAATCGCATAGATGTTTTAATTTATGCATGCGTGAATTGCATTATAAAATGCGTATGCATTTTGAAACACATACACATTTCTAGGAGGTATTTAAATTGTTAAATAAATGACTTGTACATGTTATAAAATGTGTATGTGTTATAACACATATGCATTTTTAGTGCATATGCATTTTTTTAGGCTCGGGTACCTAAAGCATAACGTATGCACGGTTTTTTAATAACGCATACACATTTTCTGCGAGATTTTTTTTGGCCAAAAATTCCCCTCCTCGTGGACCCATCTTATTTCTTTTACCCCATCCCAAGGTTTGTATTATCAACATAGAGCTAAGCTTATTACTCAACATGAAATTACCTCAGTTTACACAAGCACTTCCATTCAAAATTCACACATTAGATTCAATATTGATGTTCTTATACTCAAGGTTTTCATAGAACTGTATAATAATCATTTACCCCAACACCCAAATACCATTCTATAATTATATAGCATATCTTTTTATTGCATTTAGCAAGGAGGATAAAATGACATTAAAGAAGCTTATTACACCTATTGCCACTACATTAATAGAATTTTCCCTTAGTATTATTTCTGAAATAATGACATCATAGTCTTAAATAATATTTCAATTATTTCCAATCCTACTAAGAAATCTTCATGATATAACACCATCTGGTTTCAAGACATAGGTTGAATTCCAAGAAACTTTTTTTAGCCACAAGCTAATAAATGTATTTATTACACGAGCTTGTTATGCCTCTAACATTTGTAATCTTGTAGGTATGATTCAAATTTTCCAATATGCATTATCAAACACTTTATTAACCTACATTATATAATTCAATCATCTTGATATATCATGCCACTTTGCTATATTTACCATCACTAGGCTACATCAAATTCACTAATAGAAGTGATACCTTGATAAGAATACAAAACATGGGTTTCTTTACTCCTACCATATTGAGTATACTAGAAAATTTTTGAATCTTGGGCACTAATGCACATGGATTTAATCTACCCACACATAATTCTCTCATGATTTTTTTTTTAATAAAATATTTAAAATGGGCTATCATAAGCCACTGAATATCATAGGTTTACTTGTTATGATAGAAATATATCTTCCAAGTTATTAAGAATTATCATTCTATAGGTTACCATGCATTTCATACTAATACCTATGCTAATATTTTGAACTATAACTATAAAATATAAATTCCCAATCACAATAGGTTGTATTGAGGATAATATGTTTATTTCCATGACAATAATGTGACCCATTAAATATAAATCCTTGATGGAAACACAAATACATATTAATATTTATATATATGCATGTAAGTGGGGTACACCTAGGCACATACCTACAAGCGTGTATGTGACTACCTACAATCTATGAAACTAGAGCATATTTGAGTTTATTTGTAGTATAAACAAGAGATTCACTACTTCCTTTTTGGATTAGTATTATTCCTAAGATCAAACAGTGGTTCAAATCAAGTTCAAGAAGCAACCATCTGTTCCTCCTTGGCAAAAAAATAAGGTGAAGAGAGAGAACTTATCTAATGAAGTTGTCATACAAGAATGAAGTGGTAGCCTACTCCACACACATGAGCTCCTTCAAATATTTTGGAAGTCTCCTCTCCCCATGTCATAGAAATCCCTCTATCTTGTATACTTCATTGGATTTCCATACCTTATTCCAAAACACTCATGGTGTCATAGGAAAGGATGATGTTGGCAATGGTTATCAAATTTGGCTTAACACCCACCACTTTCTTTTTCTTGCAAGTTTTTAAATCCTTTTCAATGAATAAATTAGGTGCATATCATGTGATCATGGTATATGAGAACACCTTCCTTCGTATAGATCATTTCCCACCATCATGCTTTCTCAATGCTTTTAAATATTTGCATACACATCTGTTAGGGCATTCCCAATGACCCTCCATTCAACTCCTCTCCTCCTTCTACACCTACACTACTTTTTTTTTGAGGATCCTCTATCATTTATGCTTTGAGGGACATCCATGGCCTAATAAAAATATCCCATAAATCATCATAGGCAAGGAGGATATTGTCAAAGGTTGTAGAGTTTTGGCTTTTTACACTTGTCAATAGTATCTACTTCAAAGTTTCTAAGTCTTTTCAACACATCCATTTTTATGCATAACCTACAACCATTGGTGTCCATGATAACACATTTATTGAGGAATTTCTTTCAAAAATCACCATTCTGCACATATCCTTCTATCATTTCATTCTAATTGATCACATTTCCTTGACAAATTTCTTTCAACTTGGATGTGCCTTCTCCATGCTTCCATGTGATTCTATTTTATTTCCCTTTCCCATGAAATCCTTGCATTCTCTCCCTTTTCTCCCTTTGTTCCACACATCTAAAGGTTTTTCTTTCTATATTTTCAACACATTGAGTTGAATCCTTTTCCATCATATTTTTGTTCTAAAAACATTGCCCCAAATGATCACAAAAATAAACTTAAATTTCCTCCTTATGCATGGGGTAATTCGATGGGAAGAAGGGATGACATATTGCCTTAATGACACTATTGGAAATGGTTTCTATTGGTGGCACACAAGCCCTCACTCCTACGTTCCTTCTCATAGTAGCATCATCCCTCTTGTTCTGTCCAATAAACACCCACACAGCAAGCCCATAGTCAACCCATACCTCATTATTTTTTCTACATCAACCACCAGTGCCTACATGAAATGGTCCTTTTGACCAAGGGTAAGTGCATGGATTTGTGACACAATTTTGGCTCTTAAGATGCCACTTTTTTTCTATAATCAGTAAAATCTGATTTGTAGGAGAAAATAAAGATAGCTATGCTCAAAATTTTAAGATGCATCAAGAACAAGAGTTGAACTTCTCTGAGTCTAGTTTCTAAGATACTATTCTTTTTGAAATTAATGAAGATTAAGGGTCTCAAAAAGAGGGGAGAAAAATAGGTCTTTTTTTATCAAAAAAATAGCATAATATCTAAGCCCCCCCTTTTTGATTAACTTTTTTTAGAATTTCAAAAATCTGAATAGTGAGAAACTAGCTAACACCATGTAGTTTATCCTTGTTCTTTCAGATAATTTTTTTAATGAATATATAATATTTTATGAATTTTCAGTGGACACATCCTAAAAAGCTAAAATTTGAGTGTGCTCCCCACTAAATTTTTTGAAAACTAATAAAAAATTGAATTTTTTTCATCACGTGTAGAATAGAGTCTAGTTTTAAAAAATGTAATTTGTTTCACGTTTCGATGAACGAGTAAAAATCTATCCTACAACTAGCACATGTTAGTTTTTTACCAAAAACGAAGGTATTCACAAGAGAGGTTATAGATCAAAACCTTAACTGAATCAAAAAAAAAAAATTATATATTTAGATAGCTAAGAGAGAGGTTAACACCATCACAATTTTTTTATAAACTTGCATTAAAAGATGTGCAAACGTAACAGTGAGCATAGACAAAATGAGGAATTTTGTTACCCTTTCAAAAATCACATCTTTTGCATGAAATGGTTGTCTAAACCTTTGGGTTGGATGCCCAATGCAACCCATTTGGTGAATGCCAAATTTGGTGCTCGCCAAATGGGTTGCTTCATTTGGAATGCATTTTTCTAAATTCTTTCATTTTCTCTTTCTCTACCAAGGAAAATATATACATGAAATAAACATTTAAGTATAAGTTGACATTTACATATGGACTTTACTTTCTTATACTTTAAGTTATATTTTATGTATATAGTTTTAGGATGTTTGGGAGTGGTTTCAGATCTCTAGGAGTTATAATGCAAATTCTAGTTTTTGGAAGATTTTAAAAAATCTCAAACAATCAAATTTCAATAATCAGCATGTTAAATTCTAGCAATCAAGAGGTCAAATTTTAGTAATTAGGAGGTCAAATTTTATCTTTCTCTCTCTATCTCACTCATTTTCATCTCTTATTCTCTAGACCTCTCTCTCTCTCATTACCTCCATCCCTTTATCTAACACTAGATGTCCCTTGAGCTCAAGAACTACATCTCTACATGTCCATATCTCTCTCCTTCCCTCTCTAATATCTATCTCCCTCCCTCCCTCCCTCCTTCCCTCTCTACATTTCTCTATCTCCCCTCCCTCTCTTTATATCTCTATATATATATCTCTCTCTACTCTCTCTATCCCTACCTATCCCTCCCTCCCTCTCTCTCCCCTCTTTCTCTCTCACTCTTTGCTTCCCTCTCTCTCCTCTCTCTACTCTCTATCTCAAAAAATTCTCTCTCCTTCCCTCTCTAGTTCTCTCTATATCAGTGGTGAGATAGAGAGTAGAGAGGTAAGGAGAGAATGAGAAAGATAGATAAAGAGAGAGAGGGAGGTTGGAGGGAGGGAGAGGTAGAAATGGATAGGTGAGATAGAGAGAGGGAAGGAGGGAAAGTGAGATAGCCTAAGAGAATGGTGATTCAAAGAGGATGGAGTAAGAGGGAAGGAGGGAAAGTGAGAGAGAGAAATAATGGTGATTTAGAGAGGAGGGAGTGAGAGGTGGGGATAGAGATAATTGTGAGATAGAGAGAAAGGGAGAGTGAGAGAGAGAGAGAGGGATGGAGAGACAAAGAGAGGTAGGTAGAGGAAGGGAGAGGAGAGATAAAGAGTAGAGATAGAAAGAGATAGGGAAGGATACATAGGTGAGATAGAGAGGGATGGAGAGAGAGTGATGGAGGGAGAGGTAGGTATAAAAATGGAAATAGAGAGGAGAGATAGAGAGTAGAGAGGGGAGGGAGGGAGAGGTATGGAGGGAGATAGAGGTGTGTGTGTGTGTGTATGAGTGAGAGAGAGAGATGCAGGTAGAGAGAGGGAGGGGAGAGAGAGAGAGTAGAGAGGAAAGAGGTAGGGAGGGAGACATAGGTGAGATACAAAGTGATGGAGGGAGAGGTAGGTAAAGAGAGAGAGAGAGAGGGGAGATAAAGATAAAGATAAGTAAACAGCCCTTAAGTGGCAAAAAATTCAGAAAAATCAAGTGTTAGCAACTTGACATAAATATTTGAATAAGTTATCTATATTATTTCAAAATATGTAAGAATAGAATTTGTGAAAATTTAATGTAGTTTCTAAAATACTAGGTTTATTTAAAAATAAATAAAATCTATTTGGTGAAAATTTGAAATTTCAATGCAGAGTACTTAAATTTCAGGGAAAAAATAAGAAGTAGGTGTAATGCCTGACCACCCTAACCATAATAAAATGATAATATTTTTTTGTAAGATTTTATATATAAGTAGAGGACTCATGTCCGATGTGATGCATATTTTTTTGTAATTTTTTCCAAGTAAATAATTAATTATGAATTTTTTATTACAACTTTTAGAAAATATAAAAACTCACCGTCTAACCACCTTAACTTGGTCAAAAATTCATGAAATTTAATTCTTTCTTTTTTAATCCTATAGTATGTAAAGCATAGAATGTGATGCATGTTTTGGATTCAAAACATATGATACCGTTTGAAAGTTATAGATGTTTTTCAATCAGCCTATCGATCAGGACTTTAGTCATAATTCTAATAGAAAATGAATAATAATTATTTATTAAATTAAAATTAAATCATAATTTATATTTTTGGAAAGCTGAGAATCTCCTCTAAAAACCCTTTTATTTCATTAATTTTGGGTGAAAAAAGTCGTCAGCCACATACCCTACAAAGATTGCCACTTTTTGGCATACCATGATCCTGCACATACCCAGTTGTAGAGAGAGAAGAGATAGAGAGAAGTAGAGAGCAGACGGAGGGAGGCATATGTAGCGAGGAAATAGAGGGTGAGAGAGAGAGAGAGGTGAGAGAGAGAGAGGGAGGGAGAGAGAGAGAGGGAGTGGGAAGATAGAGAGTAGAGAGAAGGAGAGAGTGAGAGAGAAAGATGATACAGCTTGTTGACTACTAAAATTTGACCTCCTGATTACTAAAATTTGACATACTAATTACTAAAATTTGACTAAGTCTAAAAGTTTTAAAATCTTCCAAAAACTAGAATTTGCATTATAACTCCTAGAGATCCGAAACCAATCTCAAACATCCTAAAAATATATACATGTGAAATATAAACTAAAGTATAAGAAAGTAAATTTCCATATGTAAATGTAAACTTATATAGTTTCCCTAGTAGAGAAAGAGAAAATGGAAGAGTTAAGAAAATGCATTCCAAAAGTCATGAATGACATTCATTGCAAAATTCAAGCCATTTGGCGAGTGCAATATGGCTTGTTACAGTTTTTTTTTTAATTTACCACCATTTTTGTGTCATAGATGGGTGTACACACTCCCAAGATGTGGCATACCTTAGGTAAAATATTTCCATTAGATATTTTCATAGTGATTGTATCCATGAAACATAGTTATAAGGATTTAGGAGTTCAATTTGATTTTTCTCCATTGCAAGAATGCATGTCAAAGAAATAAAACCAATCAACTACTACTAGATTACCCCATCCCCCCCAAATTACTCAATATGTGATCCCCCTCATCAATATATGATCTTGGATCTTTATATTTAGTGTAATTATAGGTGGTATGTGGGTGTGACTTCCTGGGGCCTATGAGGCTATGATGCATGGTTGTTTTATCTCTTGCATCCATGTCTAGGAGCTCAGATCAGGCCTATTTGGAGATTTTCTGTGCTGGGGGGGTGTGTGTTCTCCAGGGGGATGTGCTATTTATTTTTCTTGCAGATTTCTTCTATTTCAACTATGTGGTTTAGTGGGTGGTTTCTATTTTTTTGATTGAGGTTCTTATTTTCTTCTTGTGTTGTGCATGGGAGCTTTGTGGGTGGGTGCAAACCCATGGGTGGAGTTTATTTGTTTCTTTTTGCTCCCTCTTCTTGGTGCGGTGGGTTGTAGCCATTTCTTTTGGTCCGATTCATTTATTCTTGTTGGGTTGTGAGGCCAAGTGGAGTTCAACTTGTGGCATTGTTCCTTTGTTTGGAATTTGGCTGATCTTTGGTCATCTTCCTCCTCTGGCTATGGAGCATTTTAAAAGGAAAACAAATGGAGACAAGTCTTCCTCAATGGGGGGTTTTCCCATAATTAAAAAGGTGAATGGATGTTTGAACCAAAGCCAAGATTGCCCCATTTTGGTGATAGTCGAACTCCATTACGGAGGATGTTAGTTACTTGAGTGATCATGCTTTAATATGTAAATTCATGGGTCTTTGGCTATCTTTTCCAGCGTTGGAATCTTAGATCTGTCAGGTTTGGGATCCTGAAGGAGATATGGAGATAATGTTAGCTGCCAATAATTATTTTTTGGTTGTCTTTTCATACATGGTGAATAGGAATAAGGATTTTGAAGGTGGTCCATATTTCTACAATTAGATCAGGCTTTTCATCAAACCTTGGCATGAGGGTTTTAACTTTGCGGAAGAACTCCCTACGTGGGTTCCAGTTTGGATTTGTCTGCCTTGACTTCCATTGGAATTCTGGAGAAGCGATATTTTGCATATGATAGCTCATCTCCTTGGAAAACCAATTGGGTTTGCCCAGCAAACTTTGGACAAGAAGGTAATCTCTTATGCTCAAATTTGTGTTGAAGTTGGTTTAAATAATCCTTTCCCTGATTCTATAGAAGTTTTTGTTGGATCCTCTTCTTGGATCCAAAAACTTGATTATGAAACTCTCCCTTTTCACTATTGAGTTTATCACATGAATATGAGCATTTTCAAAAGAGGTGCCCTCAGTTTAACCAGGTATTTGTTGCATGGTGCTGCCACAATAGTGGTTTACACTTTCTGGGAGATCCTGATTTTTAATGAAATAACATATTTTTAGAAAATATAATGATTTAAGCTTTGAAAAATTTCATTTAAAGTATTCCAATTGAAGAGGGTTTGATCAAACCACCTTAGACCAAACCCCCTTGGATATAACCCCTCTAGTTTTAAACCATACCTATAATGGAGTCTCCTTTACACCTATCAAAATGCTGATAAAAAACCACTTTTGATTTACCTTTCGGGAGATCAAATGAATTCATTTAAAATTTATTTTTTGTAAGTATGTAGTCCTTATTATAACCTTCCAAAAAAATTAAAATTTTAATTAAATTTAATTTGATTATTATATATATTTTTTATTTCTTGTGAATGTAGGTTTTTCACCGAAAATCAAGCTCTTTGTTCTACACATGTGGAAAAATAGAAGATTATCAAAAAAAAAATTTAAAAATATGAGTACAGGGTATGTGCAGGATCATGATGGGCCAAAAAGTGGCAATATGATGAGTATGTGGCTGACGAATTTTTTTTACCCAAAATTGATGAAACAAAAAGGGCTTTTAAGGGAGATTCCCAACTATCCACCAATATAAATTATGCTTTACTTTGAATTTAATAAGTAATTATTATCCATTTTCTATTTGAATTACAACTAAATTCATGATTGATAGGTTGATTAAAAATCATCTATAGCTTCAAATGGTATCACATTTTTTAAATCCAAAATATGCATCACATTTTATGCTTCGCATACTATAGGATTAAAAAAATAAAAAATTGAATTTCATGAAGTTTTAACTAAGTTAAGGTGATCAGACATACAAGTTTTTATATTTTTTAAAATTTGTAATAAAAATTCATAATTAATTATTTACTTGGAAAAAAAATTACAAAAAATATGCATCACATCTGACATGAGTCCTCTACTTATATCTAAAATATTATAAAATAAATATTATCATTTTATTGTGGTTAGGGTGGTCAAAAGACACCTACTTATTTTTTCCCTTAAATTTAAGTACTACTACATTGAAATTTTAAATTTTCACCAAATAGATTTTTTTTAAAAAACCTAGTAGTTTAGCAACTACATTCAATTTGCTATAGATTCTATTCATACATATTTTTGAAATAATATAGATAACTTATTTAAATTTTTACATCAAGTTGCCTAACTCGATTTTTTCTGAATTTTTTACCACTTAAGGGCCTATTTTTTCCATGATGGTCCTACACATACCCTACACTAGATATTGAAGTCCTTGATCTAACAAAAAAAAATGAATTTCGATACATACCAAAAAAGTTGTGTTATACGGTCCGCCTATGTCTAAATTATAATTAGTTTGAATTTGAAACTTGATTAAGGAAAACATATTCAATAAAACACTATGAAACCAATTGGAAGCACTAGATATCGTAGTTACAAATTTAAATTAAAAAAAAATAGAATTTTATCCTTCATGGGAAAAAATTTATGTGTTATATGGTGAGTGTCACTCCTTAAAAATGGTGTTTACTGAAAATAACTAGTTTTCTAAGGAGATGGAAAAAGAAGTGCAATTTGATTCCAAAAATTTTGAAAAAAATATATTTATAATCTACAAAAAAAAATTCACAAATGACTAGTTTTTATCATCTTCAAATACTTGACAGTTTGGCCGATATAGGTGTCTGAAAGTGAAGATTTAGTTAGAAAAAATTAGTTCAGTGTCTAGTTTGGCCAAAAATTGTAAACCAGTATTGTGGGATCACCCTACAACTAATGTTTCTTCTAAGGCTGCTGCTAAGAATGATAATGGGAAGGATCCTATGGTGGATGGGGTTGCAGATATGGAGGGCTTTGTTCCTATTAAGTCTCATAATAAGGGCAGGGGTTAGAAGAGAACTCTCACGGATAGACAAAATGATGGGCTCTTTAATCAGTTTGATGCTTTGGATGACTTGGTTTAGGAAGGGGGAATTTTGGTTTGGATTCCTCCTAGTACTATCTCCTTAGAAGTGATCTTGCAAGAGGATGAAGAAACTAGGAATCAAAATATGGCTGGGGTGAACTTACAGGTTGGTCAAATGGAAATGGATGTTCCTCTCTAGATGGGGGATGCCTCCAATCCTGTTGGATCTTTGGTTTCAAAGGATGATAGAGATATGGTGGTTTCTTCTCATTCACAGGTGGATAATTCTTTGGATTCAAGGAAAATTGGGGGGTTATACAAGCCTTGTTTTAGCAAAAAAAATCCCTTAAAAAGGGGCCCCTAGAGAAAGCTTCTAAGGTGGGTTGCAAGAAAGATCTTGAGAAGGCTAAAATGATGGGTGAGACTCTAGTGGAATCTGGGTTGGTGAAAACCCTGGACTCTCATTTCTCTCATCCCTATAAATGATTGTTATTTCTTGGAATTTGAGGGGTTTGAATAGCACTCCTAAGAAAAAGGCTATTCGTGAGATGATTGGTTGTCATTCTCCTGATATTGTCTTTATCTAGGAAACTAAGTAATCAGTGGATGGTATGTTGAATAGAGCCTCTAGTGTTTGGCATCATGGGTGTTGTCAGTGTGTTGGTAATTTTAGTAGCTTTGGAGGTGTGGCTTGTTTGTGGGATGCAAGAAAGGTTGTCCCTTAGTGTTGGATCTCAAGTCACTCTTCTATCTCTATGTTTGCCTCTAGTTTAGAATCTAGTGAATCTTACCTTTTCACTAATGTTTATGCTCTCACTGATTTGATGGGTAAGTCCCAAATATGGACTCATCTTAGTTATTTCCGCTCTCTTGTTCCTTAGAATCCTTGGATTATGGCTAGAGATTTTAATGTTGTTTCTTGTTTAGAGGAGAAGTGGGGGTGTATTGCCAAGCTTGACCTTGCTGCTTTACTTCTTATAGACAACATGGTTAGTTTAAATCTTATTTATGTGAAACCTAGCAATGGAATTTTCATTTGGAATAATCAAAGGTGTGGTGATGCTACTATTTCTGAGAGGCTTGAAAGGTTTCTTGTCTCTTATTTTTGGGTGGGGGATAGTTGGGCTACTAGCTTCAAGATCCTTGATTGGAGAGATTTGGATCATTGGCTAATTAAACTTTCAATTGTTCCTTTCAGATCCCATAAGAACCCTTCTTTCAAGTTCCAACTCATCTAGCTTCATGATATTTCTCTCAAAGATCTAATGATTGATTGGTGGCATAAGGGAAGACCCGCCTATGGTACAGCTATGTATACCTTCATCAAGAGATTGCAGTTTGTGAAATATAGACTCAAGAAGTTGAATATACAATGTTTTGGGAATTTTCACCACAATAAGTTGGAAGTTCAAGTTCATTTGTATTCTATCACTCACCAAATTCGAGATCTTGGTCTCACAGCTAAGCTATGTAGGGAAGAGGCTATGGAAACTAAGGCTCTTGAAGAATGGGAGTTGAGGGAGGATATTTTTTGGAAGCAAAAGCCCTGAATTGATTGGCTTCAAGAGGGAGATAGAAATACTGCCTTCTTACATCACTCTGTTGCTACAAAGAAAAATAGTAATCTTATCAATTCTCTTGTTTCTTTTGAGGGTGTTCAACTTTCTTCTCAAGCTGAATTTTCTTGGGAGGCTTCTCAGTTATTTTCAACTCTTTTTACTGAGGATTCTCCCCCTGCGAATCTCAAGAAAAATTCCATTCTAGCTTGTGTTCATTCTTTGGTTTATCATGAGATGAATGAGGCCCTTTTGCGACCCATCACTTTGCAAGAATTGGAGACTATTGTGTTTCAAATGAAAAAAGGTAAATCCCCTAGCCTTGATGGTTTTCTTGTTGAATTTTTTCAAGTCTTTTGGGAGATTATCAAGGGGGGTCTCTTGGAGGTTGCTCAGGAATATCATAGGAATAAAGAAATGTTGAAGGCTATGAAATCCACTTTTCTAGCTCTTATTCCAAAGAAGGAAGGCACATGTTCCTTGGATTAGTTTCATCACATTTCCCTTTGCCATGTGGTATATAAAAAAATTACTAAATTGACTATGGAAAGGCTTAAGCCTTGTCTCAATTCTCTAATTTCCAATGAGCAGGGGGGATTTTTGGGTGACAAAAAAATTCTAGATGGGGTTGTTATTGTTGTAGAGGTTATTCATTCTATGATAGTCTCGAAGGACAAGGATATGTTTATTAAACTTGATATGGAAAAAGCATATGATAGAGTCAAATGGGCCTTCTTACAAAAGGTTCTCTTGGCTTTCGTATTTTTCAGAGTGTAGGTTGATTGGATCATGAATTATGTGACTTCTACTTCCTTTTCGATGCTTATCATTGGGGAGCCTTAAGTTTTAATTGGAGCCTTTATGGGTCTTCGATGGGGAGATCCTTTGTCCCCTTATCTATTTATCATTATGGTTGAGGGGTTGGGGAGGTATATTAAGTCCTGTGTTGGTCATGGGTTGAATCAAGGGTGGTGTTGGGGTAACTTTTTTCTGCCTTTATCTCATCTTTAATTTTTTGATGATACTACTCTCATGGGTGTGGCCAAAATAAACGAAGATGTTAATATAAGGAAGGCTTTGGATACTTATTTGGCTTCCTCCAATCAAAATATTAATGATAACAAGTCCTCTATTTATTTTTTCAATACTCCTCAGATTATTCAATCTAGGATTGCTCATATTCTTCAATTTCAAATTGGAACTCTTCCTCTGGTTTATTTGGAGATTCCTCTTATAGTGGGTCCTCAACCAAAAATTTTTTGGTAGGATGTCTTAGATAAATTTTGTAGGAGGGTTCATTACACTCATAGGTGGTTCTCTTCAACAAGTCATGTGGTTCTGCTTAGATCCATGGTTCAATCTCTTCCTATTTACCGATGTTTTGTGCAAGTTGCTCCTACTAGATTTGTTAGGGAGTTTGATGCCCTTGCTTGTCAATTCCTTTGGGCAGGTAATCTTCTCAATTTGAAACATTTGGAGTTTGGTGAAGTGGGATTCTATTTCTAGGCCAAAATAGGAGGGTGGTCTTAGTCTCAAGTCTGCTAGTTTGATGGGCTAGGATTTAGCTATTAAGTATTACTAGCACTGGTGCACTTGCCAAGATCAAGATTGGGCTAGAATTCTCAATCATAAGTACCTTAGTGGTGTTAACTCTTTTGATGTTCCTCAATATTTTATCCAAGAGAAAGGGTCTATGATTTGGTATACTCTCAAAAAAGGGGCCAAGTTAATAAAGGAGGGCTTGTTTTGGATTTGCAATAAGGGTTCAGAAGCCCTCTTTTGGTATGATTATTGGGATGGTTATCCCTCTATTATTTCTATGTTTCCTCATTTGTAACATCTTCACAACAACTTGGTGGAAGTTGGTTGGTGTAAGGTGGAAGACTTCAAAATTATTCATGCCCTAGGTTAGGTGGAGGTGTGGCATTGGAAGGATCCCCAGAAGTGGCCTCAAGGAGGAGGAGAGGGAGGATATTTCTAGAATTTTGGTTGGTAGAATGTGTAGTTCTCTTCAAGATAAGGACATTTTTTATTGGGTCCCTAATCCAAAGGGAAAATTCTCTATTGCCTCAGGGTATATGGAGTTGGATAGATAGGTGTATGAAAAGGTTGGAGTCCCTTGGTGTCCCTGAAGTAGGTTTGGAACAAATTTTATCAGCCAAAGTGTAATTTCTTTTTATGCTTGGTTGTTCAAAATAGATGTCTTACTTGGGAAAATTTGTGGAAAAGAGGCTTTCAGGGTCCTTTTGTCTATGTTTTGTGTAATAATAGTGAGGAGTGTACTTCTCACCTTTTATTTTAGTGTCCTTATGCTAGGATTATTTGGAATTTTTGGTGGGGGGTGTGGGGTCATCCATATGTTCATGCCTCTTCTTTGACAAAGTTCTAGGAAATTTTTGGGAGACCCCTACTAAGGCGGTTTTTCTTTAGATTGCTTGGATTACTGATCCTACCTTTATTATTTGGCACCTTTGTCTTGAGAGAAATAGGAGGATTTTTCAAGATGTGAAGCAAGAAGGGGCTATTATATGGAGAAATATCTTCAGTAAGATCCAGGAGACTATTTTGGCTAAATGTGACATGTCGGTTACTATGGATCCAAGTGATCTATCTTGTTGATGGTCAAAAGTAACACAACAAAATTGAACAAAATATTTCTACTCTATTTCTCTTGAAAAATACAAATGATGTAAAACCACCTATCTTCCAAGGTCTCTATAGTCGGTTCTCAACTTTTTTATCATTCAGTGGTCCATGCAACCATATTATTCAAGGGGCCTATAGGTAAACGAGTAAAAATTGGATAGTACAAAGTAATTTAACATTGGGGGGTTTAAATAAACATAAAAAAGAGATCGATCAAAGCTTACGACAACAAAACATGAAAACAAATTCATTTCAATTTAGACATGTAATTCTTTTAATGAGTGTTTTTCCTAATTAATTAAAATTGAAGAACACAATCTATGAAACAATTCATACCATTTCATTCATTCTCAGTGTAGATTTAAAGCATGCAACCATTCATCATTACTTTTTTTAGAATCAATTTTCAATCATAAAATACCATAAGCTCATTACCAAGATTAAAAAATCAATAAACATTAAAAAACATCATCCACAGATAATGCAATAAATGGTTTTAAACTCAAAATATTCTATTGATTTTCATCAAATAAGAAACATGTATGCACAAAAAAATGCACTAGGATATGGAAAACCATTTCTTATCAGCATTATCATTAAACTAACAAACTACTAAAATAAAACTACTTGCATTAAAAACTATAAAAATTGTTCAAGTATCTTGCATAAAGCTGTAAACTGAAAATTGTGTCTAGTTTCTAGGTACCCAATCTGACTTCAATCAGCTAACCTTTACAATGAGGAGAGACTTCTAAGTTATAGATAGAATTAACATCAATCTCTCCTATCAAAAATCAAGATCCACAAATTTGGGCCCAGATCCACAATTATAGGGATGCCTAGTTAAGTCTGAGTCTTATCTCTATTGAAACTACAGGAGCTGAAAGGTATGCCTTGTGTCCATTTAGTCAAAATTTTATTGGGACCTCTATCTTTGTCTTCTATTGATCACAACACCCAATCTTGGCCCATCAAAACTGATCTAGAGTTGTCCATCTGTCTAAAAATTGACCTAGAAGTGTTGTTATCCAAAGGGCGGCTGGAACTAGTTGACACTTTTGACTTCACCCTCTTTCAAAAATAATAGAATATTCTCCTTTACCTTTTACCAGTATCCTTTGGGAATCCATGAAATTCATGATAGTTTTCAAAGAATTCATTTATCACCCTTTCATCAAGTCCTTCAATCTAATCTACCTTGAACTTTGCTTCCTCAAACTCTTTGACAGCCACAACAACTATTTCTCACATTTGACCGATATCCTTTGTGGCCCATTGAATTTCAAACCTTATGTTCATCAGCCTATCCAATAGAATCCCTTTAGGTCCATCAACTTCCTTAAGTAGTTGCTCTAATCATTTACCCCAACTATCATTTATTTCTTGCAATGAACTCCATCGTTCATTTTGAGGAAAATCTTCAACAGTAAGTTGTGTAACAATTTCCTCAAATACACATGTTGTCTTATGTCATATTAAGCTTTGAGGAGATTTTTTTTGTATGCAACAAGCACTTGAGATTTATAGGTAGTGATTTTAATGACTTTCTTAAGATATTTGGGATCCTCAATGCCTAGAATCCTTGACTGGATCAACATGTTCTCAGGTGTTTTATCAATCAGTTTCAAAACCCTTCAAATACTTTATGTACTTCTCTTCTCCCCACCATTCTTTATCCTTTTCTTCAATTTCACCAAGGAGAGTAAGAGCTTAGTCATAATGCTTGTATCCTTCCTCCAAAAGTTCTCCAATGTCCTTGAAATCATCAAACCAGCTATCAAACCAAGTAGCCTTCTATCTCATGACATTCAACCCATTCACCTCTTTGTGTCTCATTAAAATAGGGATTTTTGATGGTGTCAGCTGCTCAGGAGTGGATGTAATCAATTCTTTTAGAAAATCCTTCATCTTTCCAACTTGAGCCTTAAGCTCATCCTTAGCCTACTTAACCTTGATCAACTATGATTTGGTGGTGGTGGAAACAATATCAATCAGATTTATTTGTCGATTTCTTTGTTTTTTACCTGGATTGATAGTGCTTACTTGATAATCTACAACTTGTGGTTCCTTGTCATCTTTATCAACTATAGGTGTACCATTTTTTGCTATCAAGCCTCTATCATCAATTAACTTTGTAGAATGAACAACATGATGCTTCTTATTTGGTTTCACCTTTTCTATCTCCTTTACCATTTCATCCCATGCCACCAACTAAGCTTGAACTTGTCTCTTTTCTAAATTTAGATTGAGCCAAGTGGGAGTAGCTGGCTTGGTTACTACCTATTGAACATTGGGAGGTGTTGATGAAGGAGGTGTAGAAGAAATTGTTTCCACTATTTTCTTAGAAGAGATTCTATCCCGCTCTTCTCTTCTTTCTATAATTTTTTTGTTCCATTTTCTCATTTTGAGCTCTTATTTCTTCTATCTTTTTCATTTCTTCTTCCTTTTACATAGCTTCTTCTTCATCTCTTAACTTCTATTGCTCTAACTCCTTTTCACAGAGCTCTTCCTCTGCTACTCGATCTTGTTCAGCTTTCTTCTTTCGTTCCAACTCTTGTACAATGGCTTCTTCTTCAGCCTTCTTTTGTGCCTCAACAACTTCCTTTTCTTGAACTAGCTCTTCATTTTTCTTTCTTTGTTCTTCTTCCTCACTAGCTAACTCTTTAGTAGCTAATCTCTAAGAACTTTCCATTATTTCTTTATGCTCATCTTAGGTCAAAACATCATTCATTGTGGCTTCACCCTAGAGGCTTCCTTCCAAAAATCCAATCTCCTCTTCTCCAAGTTCCTCCTTAGCCTTCTTAAGATATTCTTCCCATTCTAGTCTTTCTTCTTCCTTAGACATAGATTTCTCAAATTCTAAGGGGATAGATGAATCTTTTACATCGATCACAAGAGGCCTCTCTTCTTCACCAACTACTACTTCTGAAGTTGATGGTACAGTTGGAGGAGTATCCTTAGTTTTCATAGGCACAATAGAAGGTTGTTCTTCATAATCTTGTTCTCCAAGGTACATAGTTGCTATGGGCATAGCACCAAGACTTGAAATAACCCCTGCAACAGTAGCTTGATAAGCAACCTTGGCCTATTCCAAGGCTTCAGTGATGTGCTTCACCAATGTTTCTTCTTCTTTTTGAGAAGGTTCCTCCATAGTGGCCTCTGTAGCTGCAACAGTTCTCTTTAACCTCTTATTTTGTTTTTTTTCAGTAGAGGAAGTGGTCTCACTACTAGAATCCTTCTTCCTTATAGCCTTATCCCTTGGTTTCTTTAGGTAGAGGTTAAGCCATTTCACACTTCTATCAACCACAACTTGTGACACCTTAGGAATATTGGTCCCCTCCTTCTCCATCCAATTCATTGGCTCCAAATCCTTGGTAGCCACTTTATCCATCTCGTAGCGGAGATCAAGAGTAATCCCATCATCTATGGTGCCTTTTGGTATATCCTTTGCAAAATCAAAATCCTTCAACTAGGGGATTTTCAGTCTTTCATGTACCCCATTTTCCTTACTTCAAACTAATCTTGTAGGTTGGTCCAAAATTCCTCCAAAAGTGGCCGATGATGGGGAAATAGTGAAGCATACAAACCATACATTTTCTTCTTAGGATCAAAGTCCTTCCTAGAAGTATGATACTTAAAAAAATTCATGGACTAAAACTCATCCATTGTTTTCTTGGCTTCTACAAAAGAGGAACAAGAATAGAACCCCAATTGCATTGGGAATGACTGGCAGCTATCCTTATGTTGTGCAAAACATTTAGCATTCACCTCGGTGGCTTGACGAGCAAACTCAATCAAGATCCATCTATCACCACAACACCTCAGTAACTTAAAAGGGTTCCCATCATATCCAAATAGTTTGAAATAGGTAGATTTGGGGTATTGGATAAACCAATAACCCCACTCTTCAATTAACTCCATTTCCTCCGTGGATAATCTAGAAACAACATCACCTGTGAGTTGATTAATAATAGCATATAAAAATGGATCATTAACTCTTTTAAAAAATTTCTCTGTTGTCTTCAGCTCTAGTTTTTCATAATAGTCCCAAACCTTCTTCTAATCTAGGCCCTCATCCATTGATCCTTCAACAGTTAAACTAGGAAACTATCCTATCCTTGCAGCACAATACATCATGTATGAAGACATAAAAAAAGTCTTGGTTTTTGTTACTTTCAGTAGTTGATCATGGATGTTGTCTAAAATCATTTGTCCCCAATCTAGATATTATTTCCCCTCTAGAATCAGTTGAATGAATGGAAAAATCCAATATTCAAAGATACGAGAGTTTTCTTTGCCAAATGCTCTTGCCAACAATGTGATCATGTCCCCAATGTCCTTAGAAAAGTTAGACCTCTTAGGGTTAGGTGGTACCTTTTTTACTGACTTCTTCTTTGTTTTAAGCCACCTTTTGTTAATTACCCTTTTGTTCCCATCCTCATCTACTACCTAGATTTTGTGCATCAGCTCAATCATAATCTTGAGATTAGGGTAGGGAGGAGGATCAAAAACTAGTCTAATCATTGCTAGGGTTAAATCAATTATTACATTTCCCTATGAATCAATGCATTGCCTCTTAGTTGGATTGTACATTTGTGTAGCAGTTACTATAAATTATAGAAATTTCACTACAATGGGAAATGTAGCCACATAAGCCAACCCAGAATCTACAATTCTCTTTACCCTTGGGGTAGCTTCTTCTAAAAAAGTATCCTTATGAAACTGATCTAAATCAACATGTCCCACAAGCGTGTCAATGATCTTCATAACCTCATAACCAAACTTGGATGATACTGGGGTTCCTTGGAACTTATACTTCATTATGTGAGGTACCTTTTCTAGTTTTAGCTTCTTGGCCTTTTCCCCCTTTGATGTTCCTTCAGCGAGTACTTCTTCCTCTGAGTTGGACATTTATTAATCAACTACAATACTGACTATTATCAAACAAAAATAAACACGTGAAGAACATATTAGCACAAGAATTCAAATTAATTCTCCATTCATTCAAATTAAATTTGCATTCTACAAGTTAATTCAACATTTTTAGGTTTCAGGTTTAGGATAGAACCAAGAACCTGAGCATTGTAAGAACAGTACTAAATTATATCAGAAATCGAGATCAGGGAATACCTAGAACCTAAACTTAATATAACACTTTTCAATTTTGTAGGACATTAGAATTGGGTTGTGGTTCAACACCCATACCCATAGAGATGAACAAGATTTAGTGGCATTCCATGGTTTGGTCCTATAATGTGTTTGGGAATCAGGATCGGGTTTTCACCAAGTAGTGATACTTAACAAACAAATTCAATGAAGGGTTCTCTCCAAGTTCCGAGGCTAATTATAGATTAGAATTTAGAGACAGGAATTGACTTGGAACCAGGCCCTAGGGGGTGAACAAGCTTTGGTATAAGCATTCTGAGCTTTGATCTTGCAATGATATCAGGAGTCAAAATCAGGATTTTGTTAAGGACCTGACATTAAGTTTGTGTAGTGGGAATAAGTCAACTTTAAGTTATGATCCCAACATTGTGCCAGAAGTCAAAATTGAAGTGACACCAAGTCAAGGGACTTAACACTATATCAAAAATTCAATGTTGGTCCAAAATCTGATCCGGATAGTAATGCGAGATTAGAATCAAGACATGAAGTTGCACATTGACAAAGCTTTTAACATTTGGAGATGACAATATGATCCCTAATCCTAATTGTACATCGTAAGTCAGGATCAAAGTTACACCAAAAGAGCGAGACCTAGATGGTGATAAAACACAAGTGCAGTTTTGATTCTCGATTCTGATATGAATGCGAGAATTAGGAATAAAACAAGCAACAATAAACAAAGGAAAAATAGATATAACAGTATCTTTAAATGACACCTTCAGGATCAGGTCAGTTAGGGTTTAAAAATTTTTATTTATAATGGTCAAAATTTAAAATTTATTAATTGAAAAGCACATTCAACCTTGTAGTTCAGAAAAACCCTAGGAAACTAAGGCATGGCGGGATGGAAAATCTTGCGAACAAAAAATAAAACAAAAACACAAGAAAAGAAAAAAGAACAATGAACCAAAGGGTTTGAGAATGAAGAAAGATGCACCAAAGGGCACGAAGGAAAATAGAAACAAACCAAAAAGAACAAACCAGAAAAGAATGCAAGAAAGAAAAAAAATGTGACACAACGAGCGAAGAAAACATAGGTAAACCAAGAAAGAGGGGAAAATGCATGGTGAATCACCTACCTCCAAACGCAACCAAAAATCTAACAACACGGTGAGAAATCGAAGTGCCTCCTAAGACCCTAACTCTCAGCATTGCTCTGGTTCGTTCGATCAAACTATACAAGCCAAAATGAATAGAAACCAAGGAGCAACACGAATAAAAACTTGTTCACATGTGTGAATAGTTAGACATTAATGCAAATTGGTCAGGCCTTGGGATTGAGGCAGAAATCATTAATGTGCAATCACAAGAATGAAGGTAAGGAGGAGTCAAGATCGAGACGTGACATGACACTGAACTTTCAATGATTGCAAAGTTCAAGTGAAGGTTCGAAGTTTGAACCCTGACAAACAAATAAAAATTAGGAATCGAAATCAAGATGATACATGAAACACGAACTTTGCAAAAGTTCTTAATTCAAGTTCTGGTTTGAAATCTGATTCTGAAAAAGACAAAGAGTCAAAAATTAAGATCAAGATGGAAACAGGAACAAGAACTTTGAAAAAGTTCCTAGTTCTAGTTCTAGTTCTGATCTAATGTCTGATTCTGACACAAGAAAAAATGAATAAGGAAGAAAAGAAAAATTCAAGATCAGAATGAAAACAAGAGCTTACACCTTTAAGATTGTAAGGTGACATTTCAATCCAAAACCCGAATCTGACATAACAAAGAAAACACAAGGAAAAGTGCGGGGGTCAGGATCAAAACACAAATAGGAACTTGAACTTTGGAAAGTAACAAGTGTGAGTGGTAGTCTAAAACCTAAACCTAAAAAATAAAGGAAAACCAGGACTTAGGAGAAAAAGAAACAACTCCTAAGACCCGAACAAAAACACCAAGGAAAAAAGAAACAAAGGGGGACCCATTTTGACCAAAAACAAAATGGGGTGGTTATTGAGGGTTTGGTTTCTCTGCTAGCAATGGCCCTTGTCAGTTCAAGAAGCTTCATTGGGAGGGGCGACGATGTCCTTCCCCACAAGGAGTTATGAAGATAAATATTGATGGATCTTTTAGGGGGAATCTTGGGCATGCTGGGATTGGGGGTATTGGTAGAGACAACAATGGAGGTGTGGTGTTTTTCTTCTCAATTTATAAGAGTGACCATTCTAATAATCTCATGGAGGCTCTTGCTATTTTTCATGCTATTGAAAGAGGTTTTTCACTTGGTTGGAAGAGGATTATTTGTGAATCCGATTCATAGAGTGTGGTTGATATGCTAAATGAGTAGAGATTTGATGGTGTGAACTAGAAACTGGCTGTTGTGATTAAATAGATTGTGAATCTATTCAATTCTTTGGAATTTATTTCCTTTTGTCATATTCCTAGGGAATGTAATAGGGTGGTTAATCTCCTAGGGAAGTGGGCCTCTGAGCATGTGGAGAGGTGGAAGATAGATGACTTGGGATTTTTATCCTCAGAGCTCTCTTTGTCCCTCAATAAGTTAATCATGGAAGAACTTCATATGTAATTGGTTCCTTGGTTGGGTTCCTTTGGGGACTTTTGTGATGGGTTTGGTTGGTTGTTTTTGTGGGATTTTTCGTGCTTCTTTGTAATGTTTCTTTGATTCAATAAATTTTTACCCCCTTCTCTTTAAAAAAAAAGGTGTGATTATAGGTGGAACTTGTCAAAAATAATGAAGTAATCTTTATCTTAATACATGCAAATATCAAATTTGGTCACAAAATTGAAGAATAATTTTCTAATATAATGAAACTAATTTAATCACACCACTATAAAGTATAAACAAAGTGCACTTATACCAGAAAATATTACCATATAAGTTTAAACATAGCCCTAAGAGTTCCCAAAATGATAACTACTCAAAAAAATCTATGAGAATCATATTTAAAAAAAAAATAAACACCAAAATAAAAAACCACCTGTACCATACTATGAATCTTATGAAATTCTTGTCTAGATTAAAAAAATACCCACAAAGAGGAGCTAAAATGATTAAGAATAGAACCTTTGAATGTTATGTGTCAAAATAAAAATGGCGACAATGAGAGGTAGGGTGGTTGGGGGTAAATTTGATTTAATGCCATGTTGATGTTAGTATTAGACCAATATTCTCTTCCCTAGATGAAATAATCTTTTTGGTCACCAAATTCTAATAGAAGGTGGGATGGTTTTGCAAGTAGTTAGGCTATTTTATAGTGAATACGTTATCAATATATTCTTTTCATATTCTTGTTTATCAATGGGTGGGCTCTGGGCATTTCAATTATGCCACATGTCATCTGTGATCATGTTGGTAGGACAACAAAGCATTGTAGAATGTGCAATACCCATAATAATAATAAATAAATAAATAAATTTAAAATTTCTAAAAAAAATAATTAGAATTTTTTTTTATGCATATGATGATGCCAATGACCATACGATTGTACGAATGGTCATACAATATGGGGGGTTAAAAAATTATTTGAAGGCTTGGGAAGAAATGCCCATATTATACAATTTAATAGTTGATCCTTAGGGACTTAGGCCTTTTAGATACACTGGAAAGAATAGATTTAATCTAAAATGTTCAAAATTTGTAGCTACCTTATGGATCTGACAACTACCTCTCAACTTGAAACCCTTGTAGATTTGGACTCATATCTTTAAGTTTGACAAATCAAAAGGCTAAATTAACTTTTTTGGACACTTTGAACTCAACGATAAACTCAAATTACACCAACATACTCCAAAATCAATCTACAATACAAAGTCACAAAAAGGAACCCCCAAAATTTGGTATTTCTATCAAATTTTTTATTCTTTAGATTATTAAATGATGCAAGAGAAGAGCATACTTATCTTTTCAAAATTTGAAATCTAAATCTCTTAATAAAAACTAACAAGAAATAATTCCACAAACTCTGATATCATGTAAGAGTTGGTAAATAATGCTCTACACCATGCAAATTTTGGTTGAAGATGTAGCCATCCAAGTTCTACAAATCTTAATGAAAGCACAAGAGAGATCAAATATGAGAGAATAATGTTATTCTATCAAATTATACAAAAAATAGGTTAGATTGGATTGATTAAAAATGAATTAAGAATACAGAGAGAATCCCTTAGTTATATAGACCAAGGTGAATTATAAAACTACAAAAAATTATGACATGTTTTTTAATCTTATGACTTTAAACATAAAGTAATAATTATCTTATGTGAGCTCTAAGTAAATTTAAGTAACTAGTGTGAATAAGACTTACATGATGAATGAGTTAGGTAAAACATTTAATTCACACCAACAATCATCAAAAAAGAGAATGAAGATATTTTTTGTTCAATAGATAACTTTTATTATTTTATAATTCTATGTATGTAAAAAAAATTATAATTGATCTTTAGGTTTTTTTTTTCTCTTATTGTAACCACTGCATATAATGTAAAAAGCTATTCTTTCCTTTGGTACTTGTAGTCTACAATACCAAATGATATTATATATTTATGTTAACATTGTTGGGTTAAGTGAAGCCAAAATTAGCATGTTGCCTTCATAATTCGAAATGCTTTCTCATTTTGTAATTACTTCTATTGGCATGTGTGGCCAATTTAGAAGTTATCTATTTCGAATGGATTTTTCCATTAATTGGTTGGAGACTGATTTATATAATTAAAGTTGCTAATGTAATCAATTCAGAACTTGTGATTAATAAGAGATAATCCCTGAGTGTGGACGTAGCCATCAAATTGATGGTGAACCATGATAAATCTATGTTGTTGTTTTGTGATTGATTTCAATCTTTTATTTTCTGCAATATGTTTTTCATTTGATTCTGCAAATTATATTCAACAATTGGTATTAGAGCAGGTTGGAGAATTTTTGGTGCAGGAAATTGTGAAGAACTTCTACAGCCATGGAAAATGCAGAAAAGTGGAAAATAGAAAAGTTTGCAGGACAAAATTTTGGCCTATGGAAAGTGCAGATGGAATCCCTTCTCATCAAGCAAGATCTTTCTAATGCATTGGGTAGAAAAACCAAAGGGAAAGGCTCTTTATCTGATGAAGAATAGGAGAAGCTGGACAAAAAAGCAAGAGCTACAATCTTCCTATCGTTGTCCAGCAATGTCTTATTTAATGTCTCTGCAGAGAAGACAACAAAGGAGCTGTGGGACAAATTGTCTACAATGTATGATATGGCTTTTGCTTCCAATAAGGTATTTATTATGAAGAAATTGTATAATTTAAATATGCGAGGAGGGGTTATGTCCAATCATTTGAACGAATATAATACATTAGTTACCCAACTGATTTTTGTAGGCATAAATTTGGATGATGAAATAAAGCTATTTTATTACTGTGTTCTTTACCAAATAGCTGGGAAGGTGTTGTGATGATAGTGAGCATCTTGGTGGCTGCCAAAAGCAAGCTGAAACTCGATGACATTGCAGCCACTCTTTTGAGCGAAGATATGCAGAGAAAAAATCAGGAACCCTCATTTAGTGAGGCACTAACTGTTGTAAGTACGGATAATAGAGGTAGAAGTAAAGAAAGAGGAAAATATAATAATCAAAGGAGGTCAAAATCTAGATCGCAGTCAAGAGGAAAAATAGGTGCCTATTGGTTTTGTGGCAAGTCAGGCCACACAAAGAAAAATTGTTGGAATTATAAGAAGGCACAGGACACAGTCATTAAAAATCAAGCAAACACTACAGCTGAAAAAGATAATGGAGTTTTAATTTTGGCTGTTGGAGACATGATTGCAGACTCTTGGGTACTTGATTTTGGAGCTTATTTCTATGCTACTTCATGCTGACAAGCTTTTACAAATTTCAAAGGTGGTGTTTTTGGTAAGGTTTTTCTTGGTGACAATAAGGAGTGTGAAATTTTTGGTAAGGGTGATATAGTTTTAAATTTAAAAAATGGCAGTCAATAGATTTTAAAGGATGTCAGATATGTTCCTTTATTGAAAAGAAATTTAATTTCTGTAAGTCAATTAATTGCTTCTGGGTGTGATGTTAAATTCTCTTTAGAAAATTGGCAAGTAACAAAGGGAGTTTTAGTGCTTGCAAAAGGAAAGAAGTTGGGTAATATTTATATTTTGAAATGCTCTGGTGAAGTGGGAGCTACCATGACAGTCATGGACAACAATTCAAAAATTTGGAATAAGAGGCTCAGTCACATGAGCAAGAAAGGGCTTGAATTAATGCTTCAATGAGATCAACTTCCCAGCTTGCAATCAGTGGATTTACAATTCTGCGAGCATTGTCTTTATGGCAAACAAAGTCGGGCCAGCTTCTTGAGGACAGGCCATGATAAAAAAACTACTCCTTTGGCACTTGTGCATTTGGACATTTTTGGTCCCACTAAGGTAACTTCATTTGGTGGTGTAAATTACTTTGTCACATTTCTTGATGATTATACTCGAAAAGTTTGGATTTACATGTTGAATAAAAAATCAGAAGTTTTTTCAAAATTTAAAATCTTTAAGGCTCTTGTTGAAAATGAAATAGAGCATAAAATTAAATGTCTAAAAATGAATAATGGAGGAGAGTTTTTTTCCTCTGAGTTTGACAATTTCTATGCAGACAATGACATTCAAAGAATAAAGGTGGTCCCATTCACCCCTCAAGAAAATAGAGTAGCTGAGCGGTTGAATCAGACAATTTTAGAGAGAGCTCGTTGTATGCTCTCCAATGCCAGGTTGGGTAAAGAGTTTTGGGAAGAGGCCTGCAACATTGCAGTCTATTTGATAAATCCTTCCTCGTCGTCTCATTTGGATTTTGACATTCCTAAAGAGAAATGGCTTGGGAAGATAATTTCATATCAACATTTGCGGGTGTTTGGCTGTGAAGTGTATGTGCATATTCCCAAAGAACAATGAACGAAGCTCGATTTCAAATCGAAAAGGTGCATTTTTCTAGGCTATGGAGAAGATCAATTTGGTTTTAGGGTGTGGGATCCCATTGCAAAAAAGATCGTTTGTAGTCGAGATGTTGTCTTCAATGAGAAAAAATTCTCAGGTTTGCAGCCTCTGGACAAATCTTCAGATGAATTTTTTGAAGTTGATTTATTTGAAAATGGCCATGTTAAGAAAAATTTTGTCTCTTTCTCCCAACCTTTAGTAATTTCTTCAAATGCAAGCACCCCTCCTTGTTCACAGCCATCAAATTCAATTGCTCTGCCTTCAACTTTCACATCCCCTATTTATACCTATGCATAGCCTACATTGTTTAATTCACAGTAGACACAAGGTATTAAGAAGCCTTTAGAAATTCAATCGCTGCCAACACTACATTCCATGCAGCCTTTGCAAGGTAATTCGCTGCAAACAATAAACCAAATGCAGCCACTCCTTACTACTACACCTCCACTCATTTCTTTGGAGTCTTCACATACTCATATGCTGCCCTCATTGTTTGATTTGCAGCCTCTTGCAAATGAGGCACCTTCATTGTCAAATTAGCCTCTTATAAATCCTACACTACCTCCTATGTTTGATTTGATGCCTGGGTAGACAGCTTTACAAAATTCACTGCCTTTTAGGAGTGCTACGCTGCCTCTGCTAGGTGATTCACAACATTCTCTAACTCATACGCTGCCTATGTTTAATTTGCAACCCTTGCAATTTCATTCACTGCCTTCTAATAATCAATCCCAGCCTTCTGTATATGCTACGTAGCTAGAAACAATTAAATTGTTGCCTTCACCATATCATTTGCACCCTTCATTACCTCATTTGTAGCCTTTAAATGGTTTGCTCCCTCCAATAGTTAATACATAGGGCACATAACATGGGGGTTCTCATCTGCAATGGCAGAGTATTGGAGGACAAATGCAGATACATGAGCAACAGGGTGAAGGAAATTTACAAAGAAATAAGAAAAATATTAGTGAATAGAGCCATGTGTAGGGAAGTATGGAAAAATAGGGCAAAGGTTATAATTTACAAATCAATCAAGAAAATATAGAATCAGAGGGTGCTGTGAAATCAGACAGTGGTTCCCAATTGAGGAAATTAACATGGAAGAGGAAGCTACCAAAGAAGTATGGTGATTTTGAGTTATTTTCTTCTAATGATTATAATTATGAATTGTTGCTTTGTGGTGAGGCAGAGCCGACAACTTTCAAAAAAGCTTACAAAGATACAAATTTAGTCAAATGGATGGAGGAAATGAATGAAGAAATGGAATCTTTGCGAGCAAATGACACTTGGGATTTGGTTCCTCTTTTGCCAAATCAGAAACCTCTAAAAAATAAATGGGTGTATCGTGTCAAAGAGGAAGAGGGAGGTCATCAACGTTATAGGGCTAGATTGGTTGTCAAAGGTTTTGCTCAGGAAAAAGGCATTGATTTCAATGAGATATTTTCACTAATTGTGAGAATGACCACCATTCGAGTAGTGTTAGGACTGGCAACCATTTGGGATCTTGAACTTGAGCAACTAGATGTCAAAGTTGCTTTTCTTCATGGAGATGTTGAAGAGGAATTATACATGGAGTAGCCTGAAGGTTTTGCAAAACTGAGTCAAGAGCATCTATATTGCAGATTGAAGTAGAGTTTGTATGGGCTCAACCAAGCCCCAAGGCAATGGTATTTAAAATTTGACAGCTTCATGACTCAGCAACATTTCATTCGTTGTGATTCAGACCCATGTTTTCATTACAAGAAACTTCCAAATGGTGAGTTTGTCTTTTTATTACTTTATGTTGATGATATGTTGGTTGTTGGTAATAGTGTGAGGATAGTTCGTGAGTTAAAACAACATTTATCTCAAAGATTTTCCATGAAGGATTTAGGGGCAACAAACAAAGTTCTTGGGATGAATATAATCAAGGATTGGAAAAAGAGAGAACTTAGATTATCTGAAGAAAAATATATTCTTAAAATCTTAGAGAGATTCAATATGAAGAATGCCAAATCTATGAGTACTCCTTTGGCTGATCATTTTAAATTATCCTCAGCTATGTGTCCTAAAATAGATGAAGAAAAATAACACATGAAGCATGTTCCATATTCATCCGCAGTTGGCAGCTTGATGTATGCCATGACTTGTACTCGTCTAGATATTGCTCAAGCAGTGGCTGTTGTCAGTAGATTTATGAGTAATTTGGGTAAACAACATTGGTAGGTAGTACAATGGATATTCAGGTATTTGAAAGGCACTTCTGGTCGTGGTTTATGTTTTGGTGGTAAGCACATAAATCTACGAGGTTATGTTGATTCAGATATGGCTAGAGATCTAGATAAACAATGTTCTACCACTGGTTATGTATTCACCTTTGCTAGGGCAGCGATCAGTTGGAATTCTCGGTTGCAACAGGTGGTTGCACTTTCTTCTACGGAAGTAGAATATATTGCTCTTTCTAAAGGGGTGAAGGAAATGATTTGGTTGCAGAGATTGATAGGTGATTTGTGGTTTCAGCAATCTATTTTTACTCTTTTTTGTGATATCAATAGTGCTATTCACTTGTCAAATAATTCATCCTTTCATAATCGAACGAAGCACATAGAGCTACGATATCACTTCATTCACCATTGTATTGAAGAAGGCAAGCTGCAGGTCGTTAAAATTGACACAAAATTGAATCCAATAACATGTTGACAAAAGTAGTTATGAGGGAGAAGTTTGAATTCTGTAGAGCTTCTCTCAGACTTGTGCAGCTCTGACATTAACTCTGCAGTGGTGGGATATCTCTGAGTAGCAATTTGGTCTCCAAGTGGGAGACTGTTGGGTTAAGTGAAGCCCAAATTAGCATGTTTCCTTCATAATTCGAAATGCTTTCTCATTTTGTAATTACTTCTATTGGCATGTGTGGCCAATTTAGAAGTTGTCTATTTCGAATGGATTTTTCCATTAATTGGTTGGAGACTGATTTATATAATTAAAGTTGTTGGCTAAATGTAATCAATTAAGAACTTGTGATTAATAAGAGATAATCCCTGAGTGTGGATGTAGCCATCAAATTGATGGTGAACCACGATAAATCTGTGTTCTTGTTTTGTGATTGATTTCAATCTTTTATTTTCTGTAATATGTTTTTCATTTGATTCTGCAAATTATATTCAACAAACACCTTCAATAAAACATAGAAAGTGAGATTTGGTAGAGCATATGTATAGTAACTAATAATTTATTTTCAACTCTGTAATTTTGCTATTAACAAATTTTTGTTGGAGAATAATGTTATATTTTTTTTGTTAGTCATTACTTTCACCCCCATCTATGCATCAGACTCATACATGTGCTAGGTATGACCAATTCTTTTATCACAACAGTGACTTCTCATTTTTATTTGAATTTAGACTAATTTAATAATTTTAATCCATGCTTGATACACGCATAAGGCATTACACTAGTAGCACTATCTGCAATTATTCTTTGTTCATTTGTATGAGCATAATGTTGAGGAGAAGAAGTTGAAGTAAAATCCTTTTATTGTTTATCTCCCACTTAGCTCATTATTCTATGATAGTAATAGCTTACTATAGTCTATAGTAAGCACTAAGTGCCTGCCTTTTCTATTTTACAAATAATGTACAAATTGCAGTTTCTTATAAATGAGAATTGCTTAAAATTGCATAAAATTCATGACAAAAATAATCCATGGTTTGTAAATTTTATTTAACTTTAACTTTGGTTCAAACTGATTTTAACATAGAAGATCTTTGTGTCTAGTTGCAAGTCCTCCTTCACATTTGTTTTGGGACCCTATATGTTGCCTTGACTGTTTACTGAATTCTTCATTCTTAAGTATCTTGATTGGGTCAGTGGCTTCATATATATGTTCATAAAAACTTGTGGTGGAAAAGCCCTTGTTTACATTCAACATGGCATGTCCTTGTTCATAAATCTATATTGTCAATAACTTTGGCATGCTCATAATAACTTAGTGGGTCTGTGGGCACTGCTCTAAATAGTCTTTAAGTCGAGAGGCTTCTTACACTCGCATCAATGAGTATGTGTACATTTTTATCCTCCCCATTTAAATTGACGTCTACTAACCTATCATAATATGCTTTTAAATCAGATTTTAAAGCAACTTACTATATATGACATTTAAGGAAATATAATATAGTATTCTAACTTATAATAGTAATATATATCATTTTATAATATTTGTTGTATGGAAATACATATTAATTTAGAATAGTTTCAAAAACTAAAATATACATTTTTAGAATATACATGATTTTTAATTTATAATATTTGTTACGGAAATACACATTAAATTACAATATTTTCATACTTTTATAATTTTTAGAAGATTTTTAACAAGATTATCTTGAATATCTAATACTAAAAAATTAAATAAATACAATTATATATATAGGATGATAATAATGAATACTTTTAAAGCTTACACATAAATAAAATACTGAATTTAATATTACAATAAAATGACAATTACTAAATTGATATTAAAAAATTCAAGATAATCTTGTTAAAATTTTTTTAAAAATTATTAAGATAATCTTGTTAAAATCTTGATAAGTTGTTATTTTTAATATTATTTTTAGTTTTAAAGCTATGTTTTAAAGTTGTATTGCCAACATTTCATTTCATACATAAACTTATGTGAACACTACCCTTCAACTATATAATGCACAAAGAGCTTAGAGTGCATGTACATTGTTTAGCAAACAAATTTGTCAAGAGTGTATGTTGTTTGAATTGTACGAAGCTTCATTTGGTAATGCAAGCTTTAGTCATGGTTTACTTTATGCATAATGGATTGATGATTTGCTTGGTTGCATATTACTGCAGATAAGATCTAGATCTTGTTTTATTTTGTTCAAAGCTACCTCAATCAATAGTAAATGATTTTAACTACACAATTTTTGTATGTAGGTGGAGTTAAAAAAGATATTTAATATTGAACCAGAGGCAGTGACCATCTTTGAAAAGGGAGAGACAGAAGTCCATATTATGATTGGGAGAGGGCAACAATTGTAGATTGTGCAAGTATATTCATTTCTTATTTTACTTGTAATCAATTGTTTTCTAATTGTAATATGAAACATAATGATTTTTTTTTCCTTCTTGATATCTATTTGAGTTTTTGGATTTGAGTTATTTTCTATTTTAGAAGTTTGTTTTTTTGTTTTTGTACCATATTCTAGCAAAGTGTTGCTAGTATAATCTCTGATATATATGATATCATTATTGTCTTTAGGATTTTTATATAATTTCTTAACTTTTGTATGATCTTCAAAGATATTGATGCTCTCATCCTACAAATCTGAATCATTTTATTCATTCATACTAGAGTGATCTACTATATCAAATTCAAAACAACTCCTACATTTCTATAAAACTGTAAATTGACCTTCAACTTGCTTGGTTTTTGCATTTACATTTGGTTGCTCTAGATGAGCAGTAACACTAATTCCTGTTGTCTTTCTAGGATTTTTATTTAATTTCTTAACTTTTGTATGATTTTCAAAGATATCGATGCTTCCATCCTACAAATTTGAACCATTTTAATATTTACCTATTAGTATTCAAGTGTGGCTAGAAGTTCATAGTAAAATTCTAAAAATGAAATTAATGTCAAAACACTTTTTGATGTTTAATATACATAAAATTAATTATCTGTACTAGTGGAAATATAATTCAGATTTTTACAAATTTTGGGTTAGAATGTACTCTCAAGGGGAGTTTTTTGGGGCACAAATAAATATGACATCATATCTACTCATATGATCAATATTTTTAATTTTATTCACACAAGTTGTCTTGTCACAACAGATGCACATACATATATGGTGGATAATTTTCAATTTATTGTTTGGAGAATCCAAGAACCATTCCCTATCTCTAGTTAATTTATTTTTAAAATGTCTCGATGTGGTGGTGTTCAGTGGAAGGCCAATTATATTTTAAAAACATTTGCAGTACTAAACTTGGTGGTATTATTAAGTTATTGACAAGTGTAACTACTATATGTCAAACTCTTCAAGTATGCATTGTGATGTATACTCTTGACGGAAGCTCTAATTTAAATATTAAACGTTATATATGAGATGTAATTAATTAAGTACAAGATCTAGCATCAAGTTAAAGGGAGCTTGCAATGGTGAAGAGAGGGATTCAAAGGAAGAGGAGAGCACCACTTGGAAATTCCTAATACAGCTAGACTAAAGGAATCTTTGTGAGTGTAGAGTTAACAACTCTCCTAACACTTGAGAATATCTAGCATGCAAATATGCACCATGGAAAGCTGCAAAACTATTCTTACAATTATATAGTAAATTCACTTCTATGTAAATAGAGAAAACACTATTGATTTAGCATTAATTTTACATGCCAGATATCCTACTCTATCAACAACTAAGGTTTGGAAAATATCTAGCATATAGACATGCACCACAAAAAAGCTACAAAACCATTCATATAATTATTATGCAATAGTTGTTCAAGCAAATTCACTTATATGAAAATGGAGCAAATGTTGTTTATTTAGTGCACATTTGCATCCTAGATATTCTAATCCTTGTCAGCAACGTAGGTTTGGAATATTTCTGGCATGCAAATGTGCACCACAAAAAAGTTGCAAAACCATTTATATGATTATGGAGTAAAAGTGGTTCATGCAAATTCACTTATATGTAAATGGAGTGAATGTTGTTCATATAGTGTGTATTTGTATGCTAGATATCCTTCCCTGTCAACATCGGTTTGGAAATTTTTTGGCATGCAAACATGCACCACAAAAAAACTGCAAAATCGTCTATACAATAATGGAGTAAACATGGTTCTGAACCAACAACTTTTTGGTTGACTATTGACTTCTCTTACACTCTTAGATATTCTGCCTAAAAGGAGAGAGATAGAACCCCAAAATTGAAGCGGTTCACTCAAATAGAGGATTGTATGATGTGAGTATGACTAAAAGCCATGTTGTAAATGTAACTAACTAATGAAATTGATTGACTATTCATGCAAAACCTATGAAATATGAAATGTTTGAAAATGTGGTGAGATATGCAAGAATGAACTAAAACATGAACAAATGCAAAACAAAATTGAAAGAAGGTTGAACAGAGTGCACCTGGGCAATGAATGTTAAATCTGGAATGATATGAATGCTAGAAAAAATTAATGAAAATCACCAGTGGGACTCATTCTCCACTGATGATGAATCAGTCCTTCTTCTGACAAAAATACCTAAAAGTTGCTTTCTGACAATCAGGAACTAGAATCTAAAAAAATCACCTTTTTTAGCCTTAAGGTGGGACTCATTCACCACTGATGGTGAATCATTCCTCTCCCAAAATTTTGTGAAATCAAAGGTCAATTCTATAGCTCCAGATCTGCACTTGTCTTCTTGTTGGGTTGATGGAGTCAAATCTACAAAAAAAATGGAATGTAGGTTGTCTCCAAGCTTGAAATAGGGTTGATTTGACTTGAAACACTTTTTTGACTTCTTGACCACCTTTCAACACCTAATTGCTTAACAAATCTGCATACAAAAGTCTGCAAACACACATGCAAAAGGGGAAAAATGGTTAAGGGTTAGACAATAAGATTTTCCTTGGTCAAATCCCACTTTGGTAATCAAACCCTTAATGAAGAAATGGAAAGAAATGAACAAGGAAAGATGAATAAACAACATAAAAATGTCCTAAACTCACCACAACCTTGTTGAAGAAATATAAAGTTATGTCAATAGCTACTCCAAAATTCCTGATTGATGCTTGATTGAATGATGCAAAGTGCTCAAATGCTAATTGATGTTTAGTGAATGTAAGTGAATGAAGAGATGTAAAATGAGGAGAAAAACAATTATTTATACACTCTTGTACCCTAATAACCCAATGATACATCATCATAGGCCGACATAAGTAATTTTGAATAAAAACTAGAAAGAAAATTTGAATTATTTTGATTTTGGAGCCAAGAGGGACTCATTCGCCACCCATGGTGAATGGGTTTCACCTTGGGCTTGAAAGTGGGTGTCAGGAATTATCTTGCATTTAATGTTATTTGTCGGGCTTACATTCAAAACTACACTTAATTAAGCCTTATGAGCACATAAAGGGGTCAAATAAGGCATAAGAAAGGTTTAAATAGTGAAAACAAGCCTAGAAAAGGGTGAAATGTTACAAGACTTTACAACACTTCAAAATAGGACTTGATAAGTGATGAAAAGGTGATTTTTAGGTGAATTGTAATGAAAAGAGTCTAGAAAAGTGTAGAAATGTGTTACAACACTTCACAACACCTTCACATAATGCCATAATTTGAATATTTAGAACCTAATGCGAATGCATAAGTTACATTGGAACATTAAATCAAAGAAAAATAGACCAAGCATCATGAGAGAAAAACCTAAAAGACCATGAAAATTTCAATGATCCCTTTTTTCTATGGTACATTTAGCCCCCACTTTAGTGAGAAGATGAACTTGCTTCAAACTCACACTAAAGTAGCCATGCATATCGAGAAGGATCCAAATGCACTTATGTGAGCAAGATGGAATGACAAAGATCAAGAGGGATGATCAAGCCCCTAGGATCAAGATCCCATGGGTATTTATAGGATCATGATGGGCCAAAAAGTCATGATGTGAAAAAAGTTGTGTTTTGCATCGACCAAAAAATGCGAAAATCCCAAGTTGACTTTTTTTTGGCTTGGGTATCAGTACATTGCTCCAAAGCAATGCCCAAGGAAAGAATTACAAATCGGATATTCGATCCCAATTTGGGTCAGGTATAAATAGATATATGCAGCCTTTTACAATCATTTCAATCATTTTAAACATCTAAGAGTGCAATGAGAGCGACGTTTGGGCTATCAGATATCCGATTCAAGCTAATATCCAATTTGCAAGGTTATTTTTTGGTTTTTTTTGTTTTAATCTATTTTTCTATTAGTTTTGTATAATTTTAACTAGTTTTTTATGAATTTTTATTAAAAACTAGAGTTTTTAATGGATTTTTATTAAAAACTAGTGTTTTTTAATGGATTTCTATTAAAAACTAGTGTTTTTTATGGATTTCTATTAAAAACTAGTGTTGTTTTTGGATTTTTATTAAAAACTAGAGTTTTTTATGGATTTTTGTTAAAAAGTAGGGTTTTTTTATATATTTTTATTAAAAACTAGGATTTTTTCACAATAATTTCATTTATATTATGTAATTTCAATTAGATTAATTAGTTTTTAACTTCAATCAAGTATTATGGCTAAGAATGAAAATGAAAAAATGCCAAACTCTCCACCACCTCCACACCCAACAATTGAAGACTTAATTAGTGAAAAATTGGAGCAATTGAGGGGCATTTGTAATGTTTATAAGACAATCCCTCGATTATCCTTTGAGGGGAATTTGTGATGACAAACACATTGAAGGAAATAATTAAAAATATAGAAACCCTCTCCACCCAACATAATGCCTTTCTTTCATGGCAAGAAACTATGAAGGAATATTACTCTTGTGGATTGTCTTATGAAGATGTGAAATATCTCCAAATAACAAAAGCCCAAATAGCCTCTTTATTTGTTAACCCCTGCACCGGTTTGCCAGTTAATGTTAATAAACCAAAACTTTCTATAAAATGGTGCATGAATAAGGAAATTGTAGATAGCTTTTGGGATTTTTGGTGTATGGTTTTTTATAAACCACCCAACAACAATAGTGATATACCATTTTACTTTATTAAAAAATTATACACTAAGTTTGTGTTAGGGAATCATGTCAATTACTTTGACATTAAACCCTTCCAGGGCATCGGTGGAGGTATGCCCCAAGATAGACCAGGGACAGTTAGAGTAGTCTAGCACCCATATGTTCCCCCTCCTCCCCTTCCTCTGCCACCTCAAGTACATCATCCAGATATTATCAAGGATGAAGCCACACAGACTATTCAAGCTATTCACTCTTTGAGTGATATTTTGGTTTCCCATACTTCTATAGTAGCTCAGCCACATGCTAGTGATGTTGGTGATGGATCGAGTGCTGCTACATCATCCTCCTCAGGTCCACATATTTGTGTGCCACATACTTGCATTATGTGCCACCAGATATGCTTGGGTCCTCTTGTACAACCCACTGAGAATCCCTTGGACACTTCTGATTATGACCTCCATGATGTGGACATTATAGGAGATCAGACGCAGGGGAGTGGAGTGCACCCTATAGAGTCCTCTCCTACTAGAGAGGGGGAGGTTGGAATAGTTACACAGATAAGATTTAAGTTGTAAATTCATAACTTGCATTTGTTTTTAAATGAATATTAATAAGAGATAGTATCAAGTACTAATATTTATTTACATGGTCTATTTAACAGTTGATGTCTGATGAGGAGCTCACATAGGTGACTGATAGCACCCTTAGGGCCATTTCATTTGGCCTCGACATGCACATAGTATATATTTTCACACTCACTTGTTTACATTTTTTTTATTATATACTTGCTTGTCATTTGAATTGTTATTAATGAAATTATATATTAAATTATATGTTTATCTTATTTTTCTCTTGTAGGAAACACCTAGTGCGAGTGAGGTGCAATGCTTTCCATACTATGAAGATGCAATGTTAAATAAGGGAAAGGTAATTGAACTCAAATTCGATTGAATTAAGATTTTTAAGATCTTATATTGATTATATACATACATCGACATAGATTAGTGGTTTCATATGTAGTTTTCATTTTTATGTATAGGCGGTTATGACCTATACATCTTTGTTGATAAGTGTCACAACTCCTGAAGGAGTAAGTATTGGAACACCTCAAGGAGTAGGTGTTGAAACACCTCAAGGAGGAGGTGTTGAAACACCTAAAGGAGATAAAGAAAAAGAGATGCCTAAAGAGGTATGTGTTTATTTTATTTTGTGTTTGGTAAATATGTTCCTATTACCAACAATTATATGCTAAATTGTATCAATTTTATGTTTTTGTTCACATATATAGATTGAAATTTCAAAAGTTGGTTTGAGTTGTTCTTTGAGAGGGGCATACTCTAGGACTCCCGACCCTTTGAAGAGACGTATATTTGAGGTAATCAAGATTTATATTTTAGAGTTCAATTATAATTCAATGTATATTGATTTTGATGTTAATTATTCAATTTTAACATATATAGTATAACTAATCTCAATTGTGGTTTGAATTTTTCTTCTGCAGCTACCTTCAAAGCGAAAGAGTGCTTTAAATAGGCTCCATTTTGATGATCCACCAGTAATTTAGGATGATATAGATATTTTGGCATGTAAATTTTGAATAGATATCGAGATGGCATATGCCACATTTTGTAAAACTTTGTTTGAGTTAGCATTGATGCCATTTTTGTATATGGACATACACTTGATTATTGGATAATTTGATATATAGAGGTTGACAATTGAAATTTAATTTGTTCCTCATGTGCATGATTAAACTATTTGAAAATTTAATCTTGAGCAATGGTTAAATATCAATGTACAATAACATAAAAAATAATGGTTATATTATGTAGTTTATATTCATATCGTTGATTACATTGCATTGCACATCTTTCAAACTCAAAGCATTACTTCACATTGCATAACTAATAACTATGAGCAGTTGTCAATTGCATTTGCTTGTCATGGAATTCTATGAGACCACATTTCTTTGAGGCATTTTTTTCAAATAATTCACTGCCTTGTCTATGCTACCACATGTTTCATACATGTCTACCAAATATTTTTATCAAATAGTTCATTGGCTTGTTGCTATGGCTAAAATCCTAAAACAAGTTCTTTCAAACAAGCTATGGATGCTTGGAAAAATTCTATCAAAGCATAATAGTAAGCAATACCATAGATAAGGCAATGAACTATTTGAAAAAATGCCTCAAAGAAATGAGGTCTCATGGTGATGGAATTCCATGACAATCAAAATAAATTTTGATTCTCATGGCATTCCATCACCATGAGACCTCATTTCTTTGAGGCATTTTTTTTCAAAAGTTTGTCTATACTACCACATTTTTCATATATGTCTGCCAAATCATTTTATCAAATAGTTCACTTCCTTGCTGCTATGGCTAAAAGCCTAAAACAAGTGATTTAGAACAAGCTATGGATGCTTGGAAAAAAATAATCAAAGCATAATAGTAAGCAAAAAGCTATGGTCTCATGGCTTTTTTTGCACGAAAATCAGCGTTGGAGTTTGGTTGGAGGCTGAAAACTACTTATAAGGGCATAAATAAATCTTGTTCTAAAACTCGTACGACCAAAATGATTGTTCCAACATGTCTAAATGGGTATGTTTAGGCTAGGTATGGTACCCTTTCACACCCAAACAAGCCTAAGCAGTCTGAGCTACGTTCAGCTAGAAAAATTCCTTAAAAGTCCAAAGTGCAAAAGGGAAGCAATCTTTGACAGACTATTACTTGGAAACTGTGATGCCTACAAAGTTTTTGTCTAAGGCTATGATATCATGTTGGGCCCCTCTACAATAACCTCTCTTGGTTTTTGTTATCTCGGAGGAATTTTCTTGTGGTGACGAGTTTTCAGTTTAGGGAAAAGTTGTCAAATGCAAGCAGTGTAAAGTTGCAAAGTGGTGCAACTTTCATTCTACAACTCGTATGACCAAACGGATTTTTCCAAAACATCTAGATAGGTATGCTTACGCTAGGGATGGTCCTCTTTTGCACCCAAATACATCAAATCACTCTGAGCTACATTGGACCTACGATTTCCCTTAAGAGTCCAAAGTGTTAAAAGGTAGCAATCTTTGAAAGGATATCTTTTAGAAATTGTGATGCTTACAGACTCTTCATCTAAGGCTATGAGATAGTGTTAGGACCATCTACAATAACCTCTCTCATTTTTTTCTATCTCGGGGGCGTTTTCCCGTGGTGACGAGTTTTCAATTGAGGGAAAAGTTGTCAGATGCAAGCAGTGTAAAGTTGCAAAGTGGTGCAACTTTCATTCTACAACTCATATGACCAAAAAGATTGTTCCAACACGTCTAGATGGGTACATTTACACTAGGTAAGGTCCTCTTTTGAACCCAAATATATCGAATCACTCTGAGCTACATTGGACCGACAATTTCCCTTAAAAGTCCAAAGTGTTAAAAGACAACAATCTTTGAAAGGCTATTTCTTAGAAATCATGATGCTTATAGACTCTCCATCTAAGGCTATGGGATCGTGTTGGGTGATGAGCCTAGTTTTTGGTCAAAATTTTGGGTAGAATTTATAGTCCATTTGTTGGCAATATCATGAACTTTAGTAGTTAAGTGTTAATACTTGCATAATGTTTCTCTCAAACCATTGACATTGGGTTTAACCTTATCTCTATGAAATTTTAATGACATTGACATATTATGTGGATTATCTATATTAATTTTGCATATGGTTGATGAATTTTATTTAAGGCGATTTTAGATGTGAAATTATTATGCATACTGACATTGCTATGTAGGACATGATTTATGGATACTGAGTTGAGAAAGAAAAGCATTAGATGGTCATGCAGGGGAATCGTTCAAAGGAGTCAACTGGAGGAGGACGACAACAGATTCCCATGGTAGTCAATTGTAACCACCTTGTATTTATGGAATTGAGAAATCATGGGCATTACTGCAGTGATGAGTCCACATTTATGCATGCATGTCTAACTGGATTCCTTGTAGACATAACCGCTCTACCTCTCTTTTCCTCATTTTCCCTAGGTGGCATCCTCTCAATTAGTGGGAGTCAACTACCCTATTTAGCTGGTAGTTTAAATAAGGACTTGAATCTTCTTCTTGGGTGTTGAGTTATTGATTTTTGTTGTTACATGAGATCAATAATGTATTAAGCATTCTCCATTTTCAACACAACCATGCTACTACTCTATTTACATATTTTTTTCAATGAATAAGATGATAGTCTAAATTTAAGCATTTGATTTTGTATTAGTCTTAGTGGATACTCATCAAAGGGGGCCCACTTGGTGAGTAATCCTTTCTTTAGAGTAATTATTTTAGTTAGTAATTCATGTTCTGTACTTAGTTCAAAATCTTGCATCAACTATTCCTGTAGCCACTAGAAGTCCATTCTATGTTTGTTCCTACAGCCAAAACAGACAGAGTAGTTTCCTATCTATTTGTCCAGATCTTTATTCTTGTTTCACATTTCAAGTTGTTGGTTGATGATCAACACTTACTTTATTTCCTTTCAGGAAGTTTACTTTCAGTATTGTGTTTCTTAGCTATAGTATAGATATGGCTACTAAGGGTTCCTAATGCACATACAGTATTGACCCATTTCAAGTCTATGTCCTTGGGTTGACAAGTTAAATGTACCTTCTTGATGAATGAGATAACTATTCAGGTTAGATGTCAAATCTTTGAATTATGACCGTAAAGTACTATTTATTGAATCATTGTAGGAGGTCAACATTGGGACCATTTACAATAACCTCTCTCATTTTTTGCTATCTTGGAAGCGTTTTCCTATGGTGACAAGTTTTCAGTTGAGGGAAAAGTTATCAGATGCAAGTAGTGTAAAGTTGCAAAGTGGTGTAACTTTCATTCTGCAACTCATACGATCAAACGGATTATTCCAACACATCTAGATGGATACAATTATGCTAGGGATGGTCCTCTTTTGCACCCAAATACACCGAATCACTCTGAGCTACATTGGACCGGCAATTTCCCTTAAGAGTCCAAAGTGCTAAAAGGAAGCAATCTTTAAAGGCATATTTCTTGGAAACCATGATGCTTACAGAATCTCTATCTAAGGCTATGGGATCATGTTGGTACCATCTACAATAACCTCTCTCAGTTTTTGTTATCTCAGAGGCATTTTCATGTCATGATGAGTTTTTTCAATTGAGGGAGAAGTTGTCAAATGCAAGCAGTGTAAAGTTGCAAAGTGGTGCAACTTTCATTCTACAACTCGTACAACCAAATAGACTATTCCAACACATCTAGATGGGTGTGTTTATGCTAGGGATAGTCCTCTTTTTCACCCAAATATGTTGAATCACTTTGAGCTACATTGGACAGGCGATTTCCCTTAAGAGTCCAAAGTGCTAAAAAGCAACAATCTTTGAAAGTCTATTTCTCAGAAACCATGATGTTTATAGACTCTCTGTCTAAGGCTATGGGATCTTGTTGGGACCATCTACAATAACCTCTCTTAATTTTTGTTATCTCGGAAGCATTTTCCTATGGTGACAAGTTTTTAGTTAAGGGAAAAGTTGTCAGATGCAAGCAATGTAAAGTTGGAAAGTGGCGCGACTTTCATTCTGTAACTCATACAACTAAATGGACTGTTCCAACATGCCCTGATGGGTACATTTATGCTAGGGATGGTCCTCTTTTGTACTCAAATACACCGAATCACTATGAGCTACATTGGACTAGTAATTTCCCTTAAGAGTCCAAAGTGCTAAAAGGCCATACCATCTATTGTATGGTATGTAGCTCGATGGTATGGCCATGGTAGATGTTATTAGGACTATAAAACGTGACTATGTGAGTTTAAAGAGCTAGAAAGGTCTATAGTTGAGTTGGTGAGTTTCCATGCATGGCAAAACTGAGTGAAATTGGGTGAAAAATGGTGGTTACAACATGCTAATGTAATACCCCCATGTTGCTGATACTCTTTGCTACTACTTGTTACTCTTGTGTGTTAGTGTGATACTGGTTTGTGATGGTGACTAGTTCACTGGCTTGGTGTGTGTGGATGCATAGTCTAGTTGATTGCTACATTTGACATTATTATGATGAGTTATGATACTTTGTGTGGTGTTTAGATTATTTGATTATGCAATGGTTTTTCCTTAATATTATATATGTCGATATTGTGATTCTATGATGTTTAATTTGATTTCAGTAATACATTGTGATGCAGTGGTTTAGTTTATGATGTGGTGAGTTAGTTAGAATTGTTACTTTACATCTAATGTTGTATTTGTTAGTATAGCTTAGGTGAGAGGATAGTGTAGCGCCACTCGTTCACGAGTGCCCTGCTATGCTGAAATTCCTTCTCACAATATCATGTTTTCGATTATATATATATATATATATGTTACTTGACATTTATTTGTATGCAAGATTTGCAGGAATAAAGTCTCGATTCCCCCTGCTTCGACAGGACAGGGCGAGCATTAAATTAACCCAATGGGTACAATGTTGAAAAAGGGAGTTGACAAGGAAGTGTCCCCGTCCCAAGTCTGTCATCATGTTTCGAGTTATGTTGTGTCATGATTGAGGTTTTGTCCATTGATTGTTGAGTATTTATTTTATTTATGGTTAGTGCTTATTTAAGTAATCCTATTTTATAAGATTAATTAATGTTGTCTTGTTGCTTTAATTAATTGTATGTTAGTTAAATGTTGAATTTTAAATATATTGTAATTAAAAAGTTATTTAATTAATTAAAAGTGTAAGAAATCAATTTAAATTAATAATGATGATGATAATTAAATGTTATCTTTTTCCTGATATTAAATTAGAAAATCTTGTTTGGATAATATTTTGAGAAAATAATTAATTTTTAATTGAAATTGTAGATAAGTGTGTTCTTTTAAAAGCTAGAAAAAGGACTAATGAGTGAAGAGGATTTTTGAGGAAAAAGATGAAGAGCTTTATTTATTTATATTTATTTTTATTGTGAAAGAGTTTTCACACACATAAATGTTTTTTCTGTTGTTTGGGCTATAAAAGAAAAGAAAAATAGTTTTTTTTTGGTGCTTTTGGGTACAAGAATTGTTTGGAAGAAAGATAGATTTAAAAGGGAGTTGAAGGCAGAAAATCGAGAAGAGGCTACATAAGGGATTCTACATCGAACGAAGGACTCTAGGTTTTCTTCTTTTAAGTTATTATTATTTTACTATTCCATAAACAAAATCTGCTTTGTTCTGTTTTTGAAAATCAATTTCTCTATGTTTTCATTGAAAGAGGTTTATGTGATTGGAATTTGTTTGTTATAAATGTTTGAATTTTTCTGTAGAAAAACTATAGTGAAAATCCTTTTTGGAATTTCTTCAATATAATTTAACTATGAAATTATTGTTTTGAAGTGAAAATCATTTTATTATTGGATCGTATTTGCATGCCCAAATTTATATTGAATCTATTATGAAAACTAATTTATTTATATACCTGTTTGAGTTCTTGATATATATATATATATATATATATATATATATGATTTTTTTCTAGCTATTTAAAAAATATATATATATATATATATATAAATATATGTGATGTTCTGGTTTCTAAAGAAATAAAAATATATTTATATACAAATATTTGTATACTTTTTTGTTGAAATTCATGATCTTTCTTTTTGAAAGATTTTAATATAAAAATAAAAATAAATAAAATAAAAAATAAATAAAAAAATTTGTTTACATATGGGGGTGGGTGGCCGGCTGCGGCCGTACCGCCCATGGCCCCAGTGGTGGTTGTGCATAGCCACCACTAATTGCGCACAGTAGCCAAGGCTGCTGGGTGCAGCCAGTGGAGGGCTACATACCCCCTGCCACAGTACTACTATGTACTATGGCTGCATGCCGTGTGGTTTGGTATTAATATTTCAATTTCAATTTTCATGCATTATATATATATATATGAATTAATTGTTAAATTTTATAATGAGTTTTTTAAAAATATTTGATTTATATATATATATAGTATTTATATATATGTATATATGTATATATGTAAAAAGGTGTATATACATGCATATATATATAGATATATATATATATATATATATATATATATATATATATATATATATATATATATATATATATATATATATATATATATATATATATATGTTGGATAGTTATTTATATTGCTGTGGCGAGGAAATAATTGGATAATTTTAAGAAAATTACAATGTTACAATATAATTGTGCAAATTAGAAATAAACTCTAGGCTTTGAATTTAATTGAACTTTCTTGAGTTATTGATTTATGAAGTTGGTGGAATTTATTGTGCCTTGCAGTTTGTTTGGCATGGTTCTATGATTTATTCACTCTTGAAGTTATTCATTTTATTTAATTTGATTTTCTTTAATTTGGGTTTAGGTCATGTGGAAAACCCTAGAATTAGCTTATTTTGTTATAGGAACTTAATTTGTTGTTTAAGACTTCTAGAGGCGGGAATAGTGATGTGTAATTGTGATCTCGTATTTTGATGCTTGGTCTATGTTTTGATCATGGTTGTGATTTAGTTTTCATTGGGATTATACTGTTTTGTGAATGTGTTTTATGTGTTTTGGCGAGATGGTTATGCCTCGCGGATGGTCCATTTGATTGGATCAGTATTTCTTGTTGATACAATCCTTTTGTGTTGGGTATTTGTGTTTGATTGTCTAGAGAGAGTGGCTCTAAGTGGGTGCTGGCGCACAAAGGGGCTGTCAAGGTAACCCACGTAGAGTTAGAGTAATCAGTGATAATCTAAGTAATTAATCATGGGTGGGGATTAAACATTAATAAGATAATTGTGATGCCTCGTCCACCTGTTAGTGCTATCATAGACTAAAGGGGACTGAGAAGGTTGTGGTTGGCAAGATCATTACCTTGTCTTCATGAAAGGTTAACGATTCCGCATGAGTAACCCTATGGAGTGGCATCTTGAGATAGGATGTTAGGAGAACCATAGATGGAGGCGGAACCTTGAACTAGGTCGTCTAGATAATCCATGTATAGATGGAGGCAGCACCTTGTGATAGGTTTTCTGGATAATCCATGTGAAGCCATGTGATGATACTCTCCCCTAACATTCCATTTGTGTTGTTTTATTGATGTCCTCTTGGAGTATTCTATGGATATTGTGACTTGAGAGTTATTGATGTTGTGTTTCGTGACTTATTGTTGTAATATTTGGAAAGTGATTTATCGTTATGTTTCGAAGGTGGTCTAATGTTATGTCTTTTGGTGATTTATCGTTGTTTAGTTTTGTGAGTTGTCTTTTGGTTTTATTTCTAGAGTTAGTCTTGTGTTACTGGTGGATGTGCTTGGTTGGGGATCCTTCCTTGTCTACTCCCAACATGGGGGTGATTGGGTGGAACGTGCTTTGCACCCCGTTGGATTCCCTTTGGATGTAGTTGTATCTTTCATTGCAGGGTTTCGGCAGATGTTGTTGATCTAATGTTCTTATGTACTAGATGTATGTTTTTACTTCGGATGTAATTTATTTATTGATGTATCGACTCCCACGTGTGTTGGGAAGATCTTGATGTAATTTGTATATGTGATTATTGAGATGTATTGTACTATCACACCATGTGATTCATTCTTGTACTACCATATGTAAACATTGTTAAGTTATGTTGTATCTGTCAAAATATATATATACTTTATACCTTATGATTCACTGATTGTCATATGTATGTATGGTTGTAATTGGTATATTCACATCTTTCTTGATATCGTGAATGATTGGATGTACATTATTGGTTATTTCATATTTCATTTATTACTTTGTTATGGATTAGTTTTGGTAATGTCCTCATGTACCCTAAGGGATTTAGTTGTGCAACTTAGAACATTGTAATTTTGGAATACTTATGTACATTTATTATGTTCTTTTAAAAAAAATAGTTGTGTTTTAACTTGTTCCTTTGGGGTTCGCGGGGCGTTACACTAATGTCAATCAAACGTGGGGACAACAAGATTTAAGGTTGGATCAATCTTGTTCAGGTTCTAATAGATGTGTTTGATGAGTTTATAGGGTGTGGAAAGGTTGAAAACATTGATTTCCTTAAAAACCTCATGAAAGTTGCTAAAAATGAGAGTTTGTTGAAATAGAGCTTTAGAAAGTGTATCTCACCAAAAAAATTATTGTTTGGTAGTTTGGCAGGTTGTTTAATGTTGCCCCATCAAAATTTCAGGTTTGGGAAGTGTTTAAATATGAATCTCTTTGTAAAATGGGCCTATTTTGTAGTCTTGGACAGCAAAAGAGTGCTCCACCCATGTTTTAGTGAAGTTGCACCCAAGTTTGGGTTTGAGGATCAAGTTGGAGTTTGAATCATCTTTAATTGTAATTGTGCTATTTAAAGCCACCTAGCTCTTTCATCAAAAAACTCTTACCCAATCAACTTGAACATCATGCACACCCAAATACCTTATTTCCACTTTGCTAGATCAAAGACTCAATTACATTGGAAATGACCTTCACATGACCCTTTTACATTATTTTTTTTGAAAAAGTGGCAAGCCACTGTAATGTATTATATATAAATAGGATATATTACAAAACCTGGTTTAAATGAGCATACCGATAAGAAAGAACCAGGAAGAAAACCTTCGATTTTAGCTCGATTAGGTACAAAATGCTCTTATAGAATTGTCCTAATAATAGTAACAAAGCATACACTTGTATGACTATTTCAACCTATGAGTTTCCAAAATATAGACCCCTTTACATTTTAAACATACCCTTTATACAATGCCAGACATTTGACCCATATTTCAAAACGCATCACTAGATATAGATTATGCCCATACATAGTTGTGACCTTTTTACATTGTTTCACATTTGAAAATTCAAATTTTACAAATTTTTCCTATTGGAGGCATTCAGGGCACAGTCTTCCACAAGACTAGCATGTTGACGTTCTGGAGTGACAAGCACCTATACAAACCATCAAGGTAGTAGTTAAAATACACACAATAGAAAAGATGCTTAGAATAAAAGATACTTAGAATAACAAATCTTTATTATTGTAATATGTCACATACCTCTCCAAAAGGATTAGAGTTGGCTATTATTGTAGCAGATCCATGATCAATTATGCCAGGAATAATGCACAAGTTGTCAAATGAGAAATCTATATTAATCTAAACAACCTAAATGATGATGAATTGGTAATGCAAACTATAAAATATGCTTAGAATAACCAATCTATATTAATCTAAATGACTTAATTGATGATGAGATGGTAATGCAAACTTAAAAGACGCTTAAAATAACCAATCTATATTATTTTAATTTTTCGCATACCTCTCTAAAAGGATCAAAGTTGGCTATTATTGCAACAGGTCCATGATCAATTGTGCCAAAAATATCACAAAAGTTGTCAAATGATAAATCTATATCGTCACAATAGAAAAGATGCTTAGACTAACAAATCTATATTAATCTAAACAACCTGAATGATGAGGAAGTGTTAATGAAAACTATAAAAGATGCTTAGAATAAGAAATCTAGATATTATTCTAAATGACCTAATTGATGATGAGATGGTAATGCAAACTATAAAAGACATTAGAATAACCAATCTATATTATTGTAATCTATCGCATACCTCTCCGAAAGGATTAGAGTTGGCTATTGTTGCAACAGGTCCATGATCAATCATGCCAAAAATATCACCAAATTTTTCAAATGATAAATCTATATTGTCACAATAGAAAAGATGCTTAGACTAACAAATCTATTTTAATCTAAACAACCTGAATGATGATGAATTGGTAATGAAAACTATAAAAGATGCTTAGAATAACCAATCTATATTATTCCAAATGACCTAATTGATGATGAGATGGTAATGCAAAATATAAAAGACACTTAGAATAACCAATATATATTATTGTAATATGTCACATACCTCTCCAAAAGGATCAGAGTTGTCTATTGTTGCAACAAGTCCATGATCAATTGTGCCAAAAATATTGCAAAAGTTGTCAAATGATAAATCTATATTGTCACAATATAAAAGATGCTTAGACTAACAAATCTATATTAATCTAAACAACCTGAATGATGATGAATTGGTAATGTAAACTATAAAATATGCTTAGAATAACCAATGTATATTATTCTAAATAACCTAATTGATGATGAGATGGTAATGCAAACTATAAAAGACGCTTAAACTAACCAATCTATATTATTGTAATTTGTCTCATACCTCTTTGAAAGGATCAAAATTGGCTATTGTTGCAGCAAGTCCATGATCTATCATGCCAAGAATATCGCAAAAGTACATACAAAATATCACTATTAAAGTCACCTGCATTGCAATAGTATACAAAATATCGGTATTAAATAAAGAACACTAACGAACTTAAGCATAATGAACCTAAGCATTGTACCTTCCATTCTTGAATATGTTATTCAAGTGTTCCTGAAGGGTCATCTCTTTGCTTAAAAGTATCCAGTATTGCTTCATGATCAACATTACTAAGTGTCCATAGTTATTTTGTCTTTGGTTTGGCATGATGCTTCAACAACTTAATATTTATTTCTATAACAAGGTGCGAATACATGAAAATGGTTTTGTGTTTCTCATAGTCTTCAAATGTAGGTATACCATTCTTTCTAATCATGTATGTTCACAACCAAGTTACTGCAACCACAACTGAACCTATAGGATACACGAACCCATCATCATCTTCCATTAGTTGTGTTAGCTTATGCTTTACTCGCACAGATCGAGCCAACCAATAGTCTGATCTCTCTTCATTCCCTTGTGGTGCAACAACTACAAAAACATGTCCTTGTTGTAGTAGATATGAAATACGGTCGTAATCAACTGAACTTTCCATTGTATCATTTGTCATGGATAGTGTTTAAGATAAAGGAGTTAGATACTATGGAGCCCTTGTATCCACCCACTCACTTGACTCACATTGATCCCACTCACACTTAATACAACTATGACAAAAACAAGCCAACTCTCATGTCCAAATGGTCCATGTGCTTGCATCTGAGCTTTGAAATCAATCCATCTTTGAAGAATCTTTGATTGTACGACAATCCAATATGCCTCCCACTATACCCTCCTCAACCAACCAAAAGAATCTATGCACTATTGAATCAAGTATCCCTCCCTATGACAATGTTGAACTACACCAATCAATAATAGAATGTGCATCACTAAATTTTTCTCCTAAAATCTTCAATTGCTCCTTAACTAGAGCTCTCTTTACACATGCACCTACTCCATCATGCTCTCCTTTCCCATGCCTAGAGTAAAAAAAAATCCAAATATGAGGTACACCCCTCTCTACATGCATTCTACTCAACCAATAAAACATACGAGCATTCTTGAATTGACCTATGTAGTTATCTAACCAAATGAGATGTTAGCCCAGTGCTATATCATGCTCCTGCAAGAACTCAAAAAAATTCCTGAAACAATGTTGGACATACTCGAATGGTTCGTGTTGACCTCTTTCCTTGAAAATTGTTTATAATGTTCTCATCAATTTCAAGTAACCATTTAGGTGTTCGTGAAGGTCTTGAATTTGGAATATGTCTTTCTTCCACACAAGGTTCTTCATTTCTCATGTAATCTAGTGACACATAATTTACACTTGGTTCAATATTATGTTAAACATCTCCAATTCCAACATTTTCACCTTGAACATTTTCAATATCAATTTCAATATCATGTTCAACATCTTCAATTCCAACATTTTCACCTTGAACATTTTCATTATCAATTTCAATAATTTCATTCCCAATTTGAATATCATGTTCAACATCTTCAATTCCAACATTTTCACCTTGAACATATTCAATTTCCTCTTCACTTGAAAGACCATAGGGCTCAGGTTCACCAATATTTAACATACCTTGTCTTCTCTTCCTATGACCTTCTCTATCTCTTTGTCTATATGCTTCATTTTTTTTCTTTTGTAAGCTTTCTCTTACGTTTTTGCTTCTGACGACTACTGCTCCCCATTATACCTCATAAAAGATGCTAAAAAATGATTGCTTATGACAAATTTTAGTAGAAGATGCTCCAAAAATTTGATCTTTGTCTCTTCCTATCTGAAATTGTGTGTTTGTCGCCTACAAATAGAATGTAGGGTCTGTTGGGATGCCCAAAATGGCCCACATGGGGTTTTTCTATGGCCCACAAATTTGATATCAAATAAAATATGATATCTGATTTGAAAAAAATGTAAAATGTTTTGTAATGGTAGGATTTTAGTGTTATAAATCAGATATCCAATTCAAATCATATATCTGATTTGTGCACACATAGACCTAAAATTAATTAGGAGGTAGAGGGTGGGAAAGAGAGAGAGAGAGAGTAGAGGGTAGAGGGAAAGGAAGAGACATAGAGGGGGAGAGAGGGAAAGGGAGATACACAGAGAGAGAGAGAGGGAAATGGAGAGAGAGAGAGAGAGAGATAGAAGGGGAGAGAGAGGGGGAGGGAAGGGAGAGGGGAAGGGAGAGAGGGGGAGAGAGAGAGAGAGAGAGAGGGTTGAGGGTTGAGGGTTGACAATATAGGGTTGAGGGATTAATCATTTAAGGTTTAAGGTTTAAGGGTTTAAGGGTTAAGGGTTAAGGGTTTAGGGTAGAGGGAGAGATATAGAGGGAGTGAGTGAGAGAGATAGAGGGAGTGAGAGAGAGAGAGAGATAGAAGAGGGTAGAGGGAGACTTGAGAGATAGAGAGAGGGGGGAGTGAGAGAGATAAAGGAAGGGAGGGTTAATGGTAGAGG
>VDFB02000002.1:25461192-25498633 GCA_007258455.2 Sequoia sempervirens | reverse complement strand
TAGAGGGTTTAAGGGTTTAGGGTTCAGGGTTAAGGGTAGAGGGGAGAGAGATAGAGGGAGTCAGTGAAAGAGAGGGAGGGAGCTAGTGGGAGAGAGATAGAGGGTAGAGGGTTAAGGGTATAGGAGAGAGAGATAGAGGTAGTGAGTAAGAGATAGATAGAGAGACTTGAGAGAGAGAGGGAGTGGTAGAGAGATAGAGGGTATAGGGTTGATGGTAGAGGAAAGAGGTTTATAAGGGTTTAGGGTTTAAGGGTTAAAGTTTTAGGGTTAAGGGTAGAGGGGAGATAGATAGAGGGAGTCATTGAAAGAGAGGGAGGCAGGGAGTCGGTGAGAGATAGAGGGTAGAGGGTTAAGGGTAGAGGGGAGAGAGATAGAGGAAGTGACTGAGAGAGAGAGAGACCTAAGAGAGGGAGAGGGGGTACGAGGGAGAGACTTGAGAGAGAGATACAAGATATAGGGTTTAAGGGTTAAGGGTAGAGAGAGAGATATAGAGGGAGTGAGTGAGAGAGAGAGAGAGACCTAAGAGATGGAGAGGGGATAGGAGGGAGAGACTTGAGAGAGAGAGAGTAGAGGGTAGAGGGTTTAAGGGTTAAGGGTTTAGGGTTTAGGGTTAAGCATAGAGGGGAGAGAGATAGAGGGATTCAGTGAAAGAGAGGGGGGAGGGAGTGGGAGACAGATAGAGGGTAGAGAGTTAAGGGAAGAGGGGAGAGATATAGGAGTGATTGAGTGAGAGACTTGAGATAGAGAGAGAGGGAGTGGGAGAGAGATAAAGGGTATAGGTTTGATGGTGGAAGGTAGAGGGTTATAATGGTTTAGGGTTTAGGTTTAAGGGTTACATAAGGGAGAGAGATATAGGGAGGGAGTGAGAGAGAGAGAGAGAGAGAGAGGGTTAAGGGTAGAGGGTTTAGGGTTTAGGGTAGGAGGGAGAGAGAGAGAGGGGGAGAGAGAGAGGGTAGGGGGGAGAGAGAGGTAGAGGGAGTGACTCTAAGAGAGATACCTAAGAGAGGGAGATGGGGTAGGAGAGAGAGAGAGAGGGGTAGAGGGTTAAGGGCAGAGGGCTGCATGGCCTAGGGCTTCAAGGGTTTATGGTTTGCTGGGCAGAGGGAGAGAGATAGAGGGAGTGATTGAGAGAGAGACCTAGTGGAGGGAGAGGGGGTATGAGGCTAATACTTGAGAGAGAGAGAGAGAGTGGGAGAGAGATAGAGGGTTTGAGGGTTTAAGGTTTAAGGGTTAAGGGTTAAGGGTTTAGGGTTAAGGGTAGAGGGAGAGATATAGATGGAGTAAGAGAGACTAAGAGAGACCTGAGAGAGGGATAAGGGGTCAGAGGGAAAGAATTGAGAGAGAGAGTAGAGGGTAGAGGGTTTAAGGGTTAAGGGTTTACGATTAAGGGTTATAGAGGGGAGAGAGATAGAGGGAGTCAGTGAAAGAGAGGGAGAGGGAGTGGTAGAGAGATAGAGGGAGAGGGTTAAGGGTAGAGGGGAGAGAGATAGGAGTGATTTAGTGAGACTTGAGAGAGAGAGAGGGAGTGGAGAGAGATAGAGGGTTATAAGGGTTTAGTGTTTAAGGGTTAAGGATTTAGGGTGTAGGGTTAAGGGTAGAGGGGAGATAGAGGGAGTGAGTGAAAAAAAGAGAGAACTAAGAGTGGGAGAGGGTATGTAGGAGGGAGATAGAGAGAGAGGGGGTAGAGGGTAGAGGGTTTAAGGGATTAGGGTTTAAGGGTTAAGAGTAGAGGGGAAAGAGATAAAGGGAGTGACTCTGAGAGAGATACATGATAGAGGGAGAGGGGGTAGGAGGGAGAGACTTAGAGAGAGAGGGAGTGGGAGACAGATAGAGGGTATATAGGGTTAATGGTAGAGGGTATAGGGTTTAAGGGTTTAGGGTTTAGGGTTAAGGGTAGAGGGAGAGATATAGAGGGAGAGAGAGGGGGGAGAGAGAGAGAGAGAGAGAGAGAGAGAGAGGGCACTGTGGTTTGCTGGTTTAGGGTTTAAGGCCATGGGCAGAGGGAAAGAGACAGAAGGGTGACTTTGAGAGAGAGACCGAGAGAGGAGAGGGGAGGAGAGACTTGAGAGAGAGAGAGAGAGAGTGGATAGAGATAGAGGCATATAGGTTAATGGTAGAGGGTTTAAGGTTTTAGGGTTTAGGTTAAGGGTGAGGAGAGATATAGAGGGAGTGAGTGAGAGAGACCTGAGAGAGGGAGAGAGGGTAGAGAGAGAGAGAGACTAGAGGGTTTAAGGATTAAGGGTAGAGGGGAGAGAGATAGAGGGAGTGACTCTGAGAGAGATACCTAAGAGAGGGAGAGGGGGTAGGATGGGGACTTGAGAGAGAGGAGTGGGAGAGAGATAGAGGGTATATATGGTTAATGGTAGAGGGTAGAGGGTTTAAGGGTTTAGGGTTAAGAGTAGAGGGGGAGATATAAAGGGATTGAGTGAGAGAGAGAGAGACCTAAGAGAGGGAGAGGGGATTAACAGAGAGAGACTTGAGAGAGAGAGAGAGAGTGCAGGGTAGAGGGCTTAAGGGTTAAGGGTTTAGGGTTTAGGGTTAAGGGTAGAGGGGAGAGAGATAGGAATGATTGAGTGAGAGACTTGGTAGAGAGAGAGAGAGGGAGAGAGAGGGAAAGAGATCATTTTTAAATATTTTATATATTAGTAATATATATACTCAAATAATTATATATTAACTAAAATATTTAAATAATATTTAAATACTCTACATAATAATATAATATATTATATATTAAATACATAATTTGGTAAGAGATTATCATAAATTGTATAAAAAAAATTAAACTCATATCTAAAAATATCTGATATCTCTAACACAAAATTTAATTCCTAGGGATTCACCTCAGGCTTTCTTTGGAATTTGGTTCAGACCTGCCAATCAAAAGAAGTCAACACAAAAAACATGTTTAATAGCTTAGCTTACTTTTCCAGCCTTCGCCCATGTGGCTGATGACTTTTTTTTACCCAAAATTGATGAAACGAAAAGGGTTTGTAAAGGAGCTTCTCAGCTTTCCACCATTATAAATTATACTTTACTTTGAATTTAATAAATAATTATTATTCATTTTCTATTAAAATTATGACTAAAGTCCTAATTGATAGGTTGATTGAAAAACATCTATATCTTTCAAACAGTATCACATTTTTTGAATCCAAAACATGTGTCACATTCTATGCTTCACATACTATAGGATTAAAAAAAAAATGGATTTCATGAAGTTTTGACCAAGTTAAGGTGGTTAAACATATGATTTTTTATATTTGTTAAAATTTGTAATAAAAAGTTCATAATTAATTATTTACTTGGAAAAAAATTACAAAAAAATATGCATCACATCTGGATATGATTCCTCTACTTATATCTAAAATCTTATAAAAAAAAAAAAAATTATTGTCATTAGGGTGGTCATACAAACACCTACTTCTTATTTTTTCCCTAAAATTTAAATACTACTGCATTGAAATTTCAAATTTTCACTAAATAAATTTTTCTTTTTTTTAAATAAACCTAGTAGTTTAGAAACTACATTCAATTTTCCACAGATTCTATTCATACATCTTTTTGAAATAATATAGATAAATTATTCAAATCTTTACGTCAAGTTGCCTAACTCTAATTTTTTTGAATTTTCATTACCACTTAAGGGTCTATTTTTTCCATGACGATCCTGCACATATCCCCATTGAAAACTAAACATAAGCATAAGGGAACTTAAGAGAGAAAGAAAGAGAATAAAAGGAAGAATCGGATCAAGCTTTGATCGTTTCTCCAACTAGTTGTGGATTAGATCTAGGTTGTTTGTGAGAAAAAGAGTGCATACTCACTCTGGGGTGACATAACTCATGGCGTTCTATCGGGTGAGAAGACCCAAAAAGGTGAAGTACATACTCTAGTTGGTATGCACTCACAAACACATAGGTGGCTATGGGGAAATTCGTGCCATTGAATTGGCTTTCTGGTGAACCATATCAAAGTTATACCTCCTGATAAATTTAACAAGGTGCCACAAAGGAAAATGTCAGTTCGTGCTTCATGAGACAAGCAAAGCTTTGTATGCTTAGAACTCATGAACAAAGAGCAAGGTACCACAGGCATGCAAGTTGTGTTATGAAAGGTGGAAAAAATGCAAAATGCAAAAATGTAAAATGTAAAATATGTTCAAAGGAGTCTTGTTAAGTTCATGCAAGGTCTCTCACTTAGGGAACATTGTTTCTAATGTATCCATGAGAGGACCAATCAAAGAATAAAATATTCACAACTTAGGGGATGCAGTGTGTCGCATCAGGCCAATAATATGAATGTAATATGCTAAGATAGATCACACTTATGAAGGACATCACACCCAATGTCATCCACAAAGTGACAAATGCATCATATGAAGTGACAAGGCTACACTAAGAACCAAAAATGTGAATGAATTATGCCAATGTATGCCCCCCACTTTAAAGGAATTTTTACACATTGTTTTGTGAGCAATTACTTTAAAGTAGCAAATGAAAAATGCAAAATGAAAACAAGACATGAGAGCCAACTCAAAAAGCCCCTATCCCAAGTCATGTGTTTCTAAGTTAGGCTGCTTCATGTGAACAAAAAGGAAAACAAAAGAAGAGGAGGTTTCTCCCTAGAAAGGAATACACCAAACACATAAGGGATCTATGGATTTGGGTTCAATATGTTCATTGTTGCAATGTTTTTATTAAAGATCTCAGAATTTTTATCATTCCCCAAAGCACATAGAATTGGAAAAATGACAAAAAGAACGAAAACAAAAGAAAAACAAATATTTTTTTTGGGTCAACATGGAAGAGATATTGTGGTCTCAATGATTTGAATCATCCCCAAAAAGAAAAGGGAAAGCTTTTGGGTCAACATGAAGGAGGAATTTCGGTCTCAATGCCTTGCATTATCCTCAAAAGGAAAATCACAAGAAAAGATAAAGTAAAAAGAAAAAGGGACCGTTTAGGTCAACATGGAAGAGACATAGGGTGTCTCAATGCTTTGCGTCATCCCCAAAAGGAGAACACAAAAAAAAGTGAAAAATAAAATGCAAAATGTATGACATATAGAACAATAGAGGTACAAATAGAGGAAGTGTACAAAGAGAGAGAGAGAACATCAAATGCACGTTACGGGGGAACACTATACGCACATGAGAGAAAAATGAAAATATATAAAAGGAACGAGTAATGTAAATGTACAAGTCAACCATTAACCAAGTTATTGACTTCACAATCTCAAGTAATATAAGTGGAATATGAATAACGTAGTTAAGAGACAAAGAAAAATGCATTACAAGGACAAGGCTAACAACTTCTTTCCCCCACAGAGTGTAGGGTAAGAATGTAGTGCCCCTCCATATCGGTCTTTTCTGGACATTTGTGTAAGTTTATCCATGACTCGTTGTTTTTTTTGTTATTGGATTATGTGGTAAACACAATATTGTAATGGCTTTGTTAAATCAGATAATTAAATATAGAATAGTAATGTGTTTTAAATCAGTTTTCAAATCTGAAACTTCTAGAAAGCAACTACAACTACACAACGGTTACAAAATTGATGCAAATTGTCAAACATGCAAAATAAATAATAACTATATTTAGCCTATGAAATAGACTTCTTTGCATGACGATGATAGTTGTGAGCATTTAAGTGCATGCCAATTTCAAGAACTTTGGAGAGGAAACAGTTTTTTTGGGCAACCGTATATTATTTCACACCTTTTGGAAAAGGGAGAGGATAGGATGTCTTTTCAGGATGATTTGAATGAAACCTTAAAACAAAGTCAAGAAGTTGGCTGAGTTGGAAGATTTAAAAGAGGGTAGTTAGTTGCTTGAGGGGAGATTTGATTGTTAAATGCGATGTTTTATCTTGCTCTGGAGGCATCATCGAGACGACCGATTTCTTTAGGGAAAAATATATACTTGATATATATTCTTTCCTTTGGGCAGAATATAGTGAGCTCAATTTGTCCTCTCACTATTCATTTAGAATTCTTTCTCAAAACACATGAGGGGATTGGCATTGAATCTCTATAGAACATGAAGTGATGGATGAGAGGGGTTTTGGAGGGAATCCCATGAGATGGCATTTCAAGGAGGAGGCAATCTAATAACTAGTTCATGTGCCTTGTCTATGGGTGGCATTGTGTACATACTTACCAGGTTTGTTGCAACTACAAGATAGGTCAAGAACACCTCCCTCTTGTACGCTTTGATGGAATCCCTTACTCTATTCTAAAGCCCCATTTGGCATAGGTAGTATGGACATCGACATAGGTTGTGGAAAGAAAATCTTGTGTGAATTTTGTCTCATCTCTTGCATGTTGGCCCAAGTAATCCCAACCGTCATATCCTAAGGAGATAAAAAGGAAGCTTTAGTAACCAACAACAAGGAACGGTGTTAAGAGGGTTGCACCAATAGATTGGGGCATTTTCTGAAATGAGGACCACAGTCGTCCATCCTACTTTGCAATGAACTACAAATCCATATGGGCTGGACCCATTCTCTTGCTCCACAGAACCTTCCAAGTATGAAATTGAAATGGAATGGTTTTCCACAGTTTGTCCCTAAGAAATCTACCTACTTTTGATTATATATTATTTTAGTTTCAATTTCATTGTAAAGAAAATTTATACCTCATATAGTGAAAGTTTGTTCCCAAAGATAAAATGCACACAACCTTCAGTATGACAATCTTTGAAATAATAGCATCTAGAGAAAGTAGTTGTGTACCCTATTATCCAAGGGCTCTATTTTGTGCTTTGAAACAAGTAATCAAGAAAATCAATGGATTAGTGAAAAAAAACCACCTACAACTTTGAATATTTAATGTGTAGGTTTTTCTTTTATCAACGGTTTCTAACTTGTCCAAGAAAAACTTGCATATATGTTTGTTTCTCAAATCATTTGTGTAATAGATCCTACTGGCAGTTGATTTCTCATGGCTTCCTTCTTTGTCTCTATCCCTTCATGTCGCTTTCTCATTCTTGCAAGTCTCTTTCATATCAGGCAATAATTTAAGGTGATATTTGATAGTAAGTTTGTCATTTGGGACGAGATGATGTGGGGTTTATTCAGTCACTCTTTACTTCTCATGTTGGAATAAAAACTAATTTTCTAGAAGGTTATGGCATCCTATTTTAGCCCATTCGATAATAAAATTTCACTGTCATTTGCAAACGAATGGATGTCAAGAGATAGCAATGAAATCTCTACTAGGAACGACATTAAGTAGATTGGTATAAAATGATATTTGAGTTCCTTTTTATCTAATCCCAAATCTCCCACTCTTTGGAGTTGTCAACTCTTTTGTCAGGTTGAGTCCATCTCTCCTAGCATCACTCTTGCATCTGGTATTGAGTATATATTTTGGGTTGTGTGGTATTCGCTTTGCTTAAAGTGAAAGCTTTAGATTGGCATGGGCGCCCTCTCTATAGGAGTCAAATAGTTGAGATAGTTTTCCCATGATGCAAATGGTATTTGTGCCCTACCATACTCCTCATGTATTACAAGCATAGCTAACTATTTACTTTAGTAATATAACTAGAATCATATAGTGGAAAAACACAATTTGGAGGCTATCATGCCTAGGTAACTAAAACCATTGCCAATCTTGAAATACAAACAGTAACCTGGGAAAACAAGAAAACATCCTTTGAAGTCTACTATTTATACTCTTGAGGCCAAAGAAAAAATATAGCCTGAAACTACAGTTAGACTTTATGCACTAATACTTGTTAGTTAAAACTATCAATGCAATAATTAATTGTGGCTACACTCCACACACATGCCTTTAGAGGATTCACAATTTCTCTTCTTGAGGACATTAGCTAGAGAAGCTATAGGAGAATGGGCGCTCTCATCCTCAAACAACATTATTAATCCCCTGAGATCCATTGGCATTCAGGTGATGCATGCATCCCTAGCCTTTAACGATATTTCAATTTGGTCTCAAATTACATTCCCAAATTCCAACCCAAAGAAAATTGACCCCCATCTGGGAAGCCTTTGAGATAATGATTTTGAGGTTTATTTAGATCCCAGTATCATCTTCATTTAGTCTGAGGTCAAACACCCTGGTTGCAAGTGCTTTCTTCAATAGATTATTATATTCATAGATGCTTGTTCAATCTTTCATATGTTTGGTAATAGGATTAATTGTCTTAATATTTCATACTCTTTGTACAATTAGTTCTTTGACCATACCTATTTAGGAATCAGACCTTAAGGTGCTCCATGTTAATGCTCTTTTTTAATTTTTACACTTAACTTCTTCCCAACTCAATATCGAGCTAAGTTTCCTCCAAGCTACAATCGAGATAGAGCATAGTCTAAATTGTGAATGCAAACCTTAGAGTTTGGCCCCAAACTACCATACTCTTCAAGTGAAAATCAATCCATACTCGGGCTCTAATAATCCTTCTTAAGTGTAAAGCTCTTATTAGAAAATTTTGTTAGTCTGTTGAGTCCAAGTTAAGTCTTAAAAAAAGAATATAATAGGAATATGTGTGTAGGTATGTTGAAATGTGTATATGAATATATTCATATATTATATAAAATTGTAAATGATTGCATGTATGTGTAACATAGCTCTAGGAAGGTAATATTGTAAGAAAGGTAAATTACTTGTTTTGAAGATGAATAAAATTTGAATTATTTTATTGATATTATGTAGTAACTACGTGAGTAGTATGAATCGAATGAACACCTTTCTTTATGTAATGTTTAAGTAATTACTTTTAAGGGAAAATAGTTAATTAAGTGAATCGAATTATTGTATTATATGAGAGAATATATAAATCAAATTAGTAGGATAGTAATAGGGTAAAAGCACAAACCTGTGCCACACTTTATAAAGGAATCGACCAACAGCAAAAAAATTCTGAACTTCGACCACATAAAAGTGGTCTTTATGTTTTGAATTTCAAATTGGTGTAAACTAATGAAATGTAGAACTTTTGGTGTAGTTTATTCCTATAATTTTTCAAATTTAAAGAAAAAATGTTTTCATTATGCTTTTATCAATTTAAGGAAAAATTTTGGAATGCTGAAAATTTCATAAAAGAGTGACTTCACGAGCTGTAAAGAAACAAATTGAAAAAAACTTCATTTCTCCTTATTTTATTTTTTTCAAATAGGTAATTTCAATATCTTGTGCGTGGAAAAAAAATCACATTTTGATGTATATTTTTCTCATAATAACGTTTTAAAGTCAAACATGTTAGAAATTGACACTTTTCATGGACCATAAACTAATTTCAATTTTTTTAATCATTTTCAAAAAATAAAACATACCCTTTTGAAGTAGACTCTCTCCTCTTGTGCCCCATATAATATTTAAAACATTTTAATAAGTTTTACTATCTTTTTTTTAATATCTAATCAACCTCTTTTTTATTTTTAAAACCTACTTGCATTATTTAAAAAATAAAATATATTAAAACTAATCAAAATATTATAAAAATTATATATTTGGATTCTACACTTCCAACTCTACAAAAGGGTATTTTTTATTTTTTGCAAAAGAATAATCTAACTAGAGAAATACTCTATCAAAGATGAATGTTTCAGAAAATTCTGAGAAATGATGAGTTGGCTGCCATGTAGGATGCCAACTAGGCATTTTCGGTCGACAATGTTTCGGCCGAAAAGGTTTCAGCCGAAACCCTCTCGGCCAGTAATGAATCAGTTGAAAATAAATCGGTCAAAAACCTATCGGCCGATAACAACTCAGTTGAAAATGACTGAAACAAAAAAAAAAAATCTTTTTAATTTCTCAAATTAAGAAAATTCAAAAATAACAAATATTTCAAAATATTCAACTATTTTCGATTAAATAAGGTTTATTTCAACATTTTAGAAGGTTTATAATTTCAAAAATTTAGAAGACTTATTTTGGCAAAAGAAAAGGCATTTGGACAAGAGGAGAGATATTTTTAAGGTATGTGTTGATCTTCAACTTATTTAATTGATTATGTTTTTATGAAAAATGCATTTGAAGTTTTTTTTCACTATTTTTTTTTATTAAAATATTAACATCAAAGAAATATTTGTAGAAATATATTTATAAAGAATTATATAGAAAGAAGATTATTTTATTTTATTTACATTATTTATTGAACAATTATTTTATTTATTTAAAAATTGTTTGAATATGAATGCATTTGTTGTTTTCACTATTTAAATTCTTAGATTTCATTATTATTGATCACCAATTCTATGTTCTTCCATTCTTGTTCTTACATGTCCTCCTTAAATACCTATGTTTTATTAAATTTACATTTGCTTTTACTTTTATTTCCAATATATACATAAAATTAGCATACTTATGAAATTAGTAAATTTATATAAAAAACATCAAAGAGATCATTATCAAGAAGTTTATTTTTTATTTTTTTATTTGAGAATTATATATAATTTTAAGTGTCTCTTATGTAAAATTACATATTTATAAAGAATTATTTCAAGAGAATTATATATAATTTTATTTGAGAATTATATAGAATTTTATTTGAGAATTATATAGAATTTTATACACATGTATGTATTATTCACTTAAAAATATTTTATGTTTTGCATATTTATGTTTATTAAAGACTTTTGTTTAAATATTTTATGTTTATGTTTTGCATCTAGTTACAAGCTTTTTAAAATATTTATGCTATATTACATGTACATGTTTCATGGAAAGCTCGTGTGTGTACAAATTTGTATGTAGGCACGAATTCAAATTTGAGTGTAATTTGTGATGGCAAATCCAAGGGCTAGATCGAGGAAGTATGATCGAACATGAGTAAGACAAAGAAAGAGAAAAGAGGATGAAGGAACATCTACTAAACAACAACCCATGGAAAATATTGATGATCAAGGTGACGTATAGGTATAAGAACAAACTGAACGTGGTACTAATATAAAAAATTTGGACTATGGTATGGAAAATTTGATGGAGATGGATGAAGATTCTCTTTTCAATAATATTTCATCTGAAGATATGTTATCTGAAAGCACATTAAAATTATACTCTAAAAAAATATGGGATGAATTTTTTGAAGAGAAATCTCTAATTGGAAGAGCATAGTTAGTTGCAAAGTTATTTCTAGATGAAAAGAAATGACCCCTATTTTGGAGTTGTTAGGGGTTGATAATAGGAAAAGGTCATCATATTTAAAACAAATAATTGTTGAAAACCTGCAAGAAGCATTAGAATGTATTGAAAAGAAGAGTCGATCTAGTGATTTAAGTGTTGCACGTAGAGCGTTGATGACTGTAATTTCTAGTAAGAAATTATCACATAGAAGACAAGTTCAAGCAATTTTTGAATTACTAAATGTTTATAGGAGAACTGTTTTAAGATATATTGAAAAGAGAGATGAAATAGATGGAAAAATTGAGAAAAATTGGGTAAATATTTGTAGGGTTCCTCGAAAAGATAGAATTTCAGAAGATGTAAAGAAACAGGTAGTTGAATATTGGACCACCCACTCTCATGCTTCTTCCAATAGAAGGGGTACTATACAAATAATAGGTGATGATGGTACAAAAATTTCTCATCCAAAAAATTTTATAGATACAACACAAAGTGAACTTTTTGAAGCATTTAAACAAGAATTTTCAAATGTGAAGATTTGTCAAAGGATGTTTGAAACACTACGACCACCATTTGTATGTATAAATAAAGTACGTGAAACTTGTTGTCAAAATCATGTTGAATTTTATCTACACCTACAATCATATAGAAAAGGTATGGCAGCAATTGATCAAAATTTAGCCATCCCTGGAAGCACAACATAATTTGTGAAGTCTCTTCTATGTGAAAAATCAGAAAATTCGGATGAATTCAATGTTTAGTATATAAAAAATGTATGTAATGATTGTGGAGATTTGAAGAATCTTTTACATGTTGACAATAATAAAATCCAAGTTACTTGGAAGATATTTGAATATGAGACATACTTAACGAAGTCAGGAGTTGAGGCCAAAAAAATTATTCTCAAAGAGAGTGGATTGCCTTACAATGAATTCATGAGTAAATTTCGCAATATCATATATCCACATATCCAACATTGTCATGGTGCAAGATGGCAAGCTAAGCAATTTCATTATTCAAAGAATTTTTTTCCACCAGGTTGTATTCTCTCTATTGTAGATTTCTCTGAGAACTATACATTTAGTCCTCAAACTGAGATCCAAAGTCAATATTATCATTCAAAGCAAGTTGCAATCTTCGTAAAAGTTTGCTATAGGTATGCAGAGTTAGCAGTCAATGGAATACAAAGTAGAAAAGATGATATAATTATCATCAAAGAGGTTCACTTTTATATCAATGATGATACGAATCATGATAGAAGCTATGTAGCTCATTGTTTCAAAAAAAAATTTGAAGACCTAAGATGACATGGCATAAATCAAGAACAACACTGGATATGGTCTGATGGATGTGCTGGTAAGTACATTGTTTTTTAAATTATTTTTATTTAATTTATATTTACTTTTAACTTTGAGACTTAAATTGTTTGATTGCTTAAATCTATATATATAATTACTTTTTTTAAGCTAATTTGGTTTTCAAGTGTTTAATTATTTGTAACTTCACAGGACAATTTAAGTCTACAAAAGCCTTTATTTCGTTAAGTAGTCAACATGCTAGACACAACACCAAATTTTTGTGGAAATTTTATGAGAGTGGACATGGAAAAGGAGAGCATGATGGAGAAGGAGTGTGTGTGAAGTGTGCACTTAGTCAACATGAACTTGTTGGTATGTAAAGTTTTCACCATATATATATGTCCAATTTAGCTTGATATTTTTTAAAAGATTAGATATATATATATTTAAAAACTAAATTGAATTCTTTTAAGTTCCTTCAAAGTAATAGTTGACAAATTGTGCCAACTTTTGTGTAACTTGTAGGTAATTCCATATGGAATGCAAACGAAATTGTTGAATGGTACAAAAGTCATTTTTCTGCTCGCAACTCAACATACAACACATGGTATTTTTGGGAAGTTACAAGTAGATGTCTAGTCAAAATTTGTTAAAAATTTGAATTTCAAAGTTCAAGTACATACATGATTTCAAATTGAATTTTCAAGTTTGAATTTAAACAGATATTGATCGATCAAATCCTTATAATTGTCAAGCAATTCATAGTATTAAAAATTTGCATCAAATCATGAGAACAGGGAGTAGTAGGCCTTATGCAATTAATGTGAGAGAAAAATCATGTTTTTGTATTGATTGCATTGAGTACAATGCAAATATTGATCAATGTGAAAATATTAGAGATGGGTATGTTTCACAATGGGAAATGAAACAATTAATATCAATGCCTCCTTTTGCTGAAGATGATAATGTTGATGTCTACGATCCACTATATTCAGTTGATTACGAATGTGTATATGATTTAGTTGTTACAGGAATGGAAATTGATTAATTTAGTTAAAATCAAGATTTAAATATATATATATATATATATTCTATGTTTAAGTAAGTTTCAAATATAAAATATAAATTTTTACAACTTAAATTTATAATTTACTTTATTTATATATGTGGTATGTGTACAGGAGATATTTTCACTCTAGTTGCAGATCTTGAAAATGCGGAAGGTGTAGATTACTATCTACTAAGATGTACGCAACCAAAAAGAAAATTGGTCAAATCGATGACAGATGGTGATGGACAAGAGTATCCCATTGGATCAGTCGTTATTGAAGGCACATATTATCAAGAAATAAAGATAGATAAAAATGGTATTATATTTGTTGATTATAGGCCAAGACAAAAGGTTCTACATTACAGTCACTTAGTTTTAGGAACAAAAATAAATTTAGAAACTTTACCTAAAAGAGGACGTGCCAAACAAAAGTGGAGGTTGCCTATTGAAGATCATGAAAAGATTTTAGAGATAATTAAAGATAGAGAGGATCCAGATTTTATGTACCAGGAGCTTTAAGTTGTTTTTGGATATATGTACGTGCATTTATGACTCCAAATCTATAATATATATATTTGTATTGATTGGACATGTGACATGATTTAGAATGGGTTTTTTTTTTTAGAATGTGACATGTATGTTAGATCATATATATGCTTGATACAAAACCTAGTGACTTTAAAAATGTTTTCATTTACATTTTTCCTAAATTCCTTTAAATCATCTAAATTTCCAATTGCATTTTTACATGTTGGACATGGCTCATTCTTTTAAGTTCACTCAAGAATCTCTAGAAATTCCTTTATATCATCTCTAGATTCCTTGATTGTATTTTTATGTTTGACATGGAATTGTTAAACTTTCACTTTCAAATCTTTGAATTTAAATATTTGTTCAACTCCACTTATATACATGAGCTAGATTGAATATATATATATATATATACGTGCAACAATTTGTACAAAACCTAGTTTATGTTCCAATTTTGCATTTAAATTTATTTATGTTCCACAAAATTCTTAAGTTCACATGAATCTTTCATTTCATTTGAACATTCAACTCCACAAACTTATATAATTATCTAGTTGATTTGGTGTTTGAGTGGTGAAGAATCTAGACATAAATGTTGTCTCTAGTTTTCTTTATTTTTTATACATTACTAATGCACGACATTCAATAATTTTAAATGATCATCTAGATTTTCATGTATCCTAATCATCACATCCTAATTTTATTATTTTCATCAGGTAAGCATCCCTCATCCTAATCATCAAGTTAAGATCACTTTATCAAGTAATAACCCATTTAACCATAATCATCCTAGAATCATTTAAAAATTATCCATCTAGATCCATCTCAACCATACATCCATTCTCCATCCTTAATAAAAAATCATCACTTGAACATCAAAATTTGGTTACTTGGTCTCAATCTAGTCCATACATCATATTGTCCTTTCGTCATCACCCAAAGCTTTCAACATCTAGGGACCTTATCCTTAATCTGGACTATCATCCATTTCAAATCCAATCTCCTAATAAAAAATCACTTGACCTTATAATTTGATTTCATCTTTAATCCAAATTTGCTTAAGAACATTAGCTCCTATCTTTTAAGTATAGTTATTAAATCCATTTTATTAATGTTATATTGTATCCATGCTCTCTTGGTTTGGTGTTTCTTGTTCACCTCAAGGTGCATTGGAATATATGAACATTGTAGTGAATCATAGTGATGGTGTTTGGGGTGCTTCAGATAGCTACATTTTGGCATCAATTTAACTTTGTTTACTATGTATAGCTTGAGACCATGTATGTAGTGGTCCATCTTTCCAGTACAATTAAATATGGATTGATCAATTTTTAATTTATATAGAATTGTCATCTAGGAAGATCTAGATCTACATATATTAAATGTGCATAACTTTCAAGAATTAAATATATCAATTTCCAATTGCATATATATAAATGTTCCACATGGAATTCTTAAACTTTCAAGACTAGAAATTTGATTTCATTTACATTCAACTCCACTTATAGCTTACATGCTTTCTTTGAATTATATGGAATTCTTAAGTGAACACTTTCAAATATATATATATATATATATATATATATATATATATATATATATATATATATATATATATATATATATATATATAAATATAATTTCATTTACATTCAACTGGACACAAGTATAGCTCATCATCTAGTTCAAGAATTCTTTGCATGCACATTCAAATGAACATGTGTATTAGATTATATGGAATTATTAGGTTGATGTATAGCATGATATATGCACAATTTAAATGTATTTAACCTAGACTAACTTTAAAAATTAACATATAGAGCTTTAAAGAATTCAAGAACTATCATCTATTTCCAATTGCATTTTTATGTTCCACTTTAAAATATAGCATCAATCTCAAGTATATTTGCATTCAATTTTCTATTTCTTGACCTATTTATTAAAGACAAATTCATTTGAACTATTTATTTAAATTAATTACATGTACATGTCCATCCTTTTGAATTTACAAATAGCAACCATTAGATAGTGGACAACATTTTGATTTCACGATGTAAATAGATATGTACAACAAGTGCATTTGAACAAACCATAATTTAAATTTAAATAAAGGTACTTGTTCCTTGCTAAATAAATAAAACCATAAACTAATAATGCACGATGTATTTATAGATGTAATGTAAGTGAACATCAAACCGTAATAATGCACGTATATAACAAACCTAGATTCAAACCATAAAACATAAGTATAACACGTGAAAATATTCAATACATAAATCATAAAAAGTGTCTCCAGCATGTAATAATATGATCTCAAACATGTAATACTATAAACAAATCTCAAAGAGAGGGATGTCTGGTATGAATAGAATCATCAGATCTCTAGCCCGATCTATCCCTCAATCTCTCCCTTGACCTCTCCCTCAATCCATGGCTCAATCTCTCCCTCGATCCACAGCCTGATATCTCACTCAATCCATGGACCGATCGCTCTACTGATCCAAGATGTGTGCATCCATGTCTCGATCCAAGATCTCTCGATCTATGTCCTGAGCCTCATCCCAACCCCTGCATGTGTTCAAATACAAATATGTAAAATTATCTAAAATTACAATGTACTTGAGTTCAATATGTTCAAACTTAAACATCAAGTAATTAATTTTTTTATTAAATTTAAATGTACCGCATCTGCATACTACGTGGGATTTCCATCATGCTCCAAATTTTCAAAGTCTGGAAAATCACCATACTGCTTAAAATTTTCAAGTACACAATTTCAATCAAGAGTTAAACAACTAGAAGTTTTTAAAATGCATTACGTAATTTTTTAGAACAGAATTTTCCATATGTATTTAAATTATAAATTGAAAGTACCTATCGTGCCTACTCAATGGCTCTACCAATGTCACTAAGATCACGAGAATGTAAAGACATCATAGGGGGTTCTGTAGCATGTATAGTATCAGTGGCAAAAAGAATCTGATTATATGTCCCATGGACAAGATCAGGTGTTGCAGTAGCCTCAACATGACCTGTAACATCCTGACGACTACCTAGACAAGCTAAAGGATCAATAGAAACATGATGCGCATGGGATCCTGCAGGCTGATGTGGAATATCTGGAGTTGCATTTGCCACCCCATGGCTCATATGTGTATGAGGATATCACTGTATAATAAAGTCTGGTACCCTGTCAAGAGAAATCCCATGGTCCTCACTGATAACCTAATATGTTGCTAGTAAATCCAAAATTGAGAGTCTACATGTATTACGCAAAGTCGTGTGGGTCATATGCTTGACATCTGCAAGAGTAGGTAGATCGGCACTAATAAATGGATCATACGATGTAGATGTAGCCTTAGTGGGAGGAAGGTTGATTCGTGGGTGTAATAAGTATCTACCAACTCAATCAAATGAAATATGATCAACCTGCGTCGTAATAGAGGCAATGTTATAAAAAATATGACTCTGAGTGGAGCCTGTTGCTGCCTCCCCTGCTGCTACCAATTCCAAACGTTTTGGTAAAACCAAAAGGTTTGGGCCAACTAATACCCTATTGTCCATAGGCGGTGGAAAATTTGAAGGCCTAAACTGTGGTTTGTCAGAAAAATGGCCTTTACCCTGGCCAACATGCTTAGGATAAGATGTGTAGTCCACCTCTATATGTAAATGAAATTCTACATATAACTGTTTGACAAAATAGAGTGGCAGCTCGTCATTGTGAAGCCATCTATGATGTGCTTCCAACCATCTAGGGTATATGAATGGCGCAACAAGAGGATCTTCACACCTCGTAACCACATATCCTCTAATTTTATTTTTTCCTCTATAAAATGGGAACATGGATAACACATTTTCACCTAAAACTAATTTTGCAACTTCTCTATGTTTCACTATGCCAGTAACACTCTTGGAAAGAGAAAAATAAAACTACTCAATGTTGATTTCATCATAAGGATTGTATGATCGAATTGTCTCGATCATCTTAATAATCTCCTATCTAATAGTGACTAATCTATCTCGATTAGCCAAATTGGGGGAGTTGTGAATTGTTTTCTCTAAACATTTTAGAGCATTGTCTAATCTAGCAATACTATCCTGAAATATATTTGATCTAGTTTGAGCTTCTCGCTTAGAACGAAGGGAATGATGAGATCCCTTATCGGCCATGATATATATAAATAGATAGAGATCTGCATATCATTAAAACAAAATTACATGATGAACTAAACAAATTTAAATTGAAATTTTTTCAAAACTAAAAAAATATATATTTAAATTAAATGTAAAATTTTCAAGTTTCAAAACTAGAAAACATTTTTAAATTTAAATGTATCTAATGAGATCTAGTTCAAACTTTATATCTATCTCTATGTGAACCTATTAAATCATAGATGCATGTAATATGCAACCAAGAATAAATATGGAAAAAATATATTTATCCTTTCAACCACTCTATACTAAAATTAGATCAAAATAAAAAAATACTCTTCATTACAATTGGTCACATATATAGCCTTTCTTTGTAATCAATTATTTTTTAAATCAAACACTAAATAAAAAGGTTAACATTTCCTTAATTTTTTGATAACTTAAAACATATTAAAGTAATAACTAAAATTCTTTGAAATAAATTCCTTAGGAATAAAATATAAACATTGTACACATGTTTTGTAGGCACAATATCTCCTTTGATATCATCTTTTTCTTTCATGAAAGATGAATTTAGGCCTTGGGAATGCTATGTTTGATTAGAAACCTTGGCCTTGTAAGCATGGAATGACCTTTATTTCATCATATAATTTATTTTCTTCTTCAATGAACTTAACTCAATAGTTCACCTTTTGTAACAACTTAGATAACATAAAAAATTTGACAACTCCAAATCTGAGACTTTCAATACATTTGTGTATGTACATATATATACATTTATGTGTATGTATGTATGTACACATGTATGTATGTGGGAGTGCATGTGTACATGTATATACATGCATATATATGTGTATGTGTGTATGTACATATGTACATGCATATATGTGTATGTATGTGTGTGGGAGTGCATGTGTGTACATGTATATACATGTATATATATGTGTATGTGTGTATGTACATATGTACATGCATATATGTGTATGTGTTTATGTGCACATGTATATATACATGTATGTATATGTATGTATGTCTATATACATACACATGTACACACATGTACATATATATATCTCTTTGTGTGTGTGTACATAAATATGTATGCATAAATATATATATGTATATGCATGTGTGTACATATACATACATATATTTATGCACATACATACTCAAGTACATACATACATACACATGTATTCATAAAAATGTACATGTACATATATGTACATACATACATACATACATGTACATACACACATACACATATATGCATGTACATACATATACACACATACATATGTATATATATATATATATATATGCATACATACATGCATACACACATACACATACATATATATATGCATGTACATATTGTAATACCCCTCATGTTGCTATTTGGACTTGATATTTTCTGTGGTTTTTGCTTGATACTTTGAGACTTTGATTGTTATTGTTTATTGGTTGGATTGGTGGATTGGATAGTTTAGACTGCTTGATGATTATGCTACTTTATTTGATGACATGGATATTATTATATGACATTATGGTTTCATTTGGTTTGGTGATGTTTAATTTGATTTCAGTAGTATATTGTGATGCAGTAGATTAGTAATCATTTTATGATGATATGATGTGATCAGTTAGTTTAGCAATGTTACTCTATACTTAATGTTGTAACTGTTATTATAGTTTTCGTGAGGGGATAGTGTAGCACCACTCGTTTGCAAGTGCCCTACCACACTGCAATTCCTTCTCATGATGTGATGTTTTTGATTATATATATATATATATATATATATACACACATGTTGTACACACCTTGTTTGTATGCAGGAATTGTAGGAACATAGTCTTGATTCCACCTACTTCGGCAGGACATTTTTTACCTTTGTCATTTTTGCATTTTATAGTAGTTGTTTTGTGAGTGTGTAGTATGATGTAATTTAAATAATTAAATGATGTTAATAAATGTTGATAATAGCATTGGAATAGTTTACATTAAAATATAAAAGTCTTAAATTAAATGCCATGTAATTTATTAAGGATAAATAAATGGAAAGGTGTAAATTAAATTATTTAAAATTGACATTTTGATAATTTAATTAAAATAGTATGTTGAGGATAATTAATGGAATAAAATAATTAAATAAGTTAAAATTGTGTGAAATTGCAAGTATAATTTGCAAAATCAAAATTAAAACAAAAAGTGTTGTTTGAATAGAAAAAAAAATCAAGAAAAGAAAGAAAAGAAGAAAAAGACCAATGAATGTTGAGTTTTTGGCTAAAAAGCTGGTAATGAAATAGAAAACTTCTTTTAGTTATGATTTTTGGAGTTTTTGAAAAAGAGGAAGATATCTTTTTATTTAATAGCAAAATTGAGAGATTTTCATTCACGCGAAAGTTGACATAAGCTTAAAAAAAAATATGAGTTCTGGAAAGATTGGATCCTTTGGGGTTTTCTTTGTTTAATTGTTTCACTCTTTCATTGTTCTGGAGGGGAGGCTCTTCTGAATTAAAATATTAGATTAGAAAATTGATCAAGGAAATCTGGTGGAGAAGCTCTGAAAGAGGAAAGGGGAGTTCTTCGAAAAGGCTGTTTGGAATCAAGAAAGACTTCATGAATTCCTCAGCAAATGTAGGACTCCAGGTTCCATTCTCTTCTTTTGTTTTCTCTGAATCTGTAAAAATAAATATGTGCTCGGTAAAAGAAAAACCTGTTTGAGATTTAAGTGTTATTGGATAACAAACCAATGAAAGAAAACTATTGGGGTCTATGAAAATGTTCTATATTTTTTTATGATTTTGATATGGAAAATTGTTTTCCCTCTGAGACAAATGAATTTTTGAATATATACTTATATATATACATATATATATGCCTTTGCCCAGGTATATATATATATTCAGTTTATTGCAAAAGATGTTCTTTATATATATATACACACATCCTTACAGAAGTACACATATATATAAATATATAAATATTTATATATTTATATTTTATATATTTAAATAATACTGAGTTCAAAAAAAAAAATCTGGGTCGAACTGTTGTTTTTGCTGTCAGCGTTCATATTGAGAAGGAAATAATAATTTTTAATTGGGGTTAAGGGGGGGACGGCTAGGCTGTACCCTCCCCCTCTTCCTAGTGGGTCGCACTAGGCTGCCCACAGTAGTCCATATGGACTAGTGTGCATAGCAGTCCTATAGACTGCTGCGTACAACAACCATAGGGACTGTTGTGCGCAATCCGCATATGGGCAGTGTGGGTTTAATTTAGTTTTTTTATATAATATAAATATATATATATATATATTTATATTTATATTAATACATATTAATATATATATAAATATATATATATATTTATATTTATATTAATATATGTTAATATAAATATATAAATATATATACTTATATTAATATTAATTTATGGTTTTTTTTATAAAAAAGGAAGAAAATAAACAAAACATTTTTTTTATATATTTGTTTTTTTAATATATATATATACATTGATTTCACTTATGTTTATGAAATTATGAATATGACTGTAATTTTATTTACATGGAAATAGTCGAATTGTATTCATAATAGAATTAATTATCAAAATTTTATCTTCAAAATTATTTCATTGAATTGGAAAATAAATCTTATTGTGGATATTGTTATGTTACTTGCATTATAGAATCTTGTTAGATTGAGTTGGCGATTTTTCCTTATCGCTATGTTATAGTTTTGACTTGTTCGGTGTGGGAACCCAGTTTGGTTTAGAAACCCATTTAGGGATATCATGTATCTTAGGCTTCCAGGGGCTTGATTTCATTGTTAATTGATGTTTCTCTTTTCTAGTGCTCTTGATGTGGCAAGTTATTTGGTATCATTATTTTGAAAGGGTTGTATGGGATTTTGTTGAGACTCTGATTATGTGTTTTAGCAAGATGGGTAATGCCTCACATGTCATTTGTTGAGATTTAATGCTTTGTTCTTTATGGTACAACCCTTGATTTTTTATTATGTTTTAGGGTCTCCAGGGAGAGTGGCTCTTTGTGGGGGCCGACGCCTCAAAAGGAGGAAGGGCTCAGGATAACCCACATAAGAGTTAGATTAACAAGTGAAAACCTAATAATAGAACTTAGGGGGATGGGTAGTAACAACATACTAAGATAATCTTGGATACCTCATTTATCCATTAGGGCTATCGTAGACTAATGGTAGACTGAGAAGGTTGTGGTTGGAAAAGTCGATACCTCGTCCTGAGGAGAGGTTAACGGCTCTACATGAGTCACCCTATGGGGTCGGTGCCTCAAGTAGGAGGGAGGGCCAGGATAACCATAGATGGGGGTCGGCACCTCATGTTGGAGGAAGGGCCAGGATAACCCATGTAGGCTATGCAATGACACTCTCCACTAGTTGCCCTTGTGCTTTGCTTTCTTGGTTGCCTCTAGAAGTGTGTTATGATTGTTGTTTTGGATTTACTTTGCAAGTGGTTAATGGTTATTGCCTTGGTTTATTTATGATGTGTTTTATGGCTTTATGTTTATTATGCTTGATTCTTGGTTGTTGTCGTTTATGATCTATGTAATCTTTTGTTGTTGTTATTAGAGTTATTGTTACTATGATATTCTTTATTGGAGTTAGTCTTGTGGCTTTCTTGGCCACGCGGTTACTTCCTTGTCACCTCTGAGCACAGGGGGTGGATTTTTCTAAAACCCACATGGTCAGCTAGAACGTGCTCTGCACCCGTTGGGTTCCCCATCAACATTCGTTCTTCACAGTATCTTTTAGATGGAGCTTGTACCAAATATTCATCTTGTATTTCAGACATTCTTTGTATTATTTATTTATCCCACATGTATGGGAGGTTTTATTGTATCTCATATATTGTGAACATGTAATGTATTAAAAGATGATGTATTGTAAATGCACCCTTGTAACCATTCATGAATTATGAGATTTATTACGGTTTACATATCATGACATGATGTATTTATACTTATGCTTATGGATGTTATCTTTGTAAATGGTTATTTTAATGTTTATGATTGATGTAAGATTAGTTAAGTTATTTAGCCTTATGTGTATCTTTCATTATGAGTTTGTTTACGATGTGACCTCGCATGCCCCAAAGGACTCGGTGTTTATGTTGTTATTGTGTAATGTAATTATGTTTAATGGTTCATTATTTGTGTACTTTTTTTATTTTAAAAAAAATGTGTGCATTGTTTTGTCCTTTGGGGTTTGCACGACAGCCGTTACACATACATACACACATACATATGTATATATATATGCATACATTCATGCATACACACATACACATACATATATAATACATACATACATACACACATACAAATATATGTACATGTACATACATACACACATACATGTATACATATATAATACATACATGCATACACACATACACATACATATATAATACATACATACATACACACATAAACATATATGCATGTACATATATACACACATACATGTATGTATATATATATATGCATACATACATGCATACACACATACACATACATACATACACACATACACATATGTATATATAATACATACATACATGTACACATGTATGTATATATATGTACACATACATGTATGTGCATTATGTACATGAATGTATACATGTACACACATGCACATATATATGTACACGTGCACGTGCATACATATATGTATACATGTACATGTACATATGGTGAACTAAAAATTTGGGGTTTTCAATTTTGAATTTATAGAAATGTAAATTTAGGAAAAATGTATGTATGTACATACACATGCATTTACATATATTGTGTACACATGTACATGTATGTACACTCAAGTACATACACATACATGTCCACACATACATACATATACACATGTGTATATGTGTATATTGTAGTTATCATACTAAAATGTATGCTATGCTTCTTGTGTACTCTATAACTTTTTAGTACAGGGTGAGCTAGCTTAAATCTATCCATAATTTCTTAAATCTCTAGGATCTAACCATTGGAATCTAACAAGATTAATTATGTAATTCTTGTTGTAGGTCAATTAGAAAATATCTAGGATCTAACCATTGGAATCTAACAATATTAATGATGTAAGTCTTGTTGTAGGTCAATTGGAAAGGCGGTGTTTATCCCTGAGCTTGGTGATGAGTTTCAAATATAATTGCTACAATTATGGAATTTTACATGGGTGTCTCATATGCCTAGTAGGTATGTTGATTAGGATGGGAGCTAAAATGTTACATTTAGCCTATTTGTGAGAATGAGCTAGCTTAAATTTATCCATAATTTCTTAAATCTCTAGGATCTAACCATTGGAATCTAACAAGATTAATGATGTAAGTCTTATTGTAGGTCAATTAGCAAGGAGGTGTTTATCCCTGAGCTTGGTGATGAGTTTCAAATATAAATGCTACAATTATGGAATTTTACACGGGTGTCTCATATGCCTAGTAGGTATGTTGATTAGGATGGGAGTTAAAAAATTACATTTAGCCTATTTATGAGAATGAGCTAGGTTAAATCTATCCATAATTTCTTAAATCTCTAGGATCTAACCATTGGAATCTAACAATATTAATGATGTAAGTCATTTTGTAGGTAAATTAGCAAATCTCTAGGATCTAACCATTGGAATCTAACAAGATTAATTATGTAAGTCTTGTTGTAGGTCAATTAGCAAGGTGGTGTTTATCCCTGAGCTTGGTGATGAGTTTCAAATATAAGTGCTACAATTATGGAATTTTACATGGGTGTCTCATATGCCTAGTAGGTATGTTGATTAGGATGGGAGCTAAAAAGTTACATTTAGGCTATTTATGAGAATGAAAAAGTTTACACTACCATAAAACTGTGATTGCATATTACCAAGAAATGGATTCGATTCTGAAAGAAAAAAATGGTCGGTATTGTGTCTGCAATTTTCTGTGAATTGTTAATGCTTCATCTCTATTGGTTTTTTTGAATGCCTTCAGCGAAAGTTGAAGGTTTCAAATTTCATATAGACATTGCAAGTGGTAAATCGGCCCCTCATCTATACTTGTAGTTTGCACTTAACATACATACTAACTAGAGTAATGTGTTTTCCTACTCTTAAGTGGGTTTGGAATAAATAAAAATCAAATGGTAGTTACATAATCACAACATGAGACTGAAAAAATAGCAACATGAGACTATGACAGATGATACTCAAAAAAAAATTTCCTTGGGTCTTTGAATAGATAGTCCTCCACATTCAAGTGTTAAATATATTAGGGAAAACATATTTCATCTACTTAATAGAGAGATTCTTTATCTGGGGATATGGTTGGTCATCTATTATGGCTGAGCACAGAAAATTTAAGAAATTGGTAAAAAAAGAAGAAAAAAGGAAAATCATGTTATTGTAACATGCATTAAAAGATAGTAACTCTAGTTAAAAAAAAGTAGCATGATACTAAAAAAAAAAGCAACATAAGAATGATAGTTCTAACTCGGGTTTCCTAATTATTTCTCATTAGGTGTTTCTCTGTGCTATCCAAACCATGGCTGAAAAAAATTTAAGAACTTGGTAAACTTGTGAGTCTTTCAAGTTTATGAGTTAATTACCAAATAATTGGCCAAAAACTCAGTGGCCACTGCATAAGTCAATTTTTCCCAAAAATCTCATATTGTCCAAGAAATGTGTAAGCCATTGATTAACCTATAGTTTGTTATCCTCAAGATGGCTTATATCAAGACATGCATATTCTGGAAAAGGACGATGCCATGGCCTTTTCTGATTCAACCACATTGTTTTGGGTCAAATCTTTATCGATCTATATTTTATTTTTTATTCTTTACCACCATTTGTTTTGGAAGAAGGCTCACATAATGATAATACACAATAATTACACAACTCGTTTTCATCATGACAACTTGACAAAATGGAGAGATAAGAGGAAACTTCGCATTGCACACATTAAAAGCCAAGAAAAATCAGCGGTCAATGGTAAACAATGTAGAGTCGGCCTTAATGGATGGTGCTGACGACCATTAATTCATAATCGGATCTATGACATATATTTCTAGTTAAATAATTTGGTATATCCTACTCACTTTGTTGCTTGATAAATGGTGAGAATTTCTCTTCTAAATAGTTTTGTCACTAGATATATATTCATATTCTGGTTTCAGTTTTATTTAAATTCTTTTTCTTTATGTATGTTTAGAAATGGAAGGATTGAAACAACATAAAATGTTGCATCCAAATAGAAGTTCATTCATATGCCCCAGTAACTAGTAATGTGTTTGCTTTACTCAATTTTTAAGGCCGTAATGGAAAATAACCTCAGTTTCTTCCAAACTGGCAAATAACCTCAATTTCTTCCAAAGAATAGTTTAAGCAAGATAAATCAGTAATACCCACGAACTAGATCTATAATATCTCACTTTTCTCACAAAACCCCAAATTATTAATCCACTAGAGAAAATTGTTTAAAAAATGAAATCTGATAATGTTCCAAAAATCATAACCAAATCTATGTATCTCCTTCATCAATATCACAAACAACACAAACTTTCATATCTTCAACCAATAAAATCAATGAGAAAATTTTATTTTAACATATCAATGAAACCCTAACATCAAATACATCGAAAAAATCTCTCAGACGAAATGGAACACAAAGAACACAAATCAAAGAATCCAACAAATGACCTCAGATGGAACCTGGGTATATATTGGTGCTATTGGTCTTGACCTCGGCCTACAAGCTCTCACCCTGAACCCTTTTTCCTGAGCATTCAAAATGGTCGGGCTGGTTTTTTTTTTTATCTCGACATTTTCAGTCGACAAATTTTCGAACGAGAAGGTTTCGGCTGAAAGAGTGTCGACATGTAGGCGCCATGTCACAGCCCCATGGCTTCGGCCAAAACCCTATCGGCCAAAAACTGGTCAATCGAAAGTAATCCGGTTGGATTACATTATTTGGCAAAAAGTGTGACATAGTTTTGTGCTTTTACCCAATATTTGGGTGATTTTTCAACAAGTTAATAAAACATATAGGATTATGTTTAAATTTGGAAAGGTTTTGATTATGATATTTAGTTAAATAAATCTAAAAGGGAAAAGCATGTCTGAATGTTGACTTTGGTATTTAAGCTGATTTTGATAATCTTGTATGCTACTGATAGATGTCAAGTGATACATCATGATTAATAACATTGCTAAGTGTATACAATGCCTTCAATATAGTATATGTGAAATGGTGAATATTGTTTTATTTTGAAATTGATTGTTGTATGTGAGTGAAGTTGTGAGTTAGTTGTGTGTTCTTCATGAAGGTACTTTTGAGTGAACATTTATGTTGAATTAAATGTTTATTTTGTTTTGTGCTTGGTTGGTATTGAGTGGTTACTAGCCAAATTGTAAGTTGTTAGGAATTTAGTGGTTGGGTATGTTGAGAGGAGAAAATAGAGGTCTCCCTTGGATACCTGGTTGATTTTGTATCAAAATTGATCATGCTAGCTTTGGTTGAGTCTAAAGATTTCATTGGGAAATTGCCACTCATTGTTTCATGCTTGTTGACTCATTAATTTTGGAATGAAAATATTCTTTGAGATCTTGTTATTGTTGATATTTCTTTGATGGGGGACCCTTGTATTAGTTTTTTTAGAGTCTTCCAAAGGTTAGAGAGGATATTTTTTTACTTGCAAGAGTTGGTATGGAGGCTAGTGACCTAGGAGGATCCACCTTGGATAACCCATATCAAGCCTGAAGTATTTATTTGTGTTTTCTGTTGTTTCACCTATAAGTGGGTGGTTTCATGATTTTGTTATTTGATGATTGTTGACCTTTACACTTGGATTGTGTTTATGTGGGTTTGAGCCTTGCATGGTGGAAATGGTTTTAATGGTGATCTTGTGTGAGTTGTTTCTTACCTTGTTTTATGTGCATATTTATATGGTTTTGGTAGTTTGTGCAAGTTGGCCTTCCCCATTTTTGTTTATGGAATTTTATTGTTAGTTGGGGGAGTGGATCTTAGTGGGGGTCGGCGCCCAAAGTGGTTGGTCCAGGATAACCCATTTTGTGTTTAATCAAATGATAATTAATTAATTAGGGGGTTTGGGTAGTTCCACACATTAATTCAAATAATGTAGCCTCACTCATGAGCCCAAGTGCTCATTTAGGCTTGGGATGAGTGGGAAGGCCTAGAATGGAAAGATCAACTACCTTGCCTCTACATAGTAATCTTGCAAGGTATGTTGATCCCACATAGCAAGCATGGGGGTCCAATGACCAGTAGAGGTTACCAGGGAAACCCAAGATGGGGGGCCTACAACCTAGGAAGGTTACACCAAGGTAACCTGTGGCTACCTATGTGATGACACTCCACCTTTTAACAACCTTGTATGTTGTTGTTTCCCTCTTGTTGTTCTTGAGCCTCTAAAAGCGGATGTTTTCATGTTTTTGTTGATGCTTTGTTATGTTGTCTTGTGTTGGTTATTTCTTGTGTTGGAGGTTACCTTATGTTATTATTGCTCATGTCATGAAGTCTTGTAAACTTTGTCCTCTTGATGGTATTCTTTGAGGTCATTCTTGTCATCTCCTAGCACAGGGGGTGGGCCTTAGGTCCCACGTGGTTGGGTGGAACATGCTATGCACCCCATTGAGTCCCCAGCCTTTGATCAAGTTTTGCAAAGTTGTGACTAGTTATAGTGACTTCAAAAATGTACTAGTGTTGGAACCAAACTTGATGCTTTGTACTCATTCTTATCATTTTTAATACACCATGTTATTTTACTATTCCCATTCGTGTTGGGAAGCAACATTGTATAATGTAATCCTTGAGCAATGTATCTTCATGTTATTATCTTATGGTTACTGGTGTATGCTTATCTTTCATGTAATGTAATGATGTTGATTTGAGACGTAATGCAATCATGTAACCCCAAGGGACTATGTCATATGTTGTACATGTATAGTTTCATTTCAAGTGTGTTAATGTTCATCTTATGTTATGTTTTACTTTATTAAAAATAAATAAAATTACCATAATGTTAGATGTTGTTGTGTCCTTTGGGGTTTGCATGGAAATATAGAATAGTAATGTGTTTTAAATCAGTTTTCAAATCTAAAAAATTTGGAAAGAAATTACAATATTACATTTACCACATAATCTAGTAACACAACAAACAACGAGTCACAAATAAACACTTAAACAAATATCCAGAAAAGACTAATACGGGGGGGAACTACGAAGAATGAGCCCAGTTGGGTGATGGGAAGGGATAATGCAATAGTGGGAATAGAAAATTCTACAACTATGGCAGGAAGAGAGGGTTTTGTTTTAAGAGATGATAGGAAAGTAGTCAGTATCAGTGAAGTGATACTTGTCTAGTATGTCCTTCAGTGTCCGACATTCTTCGGTTCAATGTCCAAGAACACAATGATATTTGCAATATGGTATGTTAGAATCTTTAGGATAGATGCCCAACCTATTCATAGGTGGTAAGAGGATAATGCCTTTTTTTAAAATCATTTGAATTTTCCTTTCACATTCAAGTGGAGGATGAGTAGGAAACTTTGGTTTTTTCAATTTGTAAGGTTGTTTTCATTTGCTAGACTCTCCTTTTTTGTGAATGGAAGGAAAGAAGAGGACCCATGGGGATCCTAGCATCCTTTTCATGAGAATCAAGTAATAGTTGTTCTCATGGAAGGAGAACATCAAAGATCATTGTACCATCATCACGAAGTCTCTAATATTCAAAAGGAGGCTTATTTTCATGAGGAGGATCTTTATATCCTAGTCCTATTATATTTTATTTTGTTGGTCTTTGTTCGAGAAATTGGTAAATGTTATGCTCATTTTTTGTATCACATCCTTCTTTAATTAGGATAGTAAAGCCTTTTCCATATGTTTCTTCAATTTTGATGGTAGTGTTTTTAATTTTGTGATCATAAAGTGGTTGAGGATCTATTTTTTTAGAGGAACTAGGTCCACCTGATGGAGCGAACCTAGGTTCTTCATTGGTTTCAGGATGTAGGTATCCAAAGTGATCAAGAGGTGCAACAATAGGAAGATCTTGAGACTTCATGGATGGATAAAAGGTTGCATTGGCTTCAAGGTTATCAAGACATTCATTTAATAACTTGTTCATGCTATCATCATCTTCTCCAATGATGTCTACATCACAAGGAGGACAATCATGAGGAGTTGAAGGAGCATGAGGAAGCTCAAAGTCATTAGGATCACAGCCAAAAGAACAATTGGACATGTCTACTAAGGATTTAAATGAATTCTAAAACTTATTGAAATAAAAAACCATGATGAAAATGAATAAAAGTAAACTAAGATGCAAGAAATAGAAGAAAAAAGAGAATCTGGAAAGTTTAACAAAAAGTAACTACAGAAAACTATAATGCAAGAAATACCAAAAAAATGTTTGAAAATGTTGTTTAAAATGTGCAAGTGGACTGATTCACCCAGGGTGGCAAATGAGTCTAGGTTTGATAGTTTTTTGTGCTTTTCAAAAAAATTAAAATGCTTTTAATGCTTTTTAGATGCAAAATGAGGATGAAAATGCAAATTTTCAATTTTTTAATGATATGATATGCAAAAATGAAATCTAAATGAGTCTTTAACTAATGCAATTTGAGAAAACCTACGATGCAAAAATAAAACAAAACCTAATTGACTGTTGTTGCAAATGAAACCTAGGATGCAAGATGTAATTGTAAGAAAAAAGATAAAGTGTTCTATATGCTAGTTCATCAAAATGAACCAACAATTTTATGGTTGACTATTGACTTCTCTTGCACTCATAGGATCTTCCACCTAAAAGGAGAGATATAGAACCCCAAAATTGAAGTGGTTCACTCAAATAGAGGATTGTATGATGTGCGTATAACTAAATGCAATGTTGTAAATGTAACTAAATAATGAAATTGATTGACTATTGATGCAAAACCTATTAAATATGCAATGTTTGAAAACATAGTGAGATATGCAAGAATGAACTAAAACATGAACAAATGAATTGAAAGAAGGTTGAACAGAGTGCACCTAGGCAAAGAATGTTAAATCTAGAATGATTTGAATGCTGGCAGAAATCAATGAAAATAACTAGTGGGACTCATTCACCACTAATGGCGAATCAGTATTACTTCTGACAAAAACACCTAAAAATTGCTTTCTAATAGTTGGGAACTGGAATCTAACAAAATCACCTTTTTTCAGCTTTAAGGTGTGACTCATTTTCCACTAATGGAGAATCAGTCCTCTCCCAAAATTATATGAAATCAAAGGTCAATTTTGTAGCTCCAGATCTACACTTGTCTTCTTGTCGATTTGATGGAGTCAAATCTGTAGAAAACAAACTATAGGTTGTCTCCAAGCTTGAAATAGGGTTGATTTGAATTGAAACACTTTGTTGAATTCTTGACCACCTTTCAACACCTAATTCCTTGATAAATTTGCATACAAAAGTTTGTAAAAACACATGCAAAAGGGGGAAAATGGTTAAGAGTTAGAGTATAGGGATTTTCCTTCGTCAAATCCCACTTTGGTAATCAAACCCTTAATGAAGAAATGGAATGAAATGAACGAGGAAAGATGAATAAACAACATGCAAATGTCCTAAACTCACCACAACCATGTTGAAGAAATATAAATTTATGTCAATGGCTGCTCCAAAATGCTTGATTGATGCTTGATTGAATGATGCAAAGTGCTCAAATGTTAATTGATGTTTAGCAAATGCAAGTGAATGAGGAGATGTAAAATGAGGAGAAAAACACTTATTTATACACTCTTGTGCCCTATACCCAATGATACATCATCACAGGCTGACATAAGGTAATTTTGAATAAAAACCCAAAAGAAAATTTGAATTATTTTGATTTTGGAGCCAAGAGGGACTCATTCGCCACTCATGGCGAATGGATCCCACCTTGGGCTTGAAAGTGGGTGTTGAGAATTATGTTGCATTTAATGTTATTTGTCAGGCTTACATTCAAAAATACACTTAATTAAGCCTTATGAGTGCATAAAGGGGTCAAATAAGGCATAAGAAAGGTGTAAATAGTGAAAAAAATCCTAGAAAAGTGTAAAATCATGTTGCAAGAGTTTACAACACTTCAAAATAGGACTTGATAAGTGATAAAAAGGTGATTTGTAGGTGAATTGTAATGAAGAGTTTAGAAAAGTGTAGAAATGTGTTATAACACTTCACAACACCTTCACAAGACACCATAATTTGAATATTTAGGACCTAATGTGAATGCATAAGTTACATTGCAACATTAAATCAATGAAAAATAGACCAAGCATCATGAGAGAAAGACCTAAAAGACCATGAAAATGTCAATGATCCATTTTTCTATGGTATAGGTTCATGCAAATTTGATTCTGTGTAAATAGAGAAACTAAGGTTTGGAAAATATTGATGAGAGGGGATACATTAGTTGCAAGGCCTCTTGGAATAATTCAAATTTGTGGTAATTTGTGGGATCTATTTGGGACTTTTTATTGGTTTTGGTTGAAGATGTTGAATTTTACATATGAGAAAATCGAAGACATCTCTGGTTTCCTCATGGAACTATGTTGATTTCCTGACAAACAATGGTATCATTCTTGGGTCTTGTAGTAAAGAGTACATTTGAAAATGATATTTTCCTTAGAGCTTAACATTAACTAGAAAAGCAACATAACACTCTCTAAATTGATATTAACATCAAGAAAAACTATTTTCTCATGGGTACACCTGCTGTCATAGGAAAGCTCAAGAATTAAAACATGAGCAAGGCCATTTTCTTCCCAACCATTTTATTTCTAGGAGCATTGCTTAAAGTGATAGATTCTCTATCAAATTTAGAAAAAATCCTAAATCATAGATTCTCTATCAAATTCAAAACAACTCCTAATTTTTTGTAAAAATCTAAATTGACCTTCAACTTGCTTGGTTTTTGCATCTGCATTTGGTTTCCCTAGATGATCAGTATCATTGAAACTACTCTTAAGAGTAGGCTCATCACTAATAATGTATTGGGAAATAACAATGTCTCCATGATCTCAATGTAATTTGCACATGTGTTTAATTCACAATCCTTTATTAGATTCAATTTCAAATCAGGTAGCCAATTACTTCCTCCATGTGCAACAGTTGTTCAAGCAAATTCACTTATATGAAAATGGAGAAAATGTTGTTTATTTAATGCACATTTGCATCCTAGATATTCTACTCCCTATTAGTAACGTAGGCTTGGAATATTTTTGGCATGCAAATGTGCACCACAGAAAAAGTTGCAAAACTATTTAGACAATTATGGAGTAAAAGTGGTTAATGAAAATTCACTTATATGTAAATGGACCAAATGTTGTTCATATAGAGTGTAATTTCTTGATAGATATCCTTCCCTATCAACATTGGTTTGGAAATTTTTTGGCATGCAAACATGCACCACAAAAAAGTTGCAAAATCGTTTATGCAATAATGGAGTAAACATTGTTCATGCAAATTTGGTTCTATGTAAATAGAGCAACTAAGGTTTGGAAAATATTGATGAGAGGAAATACATTAGTTGCAAGGCCTCTTGGAATAATTCACAGTTGTGGTAATTTGTGGAATCTATTTGGGACTTTTTATTGGTTTTGGTTGAAGATGTTGAATTTCACAATTGAGAAAATCGAAGGCATCTCTGGTTTTCATGCAGTAGAAAAGTTCTAATGGAACTATGTTGATTTCCTAACAAACAATGGTATCATTATTGGGTATTGTAGTAAAGAGTGCATTTGAAAATGATATTTTCCTCAAAGTTCAACATTAACTAGAAAGAGCAACAAAACACTCTTCAAATTGATATTAACATAAAGCAAAACAGTTTTCTCATGGGTGCACCTGCTACAATAGGAAAGCTCAAGAATTAGAACATGAACAAGGCCATTTCCTACCCAACCATTTTATTTCTAGGAGCACTACTTAGAGAAATCTTCTATATCAAATTTCAAACAACTTATACATTTCTATTAAACTCTAAATTAACCTTCAACTTGCTTGGTTTTTGCATCTTCATTTGGTTGCCCTGAATGAGTAGTAGCATTGAAACTACTCTTAAGAGTAGGCTTCTCACTAATAATGTATTGGGAAATAACAATGTCTTCATGATCTCAATGTAATTTGCACCTGTATTTCACCATCCTTTATTAGATTCGATTTCAAATCAGGTAGCCAATTACTTCCTCCATGTGAAACTGGTGTACAAATTTAGTCAAAATCATTTTCCTTTATAACCAATCTCACTTGAATATCATACTAAATATGTATAATATGTTTAAAACTATGTATTCTTTGCATTGTATTTTAAGAAAAAAATATAGGAAAACATGATATCATTAGCATAGTTTCTGTATTTCTAAAATTTGACTTGTATTTTGAGCATACAATGAATCTATACAGTCTCAGTAATACCATTGCCAAAAATGTGTTTAGTATGAACTATTTGAATTTCAATGAAATCTTCTAAATTTTTTATTTTGTGACTGTTTAGCCTGAACTATTGAAATTGCAAGGAAATCATTTAATTTTTTAGTCAATATTTTGTGGATTGTTAATCATGATTGTAGAGACCTTGGGTAGCCATTTGACTAAACTATTTTGTTGCAAGAGGTGTAACCAACCAGCCATTGTTGGAAATAACATCCATACATAGGATGAAGATGTTGTCTTGCCTCCCTTTGCATGCTAATTTTTTTACGTGTAAGTTGGCTTGGTCATTTCCTGCATTCTAGCTTCAATGTTGGCCATATCAACACCTTGCATGTGAATTTATAATGGTATAGGATAGACGCTGGGAAAATTAAAAAACCCATGTGCAATAGCACCAATTTAATTGCCAAGATCCTTAACATTTGCAAATGAAGTTGGAAGAGTAACAACATGAATATAGATTTCAATTTGAATTCAAGAATATCTTATTATGTCTAGAGGCATATTACAATGGCATCAATGAGTATGTGTACATTTTTATTCTCCGCATTAAATTGACATCTACTAACCCATCACAAAGTAAAGTATTTATCAATAGATTTATGCTTTTAAATAATATTTTAAAGTAGTTTACATAATGCGGAAATTTCCTTGTTTTAGCTTTGGTTTCTTAGTGGTTCGATGCCTATGGAATCTTATCCTTATTACCTTTGTTTTTTCTCCTTTCCTTTATTAAGCTTTGCTTTTATTGTAGTGAGATTTTTTTTGTGCATCCCTTTTGTTTTTTAAAATATATGATTAGCTGAAAATAGGCACCTCGAGAAGGATAGATCTCAACATATTTTATATATATTAATATTTAATATATTTCTAGAAACAAGTACATCCAAGATAGAATCACCTTCTCTACCAAATAAATGAAATACATCCACACTACATAGGGTAACTTGCTGCATTTATTTATGTTGTTTCCATATGTGAGTTTGATGTGGAAAAGGTGAAAAAATTGAGCTTAATTCCTTTCATCAAATCTATTTTACATGTGCCTTATGAGGAAACACTTTATGAAACATTCAACATTCTTTGTCTCTCCTACATTGTGCATATATGTCAATCAGGGCAGTTGCATCTATAATGATGAGATTTCATTATGCTTTGTGCTTTAACAAACATCCAAATGTTGTTTCAATGTTCCCATAATTTACATATGTTGACTGCACTTGCTTAAAATTTTCTAAATGCTTTCATAACAAATAAAATACATATGCAGGCCACTATCTTTCATAGAGTCATTTTGTTAAACATTTAACATGCCATGTGTTGGCCTCCTACAATGATCTAATAACTAAGCCCTTATAGATGTGATTCAAAGATTGTACATATAATTTGAATAGCTATCTCAATCATCATCAAGGTGCATTTAACTTGTCAACCTAGGGACATAGACTTGAAATGGGTCAGCACAATATGTGCACTAGGAATCCAAAGTAGCCACATTCATCCTACAGCTAAGAAAGACATAATTCTGAAAGTAAATTGTTGGGAGAGAAATAACATAAATGTTGAGCATCAACCAACAACTATTCCAATCTAAAATGCATGACAGAATTGAAAATATAGGCAAACAAATAGGAAACTACTCTCTCTACTTTGGCTCTAGGAACAGTCACAAAATGGAATTCTAGTGGCTACAGGAATAGACAGTGCCATATTTTTCACTAACTGCTTAATAGAAAATAATAACTAAAATAAAAGATGGAATTCTCACCAAGTGGGCCCCCTTGGATGAGTATCCCTTAAAACAAATGTAAACTCAGATGCGCGAACTTATAACTTCATTTTATTCATTGGAAAACATGAGTACAAACAAACAACATAACTATATTACTGAAAAACTAATAATCCAAGTACATCATCACATCAATCAACCTCTTGAGAAGGAGCATCCAATTCTTATTTATATGAAGAAAAGCTACTAAATAACTACCTAGCAAGGCAAACAACTCCAACAAATTAAGAGGACGCCCCTTTAGCGAAACCATAAAAAGTGGAGAGGAGGTTATGCGTGCATGGAATCTAGTCAAGAATGTTTTCCTTAACATAGATATAGCACAATAGTAACTCCTATATTTGCTAAACAAACAATTAAGACCATTTACAAGTCGATTACAATCCTTCGATTTGAACTAGGAATTTCCCTCTTGCTGAGAGTCTTCCCTCCATTGACTTTTGAATGATCACCTTGTTGACCTTAATGGTGAATGGCCAACTGGAAGAATCTTCCTCGATTTTGTAGGCTTCCAATTATATATTCATAACAATATTATTATGCACAACAATTACATATCTATAACTATCTTAAAGTAACATTCATTAATCCACATGTAAAATTAACTTAGATAGTTCATATAGCATGTCAATGTCATTAAAGATTACAAAAGTAATTTTATGCCCAATGTCTATGGTTTTGAGGAAATATCATAAAAATTTCAACATCCAAGTATCAAAGTCTATGAAAACTACAACAAATGGATAATAAACTCTATCAAAATTGAGTCATAAAATGGACTCATCACTCCCCCCAACCTAAAGCTTTATTGGTTCTCTAGCAGAAGAAGGGTTGTTCTTTTGCTTAGTTAATTCCCTAAAATTTGCAATTGCCAGTTGTCCTACATTAGTTCTTGCAGTGTGTGAATGAGGGTCCCAATAGAACCCTTGGTGTTTGTCTAATCTACTCCATCTCTGTCTCTCTACAACTATATCATACTGGGAATACCTAAAATTTGGCACAGGCCATAATAGGATAGGTGGCTAAAAAGTTAGTGGAATCCAAAATTGTTCT